>OY856412.1:199916743-200516743 GCA_963693085.1 Alisma plantago-aquatica
TAGATGTTGTATATCGAGACAATGTTTTGGCTACATGCCTTTTTTGTACAGATATGGTATGCATGTATATGAACAGGTTACCCATTTGTAACAGGTTGTGGCTTTTGAGTCAATGAATGATGTATGTGATAACCTTTTGGTAGGAAATATACTTATACATGTGGTTTTTTGGACTCAGATGTGGTAATTTTCCACTTGAGGTGGATGTGAAAAATTGGTTATAATTTCATGTGTTTTCTGGTAACCTAGTTGTTACGTTTTAATTATGTGCTTTGTTTTGAGTGGTCTCACTTTCATGTGATGAGTGTTTCACAGTGTTAGTTGGCATTAGAGATTTAGGTTCTCTGAGTGTATAGGGACATAAAACTAGGGTTTGTGTTTGTTCTAGTATCCACCAACTTGTCTTATGGTAACTTTTGCTTATGTAAAAGAAGAAGAAGAAGAATAAGAAAAGATGGCTGGAGAACATGGTGAACATACTACAGAGAGTAGTGTTGTTGCACCAAGTCGTAGTTCTAGGAGGTAGGAGAGGGTTGATGGAGTACCTGATATGCCTCAATTTGACCTGCAGTGGTGGCCAATCCCACTTTCCAGGTCATGTTTGGATAGTTTATGGCCACGATGATGCTTATGGAAGACCGAATGCCTCCACCCGAAGTAAGAGCGGAAGTTCCCAATGTGGAATCTTTGGGATTGGGGAAGACTTTTGAGAGATTGAGACATATAGGGGTGGTGGATTACACGGGTACAGAAGACCCTGAAGATGCAGATCTGTGGTTGACTGAGCTGGAGAAGGCCTTCAAGATCCTCAACATCCCTAAGGAAGATAAGGTGAAGCATGTTTTGTATCTGTTAATGGGGATTGATGGCCATTGGTGGGCCATTGAGGAAGAGAAAAGACCAGGTGTCACAATTAGTTGAGAAGAGTTACAATGGGATTTTTTGAGTCAGTACTATCTAGAGACCTACCTTGAAAATCAACTAGTTTGAGAAGATCTGGTAGGGATCTATTTCAGTTGACGAGTATGAAGCCAAGTTCATGAGCTTCTAAGGTTTTCCACGCATATGGTGGTGATGGACAAGGAGAGTATCAGATGGTTTGAGAAAGGTTTGGGTACCGAGCTAACGAATCTGGTATCATCTCTAGAGAATAGGGAGAAGTTTGCTACATTTTTGGAGTCATTTAGAAGGGTGAAACAATCGGTGGTGGAGAAACGTGAGATGATGTCCAAGAAGAGGTCTCCTCAGTATCAGGGACAGTCGTCGAGTGGCTTTAAGAAGTCAATATTTTCCGCACCGTCATCATAGTAGAGATTGGCAAGTCAGTCATAGAGGTCGTCTAGCAGAGGTCTAGGTCGTAGCTTTCTACCTGTAGGGTCCCAAAGTACAGCATCAGTACTGGTGACTATTTTTCATAAGTGTGGACAAGTGGAACATATTAGATGGAAATGCCTTGTGAGAGATAAGTTACCCAATAACCGAGACAAATCTAGCAAGGGTCACAACAGTGACGGCACTTCAATAATGGCAGTGGCAGAGGACATGGACAGGAGTGGCAAGCTAGTTCTTCTGGGCATGCTAGCAGAGGATGGGGGCAACAACAGGCAATTGCTTGATTCTACATGATGAGTTAGTCAGAGGGAGTGGTCAACCCCTAAGTCATGACAAGTTAGGTGGATTTATTTTATTTTGATTTGTCTTCTTCTTACTTTATATCTATTTTGGTTGAACGGGGTGCTACACACTCTTTTATCACTAGAAAAGTGATTTCTAGTTGCTCCTTGTCTATTAGTCGTAGGTGTGATAGTCTTCATTTAGAAACCACGTTGGTTTGTTTCATCGAGCTACGGGAGGTGTGTTCATCTTGTGTCCTTTCTTTTTCAGGACATAGCATTCAATTGGACCTCATACCACTTGGCATGCATGGATTCTATGTGATCCTTGGAATGGATACTTTGGAGAAGTATTGGGAGGTCTTGGACTGTAGTTCCAAGGTGGCAATGTTTGTTGATGGTGATGTTTTGTGGGTCTTCCAAGGAGATAGGAAGATTCTTCTAACATGTTTGGTGCCAGTAATAGTGGAAGAACAGTTGATGAGGCAAAGTTTTGATGCATTATTGGCACATGTGGTGGACACCAAGGTGAGGAGTCTGAGTATCCAAGTGGTTCTAGTTGTGTGTGAGTTCAAGGATGTGTTTCCAGATGAGTTCCCAGGTGTTCCTCTAGTCAAAGAGATTGATTTCTAGATCAATCTAGTTGTGGCATGCAACTGATAGCTCAGATAATGTATAGAATGGTGCCATCTGAGATGTCAGAGTTGAAGAAATAGTTGTAAGAGTTTCTTGATAAAGGTTTTATTAGATCAAGTACATCACTGTGGGGTTCTCCAGTGCTATTTGTCAAAAGGAAGGATGGATCCATGAGGTTGTGCATTGATTGCAGACAGTTGATGTAACATCCCTGACCTGGGTTATGAAGTAACCCTAGGTGTTTTTCATAATGAGAGTAATTATATGTATGATTTTGTCTTTGAAAAGTAATTATGGCTCAAGAGGAATTTATATTACAATTTTAGTCCTTTTGAATATTATTGAAATCAATATTTTGTCTATTTTGGACTAAAATGCAAATTACCCAAGTTGAGGGGTTTAATTGCAAATTGCAAATGATAATATGTTCCTCATGTGTTAAAGAATCATGGGAATGAAAACGATGTAGAGTTATGTCTTGTGATAGCCTGAATTCCAAGAAAGAGCTGATAAAGCAATGTTTGAGCATGAAAACCTAGTTTTGGTATAATGTGCAAATTACCCAAAACCTAGGGTGCAATATGTAAATTAACACTTCAATAAGGTCCCTAATATTTCTTGGCATCAATTGGAGCAAATAAATTGATAGGGTCATCTCATTTGAATTAAGTTGAAGGAGAGAGAATCTTGATATTAAAATAATCAAGATTTAAGCATAATGGATATATTAATGCAAAAATAAATAAAATAATTGAAGGGCCTTCAACCAAAATTAAAATGGTGGAATTCAGATGTATAAGTGGACGTCCTTGAGCTTTGCAAGGACCGAAAATATCTTAAGGAGGTGAAATTCCACTCACCTTATTATAAGGAAAAGAATTCCCACTCAAAAATATATATTAATATTATAATGGATTAAGGTGCTTAATTTCTTTTCCCTTAATCCATGGATAATGGAAGGGAGTTCGGTGGGTTTGAGTTGCCTTTGCATGCAAGCAAACCAAGGAGGAAGAGGCGGAACCATTTTTGGAATTAATTGATTTTTAATAAAACATTTTCTCTTTCATCAATTTTCTTATAAAAAAGCCTTTTCCAACCCACCTAAGGGTCTTTTTCGATTCCTTTCTTCCCCTTGCTTGAAAAATCGACCAAGAGAGCTAAGAACAGCAGGGAGCACGTCCCCAACCTGTTGGTAAGCCTATGACCTTCGTTCTTCTTGATTTCATGGTGAAAATCATAAAACAATACATGATTCCTTCATTTCTTCCTTCATTTCTTCACTCCATCTTCAACCCTAGTCGATCCTTTTACTCCAAAAGCTTGAGAAATGACCTTGGGAGGTTGCTAGAGCTTCAACCACCATTGTATCCATGAATCTTGGAGCTTGGGATCAGATTTGAAGGCGGGTTATATAACTTTAACCCTTAATCTTTGTCATTGAATTTGATTTCTACTTGCAATTGAATTAATTGTCATTATTGCAATAGCCTTGCTTAGTTGATGGAGTTTCCATGGAACATGGTCGTAGTTTGGTGAGTTTAAAGGTTGAAGATGATAACATGTTCATAAGCACACACCTTGATCAAAGAACAATAGCAAACGGTCTTGGACCTTTGGTCCAAACGGCTTCACCAAACCGTTTGGGACCAAATGGTTTGCAAACCGTTTGGTGCCCTAGACTCCAAACCACATGGTTGAGTTGACCGTTTAGTTTAGTTGACCATTTGAGGTCTGAACTCAATCAAAGGTTGGATTATGATCCAATGGACTTAATTAATTGATCCAATGTGTGCACGATCCTTCAAGTGGAAACCCTAATTGAATTGATTGAAGAAGTCCTTGATTGGTCCTAATGATTTCAAGACTTTTTGGGGCAAACGGTCTTGAGACCGTTTGATCCCAAATGGTCTTGAAACCGTTTGGGACCAAACGGTTTCAAAAAATTTTGGTGGATTGAATGTTGATCCTTGACCCATGGATGATTATCTAATGGTTTGGATTGATGATCCCTTCAATTGAATAACTAATAGTCGATTCAATGATACAATTGAATATATGATTGACCTTGTAAGCCGTTGCGGTTTTGGGATTGATTTAGCCCAAACGGTCTTGAGACCATTTGAGACCAAACGGTCTTGAAACCATTTGGGGCCAAACGGTTTCAAAACTGTTTGGGGTCAGATGGTTTCAAAACTGTTTGGTGGCAAACGGTTTCAAAACCGTTTGGTGGCAAACGGTTTCAAAACTGTTTGGTGTTGAAACTTCAAATCCGCATGGAGGTTGTTAGTGGTTCAATCATTCGGATATTAAAGGCAATGATGATTCCAATTATCCAATGATGGTTAATCAATAAAGGTACAAAGTTTGAAACCCTAATAGTACCTAGGGATTAGTGTCAATTAAGGAAGGAACCCTAATTGAGATAAGATCAATGACTTGGTACACTATGTCATTCATGGTTGTATGAACTTGATTGAAAGGTTTATATGATCTAATCAAGTTGAGAGGATGATAGCATGGGTTTGTTACATGAGTTTAATTCATGTGGTTATTTAGGGTATGATCCTTAAGTAAAGAGATCATGAAACCCAAATCATGAACTCGAAACCCTAATTGACAAGGTTGTTGAACATTAACCCTAATCCAGGGCAATTTATAATTGAAACCCTAATCCAAGGAATGGATGTAACCCTAATTCAAGATGATGATGTGCATAGACCTAATTAAGAGTAATGTAATCCAAAACCCTAATTATGGGTAATGAATTATGAAACCCTAATTGGGATGAATAGTAAACCCTAATTATGGGTAATAAATTATGAAATCCTAATTGGGATGAATAGTAAACCCTAATTATGGGTAATGGATTATGAAACCCTAATTGGGATGAATAGTAAACCCTAATTATGGGTGATGGATTATGAAACCCTAATTGGGATGAATAGTAAACCCTAATTATGGGTGATGGAATATGAAATCCTAATTGGGATGAATAGTAAACCCTAATCGTGGAATAATGAATGTAAATCCTTTTATAGGGTGATTTTGATGTGAAACCCTAACCAAGGATGGTTTCATGAGAAACCCTGATGTTTGATGTGTTGTGAAGCCCAAACCCAGGGTAATACTAAGTATTGCTTAATGAACCCTAATTTTGGGGCAATATGGTGATAAACTATAACTATGATGTGGAAATGAGACGACTATTCTCATATAACATGAAATGGGAAACCCTAACCCTGGTAAGGGATTAGTGGTGTTACCCATGAATAGTGAATTCATATTTGTTGAGCATGGTTCTGTTATGCAATTGATATCATTGTTATCATTTGTGCTAACCATGCAGGTATGTTGAAATAATGATCATGGCTAGGTATGAGCTATGATGTTTAATTCACTATTGTGATTGTACCTTGAGTGACATAATATATCGTGTTGCCTGGTAAGAGGTAATAAGAGAGTTAATGGGCCTCATGTACCATGTGTGATGCTTGTAATAGCAAGTATCATGTTTGCCTTGGTCAATTGACATGAAGGTGATGGTTACCTGGAAAAGTGGTAACAATGTTTAATGATGAATCAAGGGTTTAATTACCCAAAGCCATATGATTATGGTGATGAAATTGAGAAAGAATGAGAATTCCCAGTTTAGAAATAAGGGACTGAGTCCCCAATGCCTTTTTAAGATTCATGAAAATAGTACATGTTTCTTTATAGCATTGCTATAATAAGTTGTGTTTGAGAAATTGTTTGATGCTAAAAGAATATAAAAATTTACTTAATTAATCAAGTGGAATCTATTCATGTAGTGCTCTGACTATAGATCCATCATTATCAGCAGTTGGTGATGGTGAAACAGGTTTTCTATGGAATTCCTGGAATTAGCATATTTTGAATATGTGGGGGTAAATGGGTGAAAATATCCTTACGTCCGGGTTAAGAGATTGAGGGAAGGTAAACACTAAACCTCTCAATCCATCATGTGTCGGGATAGATATATCATAAATCTCCCGATGGTTGGGATGGATGTATCATTAATCTCCCAATGTTATTTTATGTCGGGTCGATGGAGATAAACATTAATGCTCTCGATTGTCGATGAGAGTGCAGTTGACGTTGTAACTCTATAGCGAAGTTCTAGTATACCCTGGAAAGCTATTTGAGCAGTCAACACAAGCCTGCTTGTAGTCCTGTGCTGACCAGGATGTGGGAGGTCATGGGAATCTGGCTCTTTCATTGACCTATTTATGGTACCGATTTCGATTCTAGAAATGGTCGGTTGGAGTATGAGCAGTATACCTCATCTCCTCAGAGCTTAAATCTGTTTGTAAAATATAATCAGCCGTGTAGCATATTTGCATAAGATTGAAATATGAGAAGCATTGATTGATGATACGTGTAGCATATTTGCATAAGATTGAAATACGAGAAACATTGAATGATGATATACTTCTTAGCATGTCCTTGATACATAAATGTATTTATGTTCCTTTAATTCATATTGAATATGAGGCATGCTGCTTAATCAAGTTATAGCTGTAATATTGCATAAGAAGGTTGCTCTAGTCTTTATAGATGTTGATTCACCTGTTATTGATTTATATTACCCCATTGTTCAGTTTATTTATATTAAAATGCAATGACAATGTTTTGGCAGAGAGTTATATCTCCCGCTGGGGCAATTTTTATAATTGTCTCACCCCCTGTGGGATCCAATGTTTTTAGGTAGACGCAGATGATAGGGCAGAAACTCTTCTGCAGGAGAAGAGCAGCAGCAGCAATCACAGGGACGGTAGTGATCCATCAGGTGGAGACATTGGCTGTCTAGTCTTGTGTAGTTAGTCCTATGTGTCGTCTCTGTACTATCGAGTCCTAGGAGTTAGTGTTTTGATACTTCGATCTGAGATTTTGTGCATGTATGCCTTGAGGTGCAATGATGCATGTAATGTATATATGAACCAGGATGTAATGTTTTACTTTGGTTCTAAATGAAAGAGTTTTCCTTTGAATTGATATCTTGATAAATGGTTTTAATTTTTAGTGATTTTCAGTAATTCCGCTGATTATAATACGCTTCCGCATTAGTTAATCTGGTTTTTATGAGTTGTATGCCACAAATTAGTGGTATCAGAGCTCTAGGTTCGCTGAGTCTACAGAGACATAGGACTAAGGTAGTTGAGTCTGTTCTAGTGCCTTCCAGTTTATATGATAGTGTCTTCTGCTCTTATAGGAGAAGAAGAACTAAGGATGTCTAGATCACACGAAGAACACACTGTTGAGAGAAGTGTTGCTGCACCGAGAAATGGTGCAAGAGATCAGGACAGGGAGGAACCTATACCTGAACAGCCCCATTTCAACCCAACTGATATGGGGAGCCCAGTCTTCCAGGCGATGTTCGGGCAGTTTATGGCAGCTATGACCCACATGACGGATAGAATGCCAGTACCTACACCCAGGGCACCACCCCATGATGAAAGAGATGGTGCTGGTAAGACTTTTGAAAGGCTGAAGAGAGTAGGGGCCTTAGAGTATGCTAGTATAGCTGATCCAGTAGATGATCTATGTTTGACTGAGTTGGAAAAAGCCTTCAGAATCCTAATGATTACTGATGATGAAAGGGTCAGACATGCTGTATATCTCCTCAAAGGGAGTGTTGGCCACTGGTGGACCATTGAGGAGGGCAAAAGACCTAGAGTTGTGATTGGATGGGATGAATTCAGGTGTGAATTTGTTGCTAGATACTTTCCCAAGACGTATCTAGATGAGAAGATCTCTCAGTTTGAGAGGATTATACAAGGACCAATGAACATTAGCGAGTATGAGACTAGGTTCATGGAGTTGTTGTGGTTCTGTCCGCACATGGCATCCAATGATGAGGAGATAATTCGGCGGTTCGAGAAGGGGCTGAATGTTGAATTAACCACTCCGGTATCCACTCTGGAGAACCGGGAGAGGTTTTCCACTTTCATAGAGTCTGTAAGACGTATAGAGAGGTTTGTGATCGAGAAGTGATAGACCAAGGGTAAGAAGGAATACCCACAATTTCAAGGGCAGAGTGCTGGGAGTTTCAAGAAATCAAGGTATTCTGTGCCTACACCACCACCAAGGTTTAATACCCAGATGCAGTGGACGTCAAGTAAGGGTAGAAACTGTAGTTTACCACCGAAGGGAGCTCACAGCTCAACCTCTATGTCAGTAATAGGACCACCCAGACCACCAAGGGGGAATATAACCTGTTATAGATGTGGAAAAGAAGGCCATGTGGTGATAGACTGTCCTGAGAAAGTCAGGAGTGTGACCCAGCAACCGAGGAAGAGTCAGCAGGACTCTCAGAGGTAACAGCCTGGCAGTGGTGCTAGAGGACATAGACCATCATCCCAAGCCAGTTCTTCGACATCTAACAATCGAGCATAGGGTCAACAACAAGCGACAGCTAGGTTCTATGCTATGAACCAGCCTGAAGCAGTAGTCAACCCTTGGGTTGTGATAGGTCAGATGGAACTACTTTATTCTGATATGTCTTTATCCTGCTTCGTATCTGTGTTAATTGATTCGGGCGATACGCACTCTTTTATCACTCGAGAAGTGATTGATGACTACAATATGATTGTTAGTCATAGAATAGATAGCTTGCTATTAGAGACACCTTTGATGGGATCTGCAGTATTGCGGGAAGTGTGTTCTTCCTACAATCTTGTCTTTTCTGATCACCGCATTCAAGTGGATCTTATACCACTTGAGATGCAGGGTTTTTATATAATCCTTGGAATGGACGCCTTAGAGAAGTATTAGGTTGTCTTAGATTGTAGTTCTAAGAAAGTTGTGTTCACAAATGATGGTGACACATGGATCTTTCAGGGAGATAGAAAGATTCTTCCAACATGTCTTGTGTCAGCTATGGTAGCTGAGAGGCTGATGAGACAAGGATGCCTTACATTCTTAGCCCATGTGGTTGATACCACAATGGAAAGCCCTCATCCTTTTGAAGTTCCTATAATCAGGGAATTTGAACATGTATTTCCTGAAGAACTTCCAGGTGTTCCTCCGCACTGAGAGATTGATTTTAAAATAAATCTAATCTCGAACATGCAACCAATAGCACACCATATAGGATGGCGCCTGCTGAGATGGAAGAACTCAAGAAACGACTATAAGAGTTGCTTGAGAAAGGTTTTATCCGACTGAGCACTTCACCCTGGGGTGCTCCAGTCCTTTTTGTTAAGAAAAAGGATGGGTTGATGCGGTTATGCATTGACTACAGACAGTTAAACAAAGTCACCATAAAGAACAAGTATCCTCTACCAAGGATTGATGACTTGTTTGACCAGTTGCGTGGTGTGACTGTCTTTCTAAGATAGATCTAAGGTCGAGATACCATAAGTTACGTATCAAGGAGGGTGACATACCTAATTCTTCCTTTAGGACAAGGTATGGTCACTATGAGTTCATAGTTATGTAGTTTGGACTAACTAATGCACCAGCTGCATTTATGGAACTCATGAATAGAATCTTTCGACCTTTTCTAGATCAATATGTTGTCATCTTTATAGATGACATTCTAATCTATAGTATAGATGCTCAGCAACATGAGCAGCATCTTCACCAAGCTTTGACCTTGTTAAGGGAGCATAAGATGTATGCTAAGTTTAACAAATGTGAGTTCTGGTTGCCAGAAGTTTCCTTTCTTGGACACGTAATATCTTCTTTAGGTATTCGTGTTGAACCTAAGAAAGTAGAATATGTCCTACAATGGGAACAACCAAAGACACCGAAAGAGATAAGAAGTTTCCTAGGACTGGCTGTCTATTACAGGAGATTCATTAAGAACTTCTTTTCAATAGCCTTACCCCTGACTAAGTTAACAAGGAAGGAGATTCCTTTTGTCTGGAATGACAAGTGTCAACAATCTTTCCAGTTGCTAAAAGAAGGATTAACATGTGCACCTGTGTTGGTGTTACCTAAGCAAGGAAAGGGGTATATAGTCTTCTGTGATGCATCTAAGAATGGCTTAGGATGTGTGTTGATGCAGGATAAGCAAGTGATTTCTTTTACTTCTCGACAGCTTAAGAAACACGAGGAGAATTATCCGACACACGATCTAGAGTTAGTTGTTGTGGTCCATGCCTTGAAGATCTAGAGACATTATCTCTATGGAGAAACATTCTAGATTTTCACAGACCACAAGAACCTTAAGTACATCTTTTCTCAGCATGATCTAAATATGAGACAACATCGTTGGATGGAATTAATCAAGGACTATAATTGTACAATTGATTATCATCCAGGGAAGGCCAATGTGGTTGCTGATGCACTAAGTAGAAAATCAGCAACACCAACCCTAGATAAAGCACAACTAAACTCCTTAGTGTGCTCTAAGAGATATATGTTTATCTCCTTGAGGCAAGACAATGTACAGCTTAAAGTGTCATTGTTAGCCGGATTGCTAGCTGAGATGCATATAAACCCAACTCTGAGACAGGAGATTAAAGAAGCACAACAGACTAATTCTATGATTCAGCAGATCAGGTCAGAATATGGTAGTGAGAAGTGGGATGGCTTCCATGATTCTAATGATCAGGTAGTCTGTTACCATGGTAGGATGGTAGTACCTGATGTTGACAACTTAAGAAAGTTAGTTCTAGAGGAGGCTCATTCTTCAATGTATGTTATGCATCAAAGGAGCACCAAGATGTATCATAACTTAAAAGATATGTATTGGTGGCCTGGTTTAAAGAAGGATGTTGTTGAGTTTGTTATGCGGTGTCTGATGTGTCAGCAGGTTAAAGCTGAACATCAAAAGCCCGCAGGAACAATGTAACCCCTGCCTATACCACGGTGGAAGTGGGATCATGTAACTATGGACTTTGTGGTTGGTTTGCCTAGAACAGCCAAAAGTCATGATTCCATTTGGGTGATAGTTGATAGGTTGACAAAGACAGCACATTTCTTACTTGTCAAAACAACCTATACAACTGAGAAGCTTGCACAAATCTACATAGATGAGATAGTATGGTTGCATGGTGTACCAGTTACAATAGTTTCTGATAGAGGTCCTCAGTTTATGAGTCATTTTTTGGGAACGACTTCATAAAGCCTTGGGAACTCAGCTGAGGTTTAGTACAGCCTTTCATCCTCAGATAGATGGACAGTCTAAGAGGACGATACAAACCTTGGAGGACTTGCTTAGGGCATGTGTCCTTCAGTTTGTGGGGAGTTGGGATCTATATCTAAGCTTTATAAAGTTTGCTTATAATAACAGCTATCAGCACAGTATTGAGATGGCACCATATGAGGCTTTGTATGGTAGACGTTGTAGATCTCCCCTATGTTGGTATGAAACTGGTGAATATCAACTTTTGGGTCCTAAGCTGGTTCAGCAAACAACTGAGAAGATAAAGATCATACAACAACAGTTGAAAATAGCCCAGGATAGATAGAAATCCTATGCTGAAAAGCATCATAGACCCTTAGAATTCCAAGTCAGAGATAGGGTGTACCTCAAGGTTTCA
Source organism: Alisma plantago-aquatica (assembly GCA_963693085.1). Lineage (NCBI taxonomy): Eukaryota > Viridiplantae > Streptophyta > Magnoliopsida > Alismatales > Alismataceae > Alisma > Alisma plantago-aquatica. The sequence continues at coordinate 199,928,502 of OY856412.1, forward strand.
CCTTGGAAAGGTATCCTAAGATTTGGAAAGAAAGGGAATTTAGCTCCAAGATTTATGGGGCCTTATCCAATCATTAAGAGGATGGGAAAGGTAGCCTATAAGCTGGAGTTACCACATGAGTTGCATAGATTGCACCCAGTGTTTTATATCTCTATGTTGAGGAAGTGTCATCCTGACACTGAGTTAGTTCTACAACCTGTGGAGGTAGAACTAAATGATGACATATCTTATGTTCAAGGGCCAGTGTTGATTCTTGATAGAAGAATCAAAAAGCTAAAAAAGAAAGACATTAGTCTTGTAAAAGTCCTCTGGAATCACTGTGGCATTGAAGAAGCTACGTGGGAACTAGAGGATGAGATGAGAAAGAAATATCCTACTCTTTTCTCGTAATGTTTGTTGATGATTTCGGGGATAAAATTATTGTAAGGGGTGGATAAACTTATAGTTATAACATCCCTGACCTGGGTTATGAAGTAACCCTAGGTGTTTTGCATAATGAGAGTAATTATATGTATGCTTTTATCTTTAAAAAGTAATTAGGGCTCAAGAGGAATTTATATTACAATTTTAGTCCTTTTGAATATTGTTGAAATCTATATTTTGCCTGTTTGGACTAAAGTGCAAATTACCCAAGTTGAGGGGTATAAATGCAAATTGTGCATGATAATATGTTCCTCATGTATTAAAGCATCATGGGAATGAATATGGTGCAGAGGTATGGCTTGTGATAGCCTAAATTCCAAGAAAGAACTGATAAAGCAATGTTTGTGCATGAAAACCTAGTTTTGGTATAATGTGCAAATTACCCAAAACCTAGGGTGCAAAATGTAAATTATCACTTCAATAAGATCCCTAATATTTCTTGGCATCAATTGGAGCAAAGAAATTGATCGGGGAATCTCATTTGAATTAAGTTGAAGGAGAGAGAATCTTGATACTAAAATAATCAAGATTTAAGCATAATGGATATATTAATGCAAAAATAAATAAAATAATTGAAGGGCCTTCAACCAAAATTAAAATGGTGGAATTCATATGTATAAGTGGACGTCCTTGAGATTTGCAAGGACCGAAAATATCTTAAGGAGGTGAAATTCCACTCACCTTATTATAAGGAAAAGAATTCCCACTCAAAATAATATATTAATATTATAATGGATTAAGGTGCCTAATTTCTTTTCCTTTAATCCATGGATAATGGAAGGGAGTTCGGTGGGTTTGAGTTTCCTTTTCATGCAATAAAACTGAGGAAGAGGTGGAACCATTTTTGTAATTAATTGATTTTTAATAAAACATTTTCTCTTTCATCAATTTTCTTATAAAAGAGCCTTTTCCAACCCACCTAAGGGTCTTTTTCGATTCCTTTCTTCCACTTGCTTGCAAAATCGACCAAGAGAGATAAGAACAGAAGGTAGCACGTCCCCAACCTGTTGGTAAGCCTTTGACCTTCGTTCTTCTTGATTTCATGGTGAAAATCATAAAACAATACATGATTCCTTCATTTCTTCACTCCATCTTCAACCCTAGCTGATCCTTTTACTCCAAAAGCTTGAGAAATGACCTTGGGAGGTTGCTACAGCTTCAACCACCATTGGAACCGTGAATCTTGGATCTTGGGATCAGATTTTAAGGCGGGTTATATAACTTTAACCCTTAATCGTTGTCATTGAATTCGATTTCTACTTGCAATTGAATTAATTGTCATTATTGCAATAGCCTTGCTTAGTTGATGGAGTTGCCATGGAACACGGCAGTATTTTCATGATTTTAAAGGTTTAAGATGATAACATGTTCATAAGCACACACCTTGATCAAAGAACAATTGCAAATAGTCTTGGACCTTTGGTCCAAAATGGTTTCACCAAACTGTTTGGGAACAAACGGTTTGCAAACCGTTTGGTGCCCTAGACTCCAAACCGCATGGTTGAGTTGACCGTTTGGTTTAGTTGACCGTTTGAGGTCTGAACTCAATCAAAGGTTGGATGATGATCCAATGGACTTAATTAATTGATCCAATGTGTGCACGATCCTTCAAGTGGAAACCCTAATTGAATTGATTGAAGAAATCCTTGATTGGTCCTAATTATTTCATGACTTTTTGGGGCAAACGTTCTTGAGACCGTTTGGTGGATTGAAGGTTGATCCTTGACCCATGGATGATGATCTAATGGTTTGGATTGATGATCCCTTCAATTGAATAACTAATAGTTGATTCAATGATACAATTGAAGATCAATTGAATTGATGATTGACCTAGTAAGCCCTTACGGTTTTGGGACTGATTTGGCCCAAACGGTCTTGAGACCGTTTGGTGGCAAACGGTTTCAAAACCGTTTGGTGTTGAAACTTCAAATCTACATGGAGGTTGTTAGTGGTTTTTATCATTCGGATATTGAAGGAAATGATGATTCCAATTATCCAATGATGGTTAATCAATAAAGGTACAAAGGTTGAAACCCTAATAGTACCTAGGGATTAGTGTCCATTAAGGAAGGAACCCTAATTGAGATAATATCAATGACTTGGTACACTATGTCATTCATGGTTGTATGAACTTGATTGAAAGGTTGATATGATCTAATCAAGTTGAGAGGATGATAACATGGGTTTGTTACATGAGTTTAATTCATGTGGTGATTTAGGGTATGATCCTTAAGTAAAGAGATCATGAAACCCTAATCATGAACCTGAAACACTAATTGACAAGGTTGTTGAACCTTAACCCTAATCCAGGGCAATTTATAATTGAAACCCTAATCCAAGGAATGGATGTAACCCTAATTCAAGATGATGATGTGTATATACCTAATTAAGAGTAATGTAATCCAAAACCCTAATTATGGGTAATGAATTATGAAACCCTAATTGGGATGAATAGTAAACCCTAATTATGGGTAATGAATTATGAAACCCTAATTGGGATGAATAGTAAACCCTAATTATGGGTAATGGATTATGAAACCCTAATTGGGATGAATAGTAAACCCTAATAATGGGTGATGGATTATGAAACCCTAATTGGGATGAATAGTAAACCCTAATTATGGGTGATGGATTATGAAACCCTAACTGGGATGAATAGTAAACCCTAATTGTGGAATAATGAATGTAAATCCTTTTATAGGGTGATTTTAATGTGAAACCCTAACCAAGGATGGTTTCATGAGAAACCCTGATGTTTGATGTGTTGTGAAGCCCAAACCCAGGGTAATACTAAGTATTGCTTAATGAACCCTAATTTTGGGGCAATATGGTGATAAACCATGACTATGATGTGGAAATGTGACGATTATTCTCATATGACATGAAATGGGAAACCCTAACCCTGGTAAGGGATTAGTGGTGTTACCCATGAATAGTGAATTCATATTTGTTGAGCATGGTTATGTTATGTAATTGATATCATTGTTATCATTTGTGCTAACCATGCAGGTATGTTGAAATAATGATCATGGCCAGGTATGAGCTATGATGTTTAATTCACTATTGTGATTGTACCTTGAGTGCCATAATATACCTTGTTGCCTGGTAAGAGGTAATAAGAGAGTTAATGGGCCTCATGTACCATGTGTGATGCTTGTAATAGCAAGTATCATGTTTGCCTTGGTCAATTGACCTAAAGGTGATGGTTACTTGGAAACGTGGTAACAATGCTTAATGATGAATCAAGGGTTTAATTTCCCAAAGCCATATGATTATGGTGATGAAATTGAGAAAGAATGAGAATTCCCAATTTTGAAATAAGGGACTGAGTCCCCAATGCCTTTTTAAGATTCATGAAAATAGTACATGTTTCTTTATAGCATTGTTATAATAAGTTGTGTTTGAGAACTTGTTTGATGCTAAAAGAATATAAAAATGTACTTAATTAATCAAGTGGAATCTATTCATGTAGTGCTCTGACCATAGATCCATCATTGTCAGCAGTTGGTGATGGTGAAACAAGTTTTCTATGGAATTCCTGGAATTTGCATATTTTGAATTTGTGGGGTAAATGGGCAAAAATATCTTTACGTCCGGGTGAAGAGATTGAGGGAAGATAAACACTAAACCTCTCAATCCATCATGTGTCGGGATAGATAAATCATAAATCTCCCGATGGTTGGGATGGATGTATCATTAATCTCCCAATGTTATTTTATGTCAGGTCGATGGAGATAAACATTAATGCTCTTGATTGCCGATGAAAGTGTAGTTGACGATGTAACTCTATAGAGAAGTTCCAGTATACCCTGGAAAGCTATTTGAGCAGTCGATACAGTCCTGCTTGTAGTCCTCTACTGACCAGGATGTGGGAGGTCATGGGAATCCAGCTCTTTCATTGACCTATTTATGGTACCAATTTCGATTCTAGATATGGTCGATTGGAGTATGAGCGGTATACCTCATCTCCTCAGAGCTTAAATCTGTTTGTAAGATATGATCAATCGTGTAGCGTATTTGCATAAGATTGAAATACGAGAAACACTGATTGACGATATACTGCTTAGCATGTCCTTGATAAATAAATGTACTTATGTTCCTTTAAGAATGTTGCTCTAGTACTTATGTTATATCTACCTTACCTCTCTCATATTCATATTGAATATGAGACATGCTGGTTAATCAAGTTATAGTTGTAATATTGCATAAGAATGTTGCTCTAGTCTTTATAGATGTTGATTCACCTATTATTGATTTATATTACCCCACTGTTTAGTTTATTTCTATTAAATTGCAATGACAATCTTTTGGCGAAGAGTTATATCTCACGCTGGGGCAATTTTTATAATTGTCTCACCCCCGTGGGATCCAATGTTTTTAGGTAGACACAGACGATTGGGTAGAAACTCTTCTGCAGGAGAAGAGCAGCAGCAGCAGTCGTAGGGACAGTAGTGATCCATCAGGTGGAGACATTGGTTGTCTAGTCTTGTGTAGTTAGTCCTATGAGTCATCTCTGTACTCTCGGGTCCTAGGAGTTAGTGTTTTGATACTTCGATCTGAGATTTTGTGCATGTATGCCTCGAGGTGCAATGATGCATGTAATTTATATATGAACCAGGATGTAATGTTTTACTTTGGTTCTAAATGAAAGAGTTTTCATGTGAATGGATCTCTTGATAAATGGTTTTAATTTTTAGTGATTTTCAGTAATTCCGCTGATTATAATACGCTTCCGCATTAGTTAATCCAGTTTTTATGAGTTGTATGCCACAGTTGAACAAAGTGATGATTAAGAACAAGTATCCCTTGCTACATATTGATGATGTATTTGATCAGTTGAGAGGTGTTGAAGTCTTTTCAAAGATAGACCTGAGGTATGGATCACCAGTTGTGGGTCAAGGAAGATGACATACCAAAGTCAGCTTTTAGGACAAGGTATGGTCATTACAAGTTTGTAGTTTTCTTGGCTTGGCATGCTACTATAGGAGGTTCATTAAGAACTTTAGTGCCATAGCATTACCCCTATCGAAGCTTACAAGAAAATGTGTACCTTTCATCTGGAATGACAAGTGTCAGCGCACATTCCAGTTGTTAAAGGAGAAGTTGACAAGTGCACCAATGCTAGTGCTTCCAAATCAGGTAAAAGGCTATATTGTCTTTTGTGATGCGTTGAAGAATGGTCTGGGTTGTCTGTTAATGAAAAATAAGAATGTGATCTTTTTCCCATCATGATAGTTGAAGAAGAATGAAGATAACTACCCTACTCATGATTTGGATCTAGATGCAATGGTCCATGCCTTGAATATATGGAGACACTATCTTTATGGTGAGAAGTGTCAAATCTTCACACACCACAAGAACCTGAAGTACATCTTTTTGCAACTAGAGTTGAATATGAGGTAGCATCACTGGATAGAGTTAATCAAAGACTATGAGTGTACCATAGATTACGATCCAACATGGTGGTAGACGCTTTGAGCAGGAAGTCTTCTTTGTCATCATTTGTGGAGAAGGTGCAGTTATGTTCCCTAGTGTGCCATAAGAGAGACATGTTGGTCTCCTTGCATCAGACGAATGTGAAGTTTGAGGTGTCCATGCTAGCAAGATTGTTGGCCCAGTTACAAGTAAAGCCCACATTTAGGCAAGAGATTAGAGAGGCTCAGCAAGATGATATTGTGATACAACATATTTGATCAAAGTTTGGAAGCTAGAAGCGTGATGGTTTTCATGAGACAGAGGATGGGACATTGTGTTACCATGACAGAGTTGTGGTTCGTGACGTTGACAACCTTATGAAGATGGTTTTAGAGGAGGCTCACTCTTCAATGTATGTCATGCATCCAGGAAGCACTAAGATGTACCACAATTTGAAAGACTTGTATTGGTGGCCTGGTTTGAAGCATGATGTGGTAGAGTTTGTCGCCAAGTGTCTTGTGTGTTAGTATGTCAAAGCCAAACATCAAAAGACTGCAGGAACATTACAACCATTACCCATACCACAGTGGAAGTGGGATCATGTTACAATGGACTTTGTGGTTGGTCTGCTTACACAGCCAAAGGTGATGACTTCATTTGGGTAAGAGTTGACTAGTTGAAAAATACATTGCACTTTTTGCCTATAAAGACCACGTACACTATAGAGAATCTTGCACATGTTTATGTTGATGAGATAGTGCAGTTTCATGATTTCCCAACTAACGTTGTATCTGATAGAGGTCCTCAATTCACCAATCTTTTTAGGGAACATCTCACACGATGATGGGTACGCAGTTAAAGTTTAGTATGGAGTTTCACCCGTAGATAGATGGATAGTCATAAACGAAAATCCAGATTCTGTAAGATCTATTGAGAGCTTGTGTTATGTAGTTTTTGGGTAGTTGGGATGTCCATCTCAGATTGATAGAGTTTGCATACAATAAAAGCTACTAGAAGAGCATGATATGGCACCATATGAGGCATTGTATGGGATAAATTTTAGGTCTTCATTATGTTGGTATGAGACTGGTGAATATTTGAATATTCTAGGTCATAAGCTTGTGTAGCAGACGATAGAGAAGATCAGAGTGATTCAGCAGCAGCTGAAGGCAGCATAGGACAGGCAGAAGTCATATGTAGATAACCAGCATAGAAGGTTGGAGTTCCAAGTGGGAGATAGAGTGTATCTCGAGGTCTCTCCTTCCAAAGGTGTTTTGAAGTTTGGGAAGAAGGATAACTTGGCTCCTAGATATATGGGACCTTACCTGGTGTTAGAACGTATTGGTAAGGTGCTTTACAAGTTAGATTTTCCACCTGAGTTGCACCGGTTACATCTAGTGTTACATGTGTCTATGTTGAGGAAGTACCACCAAATATTGAGTTTGTTTTGCATCCAATAGAGGTTGAGCTTGATGAGGACATATCCTATGTGGAAGGTCCTGTATTGATCCTAGATAGGAGGATCAAGAAGTTGAAGAAGAAGGACATAGTGTTGTGAAGGTTTTGTGGCATCATCATGGCATAGAGGAAGCCATGTGGGAGCTTGAGGAAGAGATGCATAGGAAGTACCCATCTCTTTTTGTGTAGGATTTCGAGGGAAAAATCCTTGTTATGGGTTTATGGTTGCAAGGCCCCTGACCTAGATTTTGGGCCAACCTTGCTTGATTTGCTTAATGAGATGCTTAAACCATAATATAACCCTTTGAGATGCTTTGTTAACATGTGACAACCTTATGTTTTCAGTTTGGTCATGTTTGGATGAGGTTTGATCTATCTATCCTTATTTTGGACCAAGTTGCAATTTACCCATGATGAGTGGTCATCTTGCAATTTGTCACATGTAGTGTGTATCTATTGTGCCTTGGCATGATGAGAGAGATGATGGTATTGAGAGGTGCCTTGCTTGGACCCTGGTTGATGATGTGGCATCTTGTTGTGATGTTAGGGTTTCTAAGGTTTTGACCTTTGATGATGTGTTTCGACCTTGAGCTTGAGTTGGGAGTGTTGAAGGTTGTTTCGATCATTATGGTCTTGGTGAGGTTTAGTTGAGATGGTTTGTCTTCTAGTGTTGTGTTTTGACCATTCTTGTTTGGTCATCTTTTATAGTGGTTGATACATGGTTCCTTGATGTTTGTTTTGACCCCTAGGGTGGTGGTGACCCGTGTGGTCGATACCCCACCTAGGTTGTATCACCATGTGTTGCATGCAAGTGTTTAGTTGTTGCATGGCTATTTTCTTGACATACAAGTGTCCCTTTGGTGCTCTCATGTGTTGACACCTCATATCTACCTTACCTCTCTCATCCCTTGAGTATATAACCTCCCTCTTCTTCATGCAAGTAATCCTTTTACTCTCTTTCTTTCTCCTTCATTGCTTGGCTGATCTTGGAGCTTGGTGGATCTAGAGGGTGTTTATCAAGGTGCTTTGGTGGCCGATCCACCTTGCATGTGGTGCTTTTGAGCTTGGTCACCTTTAGTGTGGTGATTCTTGGTCGTTTCTCTTCTTTGTAAGTGGTCTTGAACCCTTGATCTCATTTTTGTTTGCACCTTGTCGTCTTCTTCTTTCCTTAGCGGCCATGTGACTATGGTTCTAGCATGGTGGTCATCTTAAGAGAAACTTCTCCTCACTAGGGTCAGAGACTATGTTTTTACATGGTGGTATCCAAGTGAGATGAAGCTTTCTTCTCTTTTTCCTTTCTTCTATGTTTGTTTTTACCTAGGGTTGTTTCCCTCTTTCTTGAGCTATCCTTTGACCATGGTGTTCTTCTCTTTGGAGGTGATCTTGTGGCCAAAGTGTTGATCTTAGTTGGAGCTTCGTCTTCTTCCGTGGATCTTGTGTTCTTGGAGATTGGTTCTCTACCTAAGGTGAGTTATATAACTCTCTACCTTCTTCTATTATTACACTCTTTTTGTGTTTTCATGCTATGGATTTCATATCTAAAACATGATGTTAATATGGTAGATGATGTTCTTATGATTTTAGGGTTTATGAATTTGTAGTACTCTCATATAGATTGCTCTCTTAAACCCTAATTTCTTGTACTCATTTTGTTATGTGATGGTTGAGGTGATTTTGATACATGCATCATGATCCGTGTTTGTATCATCATGGTATGGTTCATCTCTCATCTTTCCTTGAGGTTTTTTTATCAGTTTTTTCTTGAGGTTGAAGCTTGGTTTTCTTTATCCTAGTCTATTTTCTAGATGGATTATATTGGAGATCGAATTTCAAGGTTTTGATGTTCATCTTAGTTTGGAGTTTTCCATCTTATTGATGATGGTTTTCCTTGATGTTAATCTCTATTTTGAATGATGTACCTTCTGTTTTGGAGACAATTAAGTGATGTTGAGGTAGCTTGACCTTGATGGTTTTTACACTCACTTTGCTCTTATGGTAGTTACATTTCACATGTTTTGTTGCAGTCATAACCTAAACCCTAATGGGTTGAAGTTCGTAACACCTAGGGTCGATACACATGTTTTTGGTGATGGTCATGATGCTTTGTTTTGTTGTGGTTGAAACACATTTACTCTATATCTTAGATCGTTACACTCTTGTATCATGATGGTCAAACACTCATTGTGAGTTGTATGGTCGATACTTCTCTTTTTGTTTTGGTCATGACATGTTCTTACATTGATGGTTCTAGTTGGTCGAGACCCATGTATGGGTGATGGGTCAAGACATATATTTGGATAGGTGGGTGTAACACATGGTCGGCACACATCTATGGTGATGGTCGCTACACCTGGTTGAGCACTTGGTCACTACACATGAAAATGTTGGTCGCTACATGCATGAACAACATAGTACAGTTGCTACATGTGTACATGTGATTGATGGTTAACTCATAGTGCCGATTGGATGAAGGTTTAATTAACTCTAATCATGTTCCTTAACCCTAATGTACTCCAAACATATGGGAGGTGATGAATCTAGGGTTTGGTGTTTGAATGGTAATATGAAACCCTAATTGGATATGTATGTGAAACCCTAATCAGATATGTATGTGAAACCCTAACTCAAATTCTAGGGTGTGTTATGCCTGTTGAGCATGTTTGCATAAATAGCATGTAATTGTACTTTCTCTCTCCTGTTAGTATGAATCTAACCATGTAAGTGAAATGAATGACATAGCTTGTAGTTTCTATGGTGATGGTATCCTTTTGAGGCATGATAAGGTAATGATGTGACATAGAGATATGTGATTGGGTCTTATGACCTAGCAGAAGTTTTATGCCTAATGTGAAGTGTTATCCTCAACTGATGTGATAAAGGAGTGATAATTCATGACAGTGTGATTATGGTGATAGCCTTGTGTGGTGGTGTGATGACAGTGATATTATGTGATGATGGGACAAGTTTATACTTCAAACGTTTTGTATCTTTTGAAGTTGTATTATGTCCTTATCTTTGTAGAGTTTGTTTAGGGTTTGTATGTTGTAACTTGATTGATGCTAAAAGATACCCAATTGGCTTAATTAATCAAGTGAAACCCTAATCATGTAGTTGACATGTGTCATAGATCCATCTTCAGTGTCAGTACTAGCTGGATGGTGAAATGAGCAATTCCTGTGGGAAACTCATAGTGCATATTATTGAATATGTGGGTGCAAGTGAGGGCATCTCCTTGTGTCCTTATTACACTGGGATGGCTAAGGTCATGCCCTGGCAGGAGAATGGTCGACACTATATCTCAGATGATGTGATTCATTGTATGTGATATGTTTACTGGGATGATTGTGATCTTACCCTAGAAGGAGAACATTTGTGGTCGTATCTCAGTTCACTGGAGTCGTGACCTATATACCAAGGTGGGCTAGGTTGTTTCGTAGTTGGACTTTATATGTCACTGCAGTGGACTGGGACTGACTGAGGGTATGGAGAGATCATGGATTCTGGCTCTTTCATTTATCTTGTATGGCATTGAATTCAACTTAGCAGTGGTCAGTTGGAGCATGAGTGGTATACCTCATATCCTCAGGGCATAATAACATATGTAATACAACCGTGTAGTATATTTGCTTAGGATTAAATATGTTTCACATTGGATGACCTTTTGACTTATCTTTGTACTGATTTCTTGAATTATAATACGGTAAAAGAAATTATAACATCCTCAAAATCCTAGATCTACTAATGTACCTTAATGTGAAACCCTAGCTTGCAAGTTTAAGCTTTTAGCTAACAAAATGTAATTCAATTTGACCTCTTAGTCTAATATATGATGAAATAATCTCATAAACCTAGCTTTGGCTTAAATAGCTCATTTAGTAAACGATAATTCTATCAATATCACCTTTTAATAATATATGCATTAAATAGCAATCTATATGAGGTTGATGAACGGAAGTTAATGAAAATATAAATCAGATTGGATTGGAAGATTCTAGAGGTCCTAATTAACTTGTGGTTCAATTTTGAAGTCATTTGGACTTCATTTGACCCTTCAAATCCATTAAGGAAGTTAACATATAGTTGGGGTTAATTATTCTTTGATAATTTGATTTATCTGCCTAAGTATTCATTTATTTAAGTGTCACACGTGCCACTTGATGTGTCGTCCATCCAGATCGTCGGATGTCAATCTGATGGTTGCGGACCCATCTCCTACCTCAGGTAGGAGACCGAGAGCAGTAGGTCTCTGGTGTGATATTCACGGGTCTGATTCTCTCGCCACGATGGTCCGTTTTAGGTGATTTCTTCGCCATGGAATCGAGAGCAAGCTGCAGTTCCATTTATCCCTGGTTTGATGGGTTTTGGTGCCCTAATGAGAAATTCCCTATAGGGAAAGGACTCCTCTGCCGCCATTGGATTGCAGAGGGCTCACCAGCCCACGAAACCTTTATATAGTTGGTTCTACACGACCGTGTGCCCTAGAAAAACACTCCTCTTTGTTCAATTTGATCACTTGCACCCTACACCGCCACTGCCTACTCAGTCTTCCCTCCAACAACCTTCACCTCGCCCCATCCACCTCCGACCATCCTAGACGAATTGGCTCACAGGTGAGCATCTTGGACTCTTGTTCTTCGATTCCACAATGTTTGTTTTTCGTAGATCCTTCCCAATTTTTGGGATCTGTAGCCACCACTGATGTTCCCGTCATTGCTCACCGCCTGGGCCAACCTGTGGCTCATGGGCCACAGAACCAGTGGAGTTGTCTTCGACCCCCTCCCTAGATCGATTTCCCGGTTTTAGTTGAATCTTTTCCGCCTTGTTTCCCGATGGATTTGAAGCAAGTTCAACGCCCTATTTCCCATGTGTTGAGGCCAGCAACCACCGTCGTGGACACCACAGGTCCCCATCCTTTTCCTGATGGCTTCGAATCATAGTGCACAGGTGTCGGGACCCCGGTCACTAGAGAGGGTGGAAGCTTCAGCGCCCATGTTCCCTTCCTCCCCCTGCTCTTTCTATGTGCCCCGTCCATGGTGGCAAAGCACCAACAAGCTCCTGACCACCTCAGTTGATGAAGTATGGGGGTCTCTGTGACCGATTGTAAACAAGGAACTCAGTTCCCATTTCAGTTTACTAGTCCAATAGCCAGAACAACTGGCCCCAGTCAAAGATCTCCCCCTGACTCAAGCTTTCTTCTCTCATTTTCTCATTTCTGCAAGGATGAGCAAAGGCGGCTCCTCACCTATGTGGTTGGCTCTGATTGACCCAACTAGGCATGGGTCCCAGACCCACGTGGAAGCAAGGAGTGATCTAATTGGCCCAACTCATCTGAGATTTTGGTCTGCAATTACACGTGGTTTTTTTGCCTTCTGATTGGTCGAGATAGGAAAATTCATATCTTTTGATTGGTAGATCATATGGAGACAAGTTATATATGATTTTTGCTCATTTTTTCTAATCTATCCAATGGTCAGTGTTTTGAGACATGTTTTGGTTTGGTTTTCATGAAGTGTCAGGTTTGATACAATTAGGGTTTAAGGTGTAATTAAATTAATAATGAATGCAAACCATGATTAATTTTAGGAACCTAGGACTGGACTCAGGATCAGAAAGACTAAAATTAGGGTTTGCTCCAATAAAGGTAAGTGGGTCCATGCACTTTGAGTATTTAAGTAATGGTTTTCAGTCACTTTAAGATTATTTTATCATGATGATCAAGTTAAAATCATGTGATAGCTATGTATTCAATTTTCAGAAAAACCTTGAATTAATGTTCCCCAAAAGTTATTATATGATGTTGATACTTTCAAGTTTTATGTTTAAGAACTTATGTCATGATCAAATGAAATTCAATTAAAGTGAAGAACTGCCAAGTTATTGATTAATCATGTAATTGATTACATTATTTTGTCCTCATTATGTTAATATTGAGCCCTCAGGACTTATGAGTTCAAATGGAACATTATGGCACTCAGGTGCAAATCATGAGCTCAAGTGGAGCATAATTATGGCACTCAGGTGCAAATCATGAGCTCAAGTGGAGCATAGTTATGGCACGTTTGTGTAAATCATGAGTTCAAGTGGAACATCAATTGAACCTACGGGCCTTATGAGAACAGTTGGTGCATAAGAGTAGAGGACATTATAATTAACCATTAAGAGCATATTATGTGAAATCAAGTTATATTGTTCAGCTACTTTTATGATTTTTCATATTGCCAGTTATTATGTTGTTATAACATTACTCAATGTCGCTTACTCTAACATGTTTTTTTTATTTTGTATGCATGGTTGGGGACATGATGTCCGCAGGACAAAAGAATAAGGAAGGAGCAAGGGGTTTTTGACATGAGCTTCAAGGGTAGTTGTTCGAGGAAGACTTTAGCTTGGTGGGGTGCCATCTACCACTTAGTAGATCCTTTAGTTTAGTTTGTCTTTCCATGTTTTAGTTTTGCTTAGTTTACATGTATTATGCTTGAGATCAAGATGTGACAACTTATGTTTCCCCTTTTTGTGAACAATGTATGAATTTATTTTGAGTTAATGCATGGTGTTTCCTCTATCTTATCGCAATGATTATCATATCTTGTGACGTTCCTCTGAGCTGAGCTACCCATGTTAGGGACAACATCAGGATTGCTTCCGCTGACTTATATATGTACTTGGAGGGGCATTACAATATGGTATTAGAGCAATGAGTAGATGGCCACTGAGCTAAAGATTCATATGTTCTAACCCTAGATATAGAAGAACTAGGTGAAGGATATTAGGAACCAAAGTAGAGATCTAGTCATAAGACATAAGTTAAGATAATGGTTAGGGTTATGTGCCTAGATGTTTTGGATTTTTATGTTAACTCTTGAACTGTATATAGCATACTCTCTCTTTTTCTCGTGTGTCTGTGGTATGGGACACAGGCTCATGGGGTTTTGTAGAAAGAATGTTATATGCATAACCATGCTTATCTTATCCTTCCAATTGCATGTGGTATGGGACATGTGCATGGGGTAGGTACTAAGATGAGTGTGATAAGATAAGTCAGCTTTGAATATATGACTGGCCGGCATGTATCCAAAGATGACTAATAAAAGAAGAGTTTGCATTAAATGTTTAAGACATATAGTCACCTAAACCTGGTCAAGACACATAGTAAGACCAAGCATGAGTAGGGGAGTAGATATTTGACATAGATAAGCAAGTAAGATCCATGGTAAAATTTGAAACCCTAGAGAAGAGTTCAGAGATGTAAATGATGATGTTAAATAGAATCATGAGTAATATACCCACATGGAGGTCAAGATAGTGTTCTACCATGAGAATGAGACTATAAGATGATTAGTGTAGATAGAATAAGTGAAACCCTAAGGTGGGTAGCATGAGAAAATTTTGAGGACAAAATTTATTTAAGGTGGGTAGAATTGTAACATCCTCAAAATCCTAGATCTATTAATGTACCTTAATGTGAAACCCTAGCTTGCAAGTTTAAGCTTTTAGCTAACAAAATGGAATTCAATGGGACCTCTTAGTCTAATATATGATGAAATAATCTCATAAACCTATCTTTGGCTTAAATAGATCATTTAGTAAATGATAATTCTATCAATGTCACCTTTTAATAATATATGCATTAAATAGCAACCTATATGAGGTTGGTGAACAAAAGTTGATGAAAATCTAAATCTGATTAGATAGGGAGATTCTATAGGTCCTAATTAACTTGTGGTTCAATTTTGAAGTTATTTGGACTTCATTTGGCCCTTCAAATCCATTAGGGAAGTTAACATACAGTTTGGGTTAATTATTCTTTGATAATTTGATTTATCTGCCTAAGTTTTCATTTATTTAAGTGTCACATGCGCCACTTGATGTGCCGTCCATCCAGATCATCGAATGTCAATCCGATGGTTGTAGACTTGTCTCCTACCTCAGGTAGGAGACTGAGAGCAGCAGGTCTCTAGTGTGATATTCACGGGTCTGGTTCTCTCGCCACGATGGTCCGTTTTAGGTGATTTCTTCGCCAATGGAACCGGGAGCAAGCATCGGTTCCATTGATCCTTGGTTCAATGGGTTTTGGTGCCCTAATGAGAAATTCCCAATAGGGTAAGGACTCCTATGCCACCCTTGGATTGCAGAGGGCTCGCCAGCCCATGAAACTTTTATATAGTTGGTTCTACATGACCACGTGCCCTAGAAAAACACTCCTCTTCATTCAATTTGATCACTTGCACCCTACACCACTGTCGCCTACTCAGTCTTCCCTCCAGAAACCTTTACCTTGCCCCATCCTCCTCCAGCCGTCCTAGATGAATTGGCTCACATGTGAGCATCTTGGACTCTTGTTCTTCGATTTGGTAGTGTTTGTTTGTCGTGGATCCTTCCCAATTTTCGGGACCTATAGCCACCACCGATGTTCCCACCGGTGCTCACCGCTTGGGCCAACATGTGGCTCATTGGCCACAGAACTAGTGGAGTTGTCTTTGACCCCCTCCCTAGATTAGTTTCCCAGTTTTAGTTGAATCTTTTCCGCCTTGTTTCCTGATGGATTTGAAGCGAGTTCAATGCCCTGTTTCCCACATGTTGAGGCCAGCGACCATCGATGTGGACACCGCTGGTCCCCATCCTTTGCTAAATGGCTTTGAAACACAGTGCGTAGGTGTCGGGACCCCGATCACTTGAGAGGGTGGAAGCTTCAGTGCCCATGTTCCCTTCCTCCCCTTGCTCTTTCTCTGTGCCCCATCCATGGCGGTAGAGCGCCAGCAAGCTCCTGACCACCTCAGTTCATGGAGTATGGGGGTCTCTATGACCAAATGTAAACAAGGAACTCAGTTCCCATTTTAGTTTACCAGTCCAATAGCTAGAACAATTGGCCCCAGTCAAGGATCTCCCCCTAACTCAAGCTTTCTTCTCTCGTTTTCTCGTTTCTGTAAGGATGAGCAAAGGAGGCTCCTCACCTACATGGTTGGCTCTGATTGGCCCAGCCAGGAGCGGGTCCTAGACCCACGTGGAAGCAAGGAGCGATCCGATTGGCCCAACTCATCTGAGATTTTGGTTTGCAATTACACACGTGGTTTTTTTTCGCCTTCTGATTGGTCGATAGGAAAATTTGTATCTTTCGATTGGTAGATCAGATGGAGACAAGTTATATATTATTTTTTCTCAATTTTTCCAGATCTATCCAATGGTCAGTGTTTTGAGACATGTTTTGGTTTGGTTTTCACGAAGTTTCAGGTTTGAGACAATTAGGTTTTAAGGTGTAATTAAATTAATAATGAATGCAAACCATGATTAATTTCAGGAACCTAGGACTGGACTCAGGATCAGGGAGACTAAAATTAGGGTTTGCTCCAATAAAGGTAAGTGGGTCCATGCACTTTGAGTATTTAAGTAATGGTTTTCACTCGATTTAAGATTATTGTATCATGATGATCAAGTTAAAATCATGTGATATCTATGTATTCAATTTTCAGGAAAAAAAACTTGAATTAATATTCCCCAAAAGTTATTATATGATGCCTATACTTTCAAGTTTTATGTTCAAGAACTTATGTCATGATCAAATGAAATTCAATTTAAGTGAAGAACTTCCAAGTTATTGATTAATCATGTAATTGATTACATTATTTTGTCCTCATTATGTTAATGTTGAGCACTCGGGCCTTATGAGTTCAAATGGAACATTATGGCACTTAGGTGAAAATCATGAGCTCAAGTGGAGCATAGTTATGGCATGTTTGTGCAAATCATGAGTTCAAGTGGAACATCAATTGAGCCTACGGGCCTTATGAGAACAGTTGGTGCATAAGAGTAGAGGACATTATAATTATCCATTAAGAGCATATTATGTGAAATCAAGTTTTATTGTTCAGTTACTTTTATGATTTTTCATATTGCCAGTTATTATGTTGTTATAACATTACTCAATGCCACTTACTTTAACGTGTTTTTTTTATTTTGTATGCATGACTGGGGACGTGATGTCTGCAGGACGAAAGAATAAGGAAGGAGAAAGGGGGTTTTGACGTGAGCTTCAAGGGTAGCTATTTGAGGAAGACTTTAACTTGGTGGGTGCCATCTACCACTTAGTAGATCCTTTAGTTTAGTTTATCTTTCCATGTTTTAGTTTTGCTTATTTTACATGTATTAGGCTTGAGATCAGGATGTGACAACTTATGTTTCCCCTTTTTGTGAATAATGTATGAATCTATTTTGAGTTAATGCATGGTGTTTCATCTATATTATTGCAATGATTATCATATCTTGTGACGTTCCTCTGAGCTGAGTTGCCCATGTTAGGGACAACATCAGGATTGCTTCCGCTGACTTATATATGTGCTTGGAGGGGCATTACAGAAATCAACTATTATACATATTCTTAAAACTCTTTCTTACAATATTGATTGTTCTACTTCTCAATGGTAATTGCTTAACTTGTGTTATCAATTTAATACATATCGTTTAGCTAAATCTGCTCAACCTGATAATAATGTTATCTTTCTGCTTAAATCTACATGTACTTTTAATAGACGTTGGCGAAGAGTTATATCTCTTGTTGGGATGTTTGGTCTCACCCCATGGGTTTCCACATCTTTTAGGTGATCGAGCACGAAGAGGTAGAGATCATGTTGTTGAGGCTGAGTAGTAAGAGGAGCAGTATCTGAGCAAAGGTTGGATAAGCTACTTGTGTTTTGTAGTAGAGTCGTATGTTTTGTCCCAGTACTCTCAGGTCCTTGGGGGAGTTTTTTATATGTTGTATACCGAGATGACGTTTTGGCTACATGCCTTTGTTGTACATATATGGTATGCATGTATATGAACATGTTACTTCTTGTAACAGGTTGTGGATTTTGGGATAATGAACAATGTATGTGATAATCTTTTAGCAGGAAATATACTTATACAGGTGGTTTTATGGACTCATATGTGATATGGGATTCAGAGAGAAAGAATTCCCCCCTCTCCCATGCCTGTGGCGGAGGCCGAATGCCCGGGAGGGTGGTAAATCAAGGCGACAACTAGGATTTGAAATCAGGTCCCTTTGTTAATGGACACCGTGCTTGACCACTTGAGCCACTCCTTGTCTACAGGACTCATATGTGATATGTTTCCATTTTATGTGGATGTGAAAATTGGTTTCAATTTCTTATGCTTTCTAGTAACCTAGTTGTTACGTTTTAATTTTGCACTTTGCTTTGAGTGATCTCGCTTTCGTGTGACGAGTGTGTCACGTTCAAGGACTAGGGGTGTTTGGGGACATACGACATACATCTCCTTTTGTACCTCTTTACCATAGCCCCAAAGGAAGATAGGAAGAGGAATGACAAAGGATTACATGAGAGTTGAAGTTTTGGGGTTAAGTAGGGTATTGAAATCAACATTATAATTGGGGGAATATATTAGTTCTTGACGATATGTTGAGTTGGAAAGCAAAATAGGGAATCAGAGTTGATCACTTCCTGTAGAGCATGATAAGGGAAAACATTAGAGGAAGGAGACAGTTCTAGACCATCTGATTGAAATATAATGGTTAACCAAATGCCCACATAAATAAAAATCCCAATTTCTAACCTTAGTGTGGAGTATCAATCAAAAGAGGAAATGAAATCAAAAATCTATTAATATTTCCTATTTTGTAGTTGCCACCCTATTTCTTTTCTAATCTACTTAAGTCATTCAAAATCGTACAAATAATAATAAAATTGGCACTTAGACTAATTAGAATGTGGGGGTTCCGATTCTACCCCTCTATTTTCCACTTTTAGGAATGGTACTTAGGTCATTTAATATACGATGGTTTTATATCTTTTATAAATCATTTGATACAATATCCTTGATCAAAGACATGTATGATAGCTCTACTGCAAGTGTCAAAACTCCTAGAGGAGAGACACCAACTTTTCCTATCACAGTTGGGGTACATCAAGGATCCACACTGAGCCCATATATGTTCATTCTTGTTATGGATTAGTTGACAAAGAATGTTCAGGATGATATTCCTTGGTGTATGTTATTTGCTGATGATATTTTTTTGATTGATAAAACTAAAGATGGATTGAATGATAAAGTTGAACGTTGGATAAAAGCATTTAAATCAAATGGATTGATGATTAGCAGGAGAAAATTTGAGTATATGCATTGCAATATCAGCCAATCTCACCGTGTGAATGATGGATCCATGTTGGACGGAGTAGATATACCAAAATGTGATAAATTCCTCTACTTGGGTTCTATTATTCAAATAGACGGGGATGTTTAAAATGACGTTTGTCACCAGATGACTGTGGGATGGTTGAAATGGAGGAGTACAACTGGAGTATTATGTGATTGAAAGATCCCTCTCAGGTTAAAAAGTAAGTTTTATAGAAAAACTATACGACCAGCCATGCTCTATGGGAGTGAATGTTGGGCTGTGAAGAAATAAGGTCTCAACAAGATGAACGTGGCTAAAATGTGTATGATGAGATGGATGTGTGGGAAGACAAGAAAAGATTGCTTAAAAAAAACTATATTAGGAATAAAGTGGGGGTGGTGAGCATTGAGGACAAGTTGTGCGAGGGCCGACTCAGATGGTACGGACATGTGCAACACAGAGAAACTAGTCCGCCTGTACAAAGAAATTCTATTGATCCAAACACTATAAATAGAAGAAGAGGAAGGCCTATATTAACATGGGATGAGCTTATAAAGAGTGATTTTGAATCTCTACATCTCAACCAGAATATGGCCCATTATAGAGCTTAATGGAAACGAAGAATCCATGTAGCTAACCCCAATATAGTTGGGACTGAGGCTTAGATGATGATGATGATAAACCATTTAAGACTACTCAATCATCTAATTAAAGTGAAAGTTGACATGTAGCCTAATTATGATGTGTGGAATTAACATATGTTTCCTATTTTTAGACCATATATCAAGCCACTTAGCAAGCTAGATTTTTTTATTCAAATATACATTTCTATAGATATTAATTAGTTACCATGCTTTCTAGTTATAATTTTTGGGGGTTATCTATCCATGAAATATGTTCCTTTAACCCGTATCCATATTTTTTATATTTACTCAAGTTTCCACTTTTATCAATTTTAAAATATATAAAACTATGACTTGAAGGTGACTTAGTCGTATATTGTATTTATCTCTTCCATTAGTCATTAAATACCGAATTTTACTATTTACTCTTTCTTTCTTTCTCCAAGTTATATGAAAATTCTAGAGACCAGTTTTGAAGTACAATATATTATGGTGGTAATACAAAACTAACCCTATTTGAATCATTGTTGTGGTTAATTAACACTTCAACGTTACGTAAGATGGTTATTCAATAAAAACACCATATTTCTTGATTTTTGTGATTCTTTATATGCTCTAGTTCAATAAAAATGTGTTTAAGGCCATCATTATTAAAAAGGTGTAAGGTAAGGAAGGATTAGGTTGGACGCATAGAGTTGGTATGTTATAGGTGATTGTAGAAGAGTGAGTAAATTGAATTTCTATGCTAGTGGAGAGCATGCCAGAGGAGAAGTCGAGTCTCATACATATGTTGTAGGACATGATACAAAATACTTGCCACAATGTCATCTAGACCTTTCTGGCATTTTGAATCCACAATAAGTAGGAGATGCCCAAGGATATTGGATCCTTGAGTTTTTATGGCATCATGCTCTGGATAATGTCAAAAGTTGTCCTTGCCAAGTTTATGATCTCATACTCTCCTATTGTTTACTTCCAAGTGAGGAGATCTTTGAAGAGTTTGGTGTAGAGAAGGAATTTTCTTTAAAACATCAAAAATGTGAATGTCAACATGCATCTTCTTCATCACTTCCATGAACTTTATGAATATCGAGTCTAGTTGTGTGTGAGCTAGTCAGCTCTGGTAGGGAGGTAGCATATTGTGGACAAGAATTGCAGGGGTAGAAGCACTTGGTGTAGATTCTTAGGTCCTCTCTGGATTGGATTTCCTTCTTGTCTTTGGAATTTCAATCACCATTATATTGGTACATGCACTAGGGTGACTTCATCATCAGTGTCCTCTTCAAGTATAAGCTTGTTGGTGACTAGGAATGTTGGTTCTGATAGTACAAGCACAGATCATGTAGTCACAGCTTTCAATTTCTCATCTTACTTTCAATTGTTTTTAGGTTGTTTGGAAAATGAACCTACAGGAGGGTGAATGACAATAACAATTCATTCTAGTTGAATCTCCATATTGTATGCCTGCTAGTTTGCTATCACCTTCTCAATAGCATTCACATGACCTTGGTCATCAGAGACAAGCATGTTCTATGGATTATTCTGCCCTAGGATAAGTTGTCCTTGATTATTATAGGGTTGATGTCCTAGATTGTAATTGATTATTTAATTGAGATTGTTGTGTTATTGTCCATGATTGATGTTACTCTGACAATATTTTTGGCTCTATTAGAAACCAGGACGACCCCAAACTTGTTTTTGATTTGGTTCTTAGTTGAAATGATGTGTGTGTGTTGCTCCGCCTAAGTTTCCATATTGGACCCTGATGGTTTCTCAAGTAGTTGGGGTTGTAGTAGTCGTATCTTGGAGTATGTTTAACATCATTGAGTTCTTCATTGATTGGGTTGTTGTTGAACTGATGCTAGTGCATGTTCATTGTGTCTTGGTAAAGATGGTTTCACTTTAGACTAGTTTTCCACTCTACACTACATACCTCTTGTGTTGCCTTAGTTTGAAAAGAAGATGAACCTCTGTTCCAATACCTATGGAAGAATGACTCAAGGTTGTCTTGTTAAAGAGAGAAAGCCTTCAAAGATTCGGCGATATCCTTTGGTTCAGACTTGTCTTCTTTTATAGAAACTTTTGTAACTTCTCTCCTACGTGATATGTCCCGATTAGCATTTTCCAAGCTACTCTTCTCACAACTTTCCATGCATCATGAAAGCTTTGGCTCATGAAGTATTCATTAGAAGTGACATCAAGAAACTATTTGACATCATCATCCATTCCGCTATAGAAGTTTTTAGTAAGTTGTGTAGAGGGAATGTCATGATGAGGATATTTTCATAGTAACTATTTGTATTGTTCCTAAGATTCAAAGAGAGTTTCTCCTGGGAGTTTCTCAATTTAGGTGATCTTCCCTCAGATATGGTGAGTGAGGGAATAATGAACTTCTCTAGGAATTTGTTTTTGAATTTCCTCCTAAGTGGTGATGTTGCCATCATCTAGGGAGTTATACCACACCCTATCTTTGTCTGTGAGGTAATAGTAGAATAGTCGTATGTTGATGACTTCCTTGGACACGCCAGCTTGTTTGCTTAACCCACATAGATCTATGAAGTTCTTCCCAGCTCTACCACTAAAATGTTTGTTGTATAGTATCTTCACCCACAACATTTGTATTTCAAAAGTTTGTGCTTCAATGGCGGGATGGACGACTAGGTGAAGAATATATGGATCTTTAGGGATAAATAGCTCTAATAGCTCTTTATATCTTTCTACTTCTCTAGTTTCTTGTAACTCTTTTTGCACAGTAGCTCTGGCTTCTTTGGATCTTCGGCCACAACACCTCGAATGTGTGGGGTTGGAGCCTCCATCATCTTTTTCCAGTCCCTCACCATTGTTACATCGGTGCCTAGCTTGCTCCACTTCTCTGGAGGCCATGTTGGCCCTTAATCAGTCATCACCGAGCCGGAGGCAGTAGCACTACCTCCACTCACCATGGTCTGCGGGTAGATATGGAAGAGACCTAATCTAAAGCGAGAGAGATGTATTTAAATCCAAAAGTTGTTCTAGGAATGTTTGGTTTTAAAAGCTTTTCTAGAAATGTATTGATAACCAAATAGGATTGTTTTTTTTTGAAACCATATCATTAGAAATTAAGGCCCATTATAAAGATCACTCTTACATATGTCAGGGAGATCATCAAATAAAATTGAGCTTGCAGCCCCGCCTAGACCCATCTTTGCCAGATTGTGAGCAGCTGTGTTGGCCTCTCATCTCATATAACCAAATTCAGCTTTAAGAAAGCACTCCCTCCGTCTTCTGATGTTCATTACAGCCCCCATACAAGGACCTAGCAGGACGAGGTTGCTATTCACAGAATGGATCACAGTAGATGAGTCATACTCAAACACCATATCCCTGATGATCATCTCACAATCCAGCTCCACGCCCATCAGAAGAGCAGCGGCTTCAGTAGAGAAAACCGACCACTCTGCTTTGAACGTCTTTACTTGGGTCGCAAATAATTTACCCCTGTGGTCCCTGATAACAGCAGCCATGCTGATAAAGCCTCCTTGGAGGAAAGTTGCGTCAGAGTTAACTTTGTATCTTTTGGAGTTAGGGGGAGTCCAGATGGTAGGAAACCTTGTGGGTCTCCCTGTAAGAGGAGTACCATAGCAAAGGGCTTCGCTCGTGGTTGTTTGCCCAGTGTATCAGACCACTTATCATCAGGTAAGGGTTGGCGTTCTCTTGATCAAACAGCAGGCTGTTTCTACACCTCCAAGCCTTCCAAATAGAGTGTGACAAATTCACGTCATTGTTTCAATGAGATGTCAATGTTTAAATGATTGGCGACCAAGAAAGTTGAGAACCATTTTGTTGGAACCCAACAACCTTTAAACATGATCTTGAGTTGGGAAGGTTACGGAAATTTTAGATTGTTTGAAAATGCGTGAGTGAAATTTGGCATCTGCATAGGTACGTAATGATAAGAGTGAATGACGGAATCCCTTTGAAGAAATCGCCAAATATTTAAGTTGGAAGACCAACCCATGTAGGTTCTTAAAGTTGGTTAGTAGAACCTTCGAAGCCTAGGAGCATCATGTGATGAACTGGGAAGTTAGAAGCCTAAGATTAAATGGAAGTGTACAACCTTCTGAATAATAACAAGGAACGTATCAAGGAATTGAGGATGTGTGATATAAGAGTGTCATTTTTCAAATATAGTGAACATTTGACGTTGGAAAGCCTTTCGGTATGATTTTGTACATTAAAAAAGTAAGGTCCATGATTTTTAGCTTTTGGAGGTTTGAAGTGAATTTATTAGCCTTACGTGTGATCTATGGTTGATATAAATATTGACAGACAGATGAGACAATTTTATCAATATCCTAACATATATTAAGCTTCGAAAAGAAGTAGATTGTTGAACTGAAATGTTAATAAGAGGAGAGGTGAGTCGGGCAGCCTTTTGGTTTCTGTTAGCATCCATAAGATTGTAAAATTTGAGTGTTTTAAATAGAAAGTTCGAATTTTTTTATTCCGGTACGTACTATTGTGGGGTGGGCTATTATGAGAACTATAAGTGGTCGAAAGAATTTGGATAGCCATGCGTTGTGACTTTTCATTGGTGGGGATTTTCATTTACAAGAATGTTGTTGGGCTTAGAGAAACAGTAATTATAAGTAGATGATTCATTTTGGAAAACATGTAGGTATCGCATAATTCTTCTTTATCCCACTTCAGCTTTTGGATGATTATGTCTTTACTCAAGAATAAAAACTTCACATATATGGAGGGTCCTTAATTCCACTAAGTTTTCAATATGGTACGCTTTGAGGGCAACACAAGGTTCTGTTGGTTATGGTTAATTCTTATGATGGATATTTCAATCATAATTGTTGCAATTTATCTTCAGTGTTAGAAGACAGGGTGTCCTTAAGGTCTTTGGATGTCCAGCATTTTGTGTGTGTGTGTATATATATATATACACACATTTAATAACACCCCACCCCCTCTTTCTAGGATCATATATATATATATATATATATATATATATATATATATATATATATATATATATATAATAACACCCCACCCCCTCTTTCTAGGATCCATCCTTTGTGCTAGAACATATTTTGTTGACCGTAGGATTATAGGACGAGCAAAGTACATATGAATTTCAACATGTTTAAGTATATTATCATTGATTGCAAACTATTAGATCAAGAACAGCATAGGTAGATAACCCTAGGTAGACATCAGTATATATCATATCCTTCCTCAAAATAAGAGTTGGAATTTATATATGTAAACTGGCAAGTTATCGCTATAGGCAAGTTTAATTGATTGCTTGTAAGGATACAAAGGATTCATTGCTTAACTTCTGATATGATTAGTCATGAAAGAAAAGAGGAAATACCATCACCTTTGTGATTGGAGAGTAGAAGATATGATAGAGGAGAGATAAGATAAAAGGTTAAAGAAGCAAGATAATTTATCATTCCTCTTTCTATCTTTCTCATTTTCTTTTGTTTATTTTTCCATTTTGTTACTTTTTAAATAAAACGGGAAACCAAAATGAGAAAGAAAAAGGAAATTTAATAGATACCCAAATTTTAACAAAGAAAGGGGATATATTTTTTGCAAAAACGTCTCCCCAGTGGGGCCATCATGCTATTTTACTCAAAAATTCCCTAGACATACAATTGTCTGAGAGTTTACTTAAAATGAAGGTAAAGAAGAAAAATATATAAAAAAGGCTTAGCTTTAGGGGGAAATGAATAAGTGGTAAAGTTGAGGGAAACATGACAAAACTCAAAAAATAACTCCACTCAAAGGAGGATAAGAAAGTATTTGTCATAGAAGACTTTGTAAGGTGATCTATGCATGGGAGAGGTTTTAGGTACCTCCATATCGCCCGACAATAATCAAAATGCACATGATTTCCATAATTGGAAAAAAGATTTTCATTTTATATGAGCTTGGGTTAAAAGGAACTAAAAAACGAGTGTCGTATAGCATTTAGCCTCAGGATAACTACATATCTTTTCTTTGTAGTCCTAGATAATCCTAGTTTGTTAGATCACAGTTATCTTAAGATCTCACATGGTTAAGATCCAACATGGCAATATGAAGATGGTCATGTAGCTCCAGAGAGAGATGATTGAAGATATTTAAAACCCAAAATGGAAGTGTGAAGGAAGTTTATGTCAAATCATTCAGCCGGTAAAGTTGATGTTGTATGGACGAGAGGTCACAAGTTCAAAACCCCCTGGAAATGGAACGAATGAATTGCCATTTAAAAAAAAAACATTGATTGCATGTGACTGCAAACTAAATGCTAGTCTTCAAGTTTATGAATAATTAAATGGGTTAAGAAATGAAGCAGAGTTCTATATAAAGATAACATAAATAGTTATATACCACCTTTATCTAAAAGAAATTTTTTTGCTAGATAGTTATATAGATCAAGAACTAGATCAATTCATGAAACACTTAACAATAGTTATGATCTAACAATCATTAAAGTGTTAAACTACCATTTAGATGTGATAGGTTTGTTCAATGAGGAATATGTGCATGTATGCTATGCTACCATGATGCAACAAAAAGAAATATGTGGAAGCATTACTGATGAGTGTGTAAACCCAAGAATAGAACTGTAAGGAGATATAATAAAAAAAATATCAGATATTTTATGTGGAAAACCCTCACAATGGGTGAGGGAAAAACCACAAGGCCAACCATGGACAAATCCACTATAAGTAATAAAGATACAATTTTTTCTCTTGGGGTTTTGAGCCAAAACCAAGATAATGTGTCATGAAGGAGAAATAAGAAGATATCAGACCGTGGGGAGAGATCCCTACAGTTTTACCACCACATAACTTCCCCGAAAGATGCTCTCTTCCACAAAGTGCATAGTAGTAGATGGTCTGAAGAAGACACTCGAATGCCTTAGCAATCATGTTCCCCTTTCTTTCTTCTTACTTTTATTTTGCTTCCTTCATCCTTCATTGCCTTCTTCCTGATCTCCAAGGCATTGCCTTTTTCTACTTTGACGACTGACTTTTCTAGTTGACATTGTCCTTTGGCTAATTGACTTGGCTGCTTGGCTAATTGCCTTTTTAATTGACGGAAGTCAATTTGGTTGTTGATTGTATCTTTTCAATTGAGTGTGTAGCAAGGATTTATAATCCCACCAGCCTTAGGCATTGTGATGCCCTAATGGGCCTTGGGTCGGATACTCAATGTAGGCCCAACATTCTCCCCCTCCAACCCAAGGAGGAGATTGTCATCACATAGTCATCACTGGAAATGTATGTCGATGAGATCTTTGTAGAGCTCTAGCTTGTCTCGTGTCACCACCTTGGTCATCATATCATAGCATTCTTCTCAGTATAGGGCTTCTTCAGAGTTAGTTATCTCTTATCATTCACATCATGGAGCCAATGATATCTCACATTAATGTGATTTGTCTGTGCATGATGTATTGTGTTTTTTATCAAATCAATAGCACTTGACTATCACAAAAAATAGTCAATTCAACATGATTCATACCCATATCCTCCAGAAATCTCACAATCTAGAGTATTTCTTTTCCTACTTTCACTACTGCAATGTACTCTACCTCTATCGTAGAAAGTGAACACACATTTGCAACCTAGACTGGCAAGATATGGATCTCCTTGCAAAAGTGAAAACATACCCAGAGGTAGACTTATGTGATCAATATCACATGCTATGTTAGCATCAATGAAGTCTTTCAGAATTGGTTCATAATCACCAAACATCAAACATGTTCTACTCGTGCCTCATAAGTATCTAAAGATCCACTTAACTTCCTCCCAGTGATCTTTCCCAAGGTTTGAGAGAAGCCAACTCATAACACCAACTACATGAGCAATGTCAAGATGAGTACACACCATTGTGCACATCAAACTCCCTACAATATAAGAATAGGAAATCTTGGCCATCTCCTCCTTCTCCTCATCAATAGATGAGCATGACTTCTTGCTTATCTTAAAATGACCTAATAGTGGAGTATTCATGGTTTTGGACTTGCTCATATTGAACCACTCCAGAATCCATTCAACATAGCTCTCTTGTGACAACCACAACTTGTGTTGCTTCCTATCATATGTGATCCAAGTCCCCAAAATCTATCTTTTTGGTCCCAAATTCTTCATCTCAAAGGCTTCTATCTTCATTTTTCTGATCAAACTGACATCGTATCCTACTATCAATATGTCATCCACATAGAGTAGCAGAATAATCAACTTATCATAGATAACCCTCTCGATGAAAACACATAGATATGCACTTGTCTTATGGTACCCATGACTCTGCCTAAAAGAATCAAACTTCTTGTACCACTATCTGGGAACTTATTTCAAACCATACAAACTCTTCCTCAATCTACAAACTAAGTGTTTTTTCCCTTTCCAAAAAACCTTATGGCTTCTTGAGTAGATCTCATTTGCTACGTCACCATGAAAAAAAGTCATCTTCACATCCATCTGCTCAAACTCTAGATCTAGGTTAGCAACCAAGCCTAGAACCAATCAAATAGAAGTCATTTTCACAATAGGAGAAAAAAATTATGATTTAATTACATGTTGGCACATAATTAAGTCATTATATAAATGTGTTTTAATTTTTATCATTATTTGGTCAAATCTAAGAAACCAAATTTGCTAGATTTCTAATCATAGAATAGGGAAAAAATCTAAGTTTTGGTTCTTTACATCAACAAAATCCACCCCTAGTCTTTAACCAAAGCCCTTGACAACTAGTATGGATTTATATCTGATATCCTTGTTGGTGTCATCTCTTATCATTCTATATACCTAGTTGTTATTTAGTGCTCTCTGGCCCTTGGGAAGTGCCACAAGCTCATAGGTATCATTCTTATGCAAAGAAGACATCTCTTGCATCGCTCGATGTCATTGTGCTTTATCTCTACGAGTTTGTGCCTACTGGAATGTCTTTGTCTCCCCCATGGTCAGTAAGGAGAATATATTGATATGTTGGATATCTAGATGAAGGATGACAAACTCTATCAGACCTCCTCAACTATTTCTCTGAGGAATCTGTCTAGTGATGATCTTGCTCCCCCTCCCAGATGACTCTGACTGTGAGTCAGAACCACTCATTTGTGCATCTGGAATATGAGCACTCGATGTGCTCTCACTTTGCTGCTCATGGGGATCATGTTGCTCTTCTTCATCATCTAAAGACTGCACCTATGAAGAATTCGATACATCCTCATACTCAACATCATAAGAATTGTTACCTGGTCTTGTAGATTGTGCACCATCACTCTCAGGATCTGTCACTGTCTGACTCTCACAAAAAGTCACATCTTTGTGTCTGTCATGGTCATTTTCATAGGATCTCATAACTTGTATCCAAACTATTGAACTCTATAGCTAAGACAGAAACATGGCACTGTTTTATCATCTAGTTTCTACCTCTTTTCCTTTCAAACATGTTCATACGTCTTGCACCCCAATAATGACAAATAAGCATAAGAAGCATCCTTGACTATCCATACCTTCTCAGGTATATCAAACCCCAAAGGAATTGATGGAAATCGATTAATTAGATAGCAGGAAGTAATCACTGCCTCACCCCAGAATGTTTTTAGAAACTGTGCAATCTTCAACATGCATCTAACATTCTCCACTATGGTACAGTTCATCCTCTTAGTTGTACCGTTGTATTCTGGTGTGTTGCTCTATCCTCTCATGTTTTATGTCGTGTTGTGCAGAGTAACCCTGGAACTCCCTGAAGGTGTACTCTCCTCCATTGTCTATTCGGAGACACTTCAGTTTTTTCTCTATCTCTCACTCCACCACGGCTTGAAATTTCTAGAAACACTAAAAGACCTGATCATTGGTCTTTAGGAAGTAGACCCACACCTTCCTAGATGCATTATCAATGAATGTGTTAAAATACTTATTGCCACCCAGTGAATCCACCTCAAATAGACTGTAGACATCTGAATGATTCAACTCTAGAACATCTGGTTTCACCTTGTTCTTATCTTGAAAGAAACTCATTGATGCTTTCTCGTATGACATGAATCACATAAACTGAGACTAGTATCCTTGCCAAAAAAATCAACCCCTACTTTGATAGTAGCTACAAGCCTTTCTAACTCATGTTTCCTAGTCGTTTGTGCCACAGATTTGTCTGGTGATCCTCAACTACATGCATATCACCGCCTTTGAGCATTTTAAGTTTGGTCTGGTATAATGTGGGACACAATTTATCTCATATAATAACCAAAGTCCCCTTTGTGATTTACATTTTCCACCACCAAAATCCAGACGACAATCTTCTCTATTAAAGAAAGAACGAGAGTTCAAACTCAGCTATAAATCTGGAATGTGACCAACATACTTGAGTGTGAGCGTGTAATTGGCACTTGTCAGAACACAAATGTCTCCAATCTCGATAATTCTAGAGATGTTGGAGTTTTCCATATTCACCCTCCTAAAATCTCTCTTCCTATATGAAGTGAAGAATTTCTTACTAGGTCAAGCATGATAAGAAGCTGCAATATCCACCACCCACTTAGAACCATCATCCTCAACATGCAAATACTACTCCTGGACTATCAAGACCACATCCTTATCGTCATCCCTTTCATCTGAAATTGAAGTTGTAGTATTCTTGTCATCATCCTTCTTGTCTTTGGCTTCAGACCCATGTTTCTTTCAAACCTTGCAATCATTTTTGAAATGACTCTGCTTGCCACAATGGAAGTACCCTCTACTCTTGGACTTAGATTTGCCACGGGACTTCCTACGGTCATGGGACTCACCACGTCTTTGAGATCTGCCACGGTCTTTCACTCTGTTAGAGTCCCTAGTCTTTGTGAAGTGCACCCCTGACGTATTGTTGTCTGAGGCTTGTCGTCGAGTCTCTTCATCAGTAGACTACTCTTCACCGGGTCAAGTGTCAACTTGCCTTCCTGTGTAGAATTATTGACCGTCACAACGAGCGTCTCCCAATTGTCAAGTAATGATCCTAGAAGAAGTAGCACCTCGAGTTCATCATCAAGAATTTTCTTCATGAATCTCAATTGATTTATAAGGTTTTGGAATTCATTCATGTGCTCGGCAATACTTGTATCATCTCGATACTTTAGGTTCACCAACTTTCTGATCAAGAAAGCTTTATCTGTGGCATTCTTTTGCTTATATAATTTCTTGAGCTTTTCTAATAGACCGTTGGCATCGGTCTCTCTGAGATATGGTGGAACACAGAAATATCAAGATAGTTTCACACTATTTCCACATATTTTCTATTTAGTTTCTTCCATATTGTATCAGAAATATTTCTTGGTTTTTATCCCTCTAACAAATTTTACAATAAAGAATATTTTCCATCTTGGATGTTCAAATATGCTAATTTGTGTTCGTCAACTTTATCATAGTTGTATCATCATCCTTCCTCATCTGAGTCCAGATCTGCCCAAGTTGGGCTCTGATACCACTTGATGAGTTTGTTTGATGGAGAATATATGCACGTAGGCTATGCAACCACGATGCAACTAAAAGAAATATACAAAAGTGTTGCCGACGACCGTGTAAACTCAAAAATAGAATGGCAAGGAGATAGAAGAGAAAAAGACCAGACTTTCTACATGAAAAATCCTCACGATTAGTGAGGGAAAAATAACAGGACCAACCAAAGACAAATCCACTATAAGAAACAGAGATACAATTATTCCTCTTGGATTTTTATCCAAACCCGAGATAATACATCAAGAATGAGAAATAAGAAGATACTACATTGTAGGGAGAGATCCCTACATTTCTACCACCTTAGAACTTTCCGGAAAAATATTCTCTTCCACAAAGTGCATGTAGTCGATGGCCCGAAGAAGTCAGTCAGATGTCTTGACGATCATGTTCTTGACGATCATGTTCTGCTTCATTTCTTCATCCTTTTCTTTTTATTCCTTTTTTCTTCTTTACCTTCTTCCCCGTATCCAAGACGCTGTCTTTTTCTACTTTGACGGCTGTCTTTTCTAGTTGACGGCTGCCCTTTGGCTAATTGCCTTGGCTGTTTGGCTAATTGCCTATTTCAATTGGTGGTTGCCAATTCGGTGGTTGATTGCATCTTTTCAATTGAGCGGCTGGCAGGGATATATAATCCGAGCAGCCTCACGCACCATGATGCCCTAATGGGCCTTGGCCTGGATACTCAATGTAGGCCCAACAAGATATTCTACTAGAACTAGAGGTCACGTATCCCTTCGCACCTAGTTTGCATCCTTCAGATATGTCATAATTGCTTTTCTAATAGAAGTATCTTCAATACGTGATTGAAACTAGAAGCTGCAAAAGAGAGTTTATTCTTCTCTCTGCATTCAAGCTAATAGAAAGCGGTGAATTGTTGTGTGTGATATGAGGGTATATACAGGTATTGCGGGTTTAGGGATCGAGATATCTCATAGAATTTCAAGTTGGAGTCAGGGCCCGCCTTTTCTAATCGCATTTGGTAAATGTGCATGTCATGTAACCGGTTGCTCTCGTGACTCGTAGGCTGACAGAATAGTTTGTTTAGCCAACTAGTAGTTCAAGTTGATTCAGTTGTTCTTTCGAGCACGCGTCTGGATCAAAATCACTTCCCTTATTCTAGAAATTTTCATATTTTGTTCATTTGTGATGTAGGAAGCTTTTGAAATTCCCGTTTGCGAGCGGTGATCGGTCTTTTTGCTTGAATTCCGTTTATAGGAAGATAGAGGGAGAACAGAAAAGAGAAGAGGCGGAAATTATGTATTAAGCAATTTTTTCTCCCTTTTATAGTTCTTTTATTATTCGGGAAAAAATTAAATGATTTCATATCATAATCATTTCGTTTGTTTTCAAAAAAGAATTTGACTTTCCACATGAAATCGTGATTGGATATTTTTATTTTAAGGATCGTCTGCTTGGTAATAATTAGAAAGAGGCTATTAGAAATCTTTAGTGAGTTTCTAAATTGTTTAGACTTGTGGTGTACATTTTTTATGTGCGCAAGGAAGTTGATTTGGTCACGATTGTTTGTGAGGGACTCAAATTCGTGAGTTCACTCCGTACCATTTCAATTTAAGTAAATGTTTTTTTTTAATTTATGAGAGAACCGTCTCCGTAGAAGCACCACAATCGTGACTCCTTCAAACAGCGTAAATTCTCAGGGCATGAGAGGGTGTGGTCCGGTCACCCTCCCCCCCCTCCCGCACCTAATCAAATTCATGTTACTTTTCGCATAGCGCTTTCGGAGAGATTCGAACACGAGTCCTTTATCGGGACTTACAGAGCCGTAACCAGCCGGACTACTCTGACCAGACTAATACCATATTATTATTTAAAGAAGTGTATGAATTATTAAACCCGTGTTCATTTTGATTTAGACATCACATAATCAGTTCTAGCTCGGTGCTTCGTACTTCATCATGGGTTCATGTTGGTTATGAGTTTAATAGTTTTGTATCATTCCAATTTTTTATCTAACATAGCTATAGTCGAATTTTGAAAGTATCATAATCAACAAGAATAATAATGTAATTGTTAAGTACTAATACAATAACTATTAATTATCAAGAGAGGACAATAAGTTAGCTAGACACTTGGTTTTTTAGCAAGAGGTCACAAATTTGATCCTGGTCACGGGATGAATAGAATGGCCACTTTTTTATATAAGAGATTACCAAAGCTTAGCAATTAATATAATATGTGTAAGAAACTATTGACAGCATGTTCTAATCCGAAGCACATTTGAATGAGAAAGAAAATAGAAGTCTGGTGGTGAATGAGATGTGGTTAAGTAGTTTAAAGACGGATAATGGTTTTGGTGAAATCTCTTAGATAAAACCCATCAATGTCCCTCTCACATGCCTTCAAACCTTTTAGCATTCTACTCTTTTGCGAGAGTAGAGATAAGCCATGTGTTGCCATAAAAAACCCCATTGCAATCTCGCTTTTTCAACATAACCTTGACGGAGGAAAAAGTTTTGTGCAGTGTCTTAGCCTCATCAGAAGGCAAGTTTTACACTCCTTATGTGACAACGTGAAATTAAATCTGGCTTAGAGAACTTTCTGCTAGACAAAAGTAGAGGGGGCATTGAGTTGAGAGAGCCGCTGTCAGATCTTATCAGAACCTACTTTCGGCAGACTCCATCATTTACAAATTCAAGTCAAAGTCGTGTGCCTAGTTACATGTTGGTGGATCATATGTTCAATAAAGCTCTCTAGTGATCCAGTAGGGCCTTGGTTTAATAGGGGGATTTTGTATATAGTTCTTGTTTATTGAATATGTTAACATTATTTGATTATCAATCAATCTATGAATTGGTTGTTCATTAATGTTAACATTGACCATATATATTGTTGACCATTGACTGTATGTATATAGTCGACTGTCAGTTTCTTTTACACAATTATTGTAAAGAGGATCTCCTCCCCTATATATAAAGGGGCATACTCCTTGTTACAAAAACATTGAAACATACTTGTATTTTAAGTTTCAATCCATGCACATGGTATCATAGCAAGGTTAGGATTTGATTTATCCCTCCATCTCCCATCAACACTTTGTCACCGCTCATTTTTTTTCCATTATTTCACAATGGAAGCCAACAACACAAACAATAACTTCCTCAGACATCATGCTTTGGGAATTCTTTTACACACTGCCAAAGATTTGTGGTCACAGTGGACAACTATTTGGGGTGACCTCCCCGGGCACCATGTTCTCTCTCACCTAGATCCTTCCCAAACTCATTCACAACACCTTTCATCTAATGAAAAAGAGGGTGCTCTGATCAACCCCAAATTTACAAAGTGGTAGATTCGTGATGAACGGATTATATCCTACCTCATCAATTCCATTCATATAAATCTTCAAGATGAAATCTTTAAAGAATACATGATTGTTACTTCCATATAGGCCAATCTTGAGATCTAATTCACTCAATCAAATGGGATGCTCACAAACTTCAACTTGCAATGGAGGTAGCATGAGCAATATAAGGTGACCTTTCCATATCTAAATTCTATGATCACATGTGTAGCCTTTGGCATCTTGGTAACATCAAACGGCTTGCATGCTGCACACCACATAATAAGGAGTTTTAGATGTATCAATTTGTTATGTCACTTCATCTAAAATTTCAGTTGTGTGTGACCAACATCATACAACCGAAGATGATGCCTTCTATAGAATGCATCATCCCTGAATTCATGGTAGATGAAACTCATCTCTGACTCTTGAAGACTACAACACCAATGCACAATCTTTCTCTTATCACATATGGTACTGACATGGCTCTTGCAACCACTACTACTATAAGGACAAAATTGTGTGATCACCTAACGTGTGCACATTGTCACAAAAGGGGTCATCTAGTCACTGGATGTTTAAAGAATCACCCAAATCTCTAACAGGAATACAAGAAAAGAACCAAACATGCTACTTCCCCGACTACAACAAAAATTATTGTCGTAGCAAGTAGGACTGAAAAAGCAACTCTCTCTCCTATGGAGATTGCATACATGCTTTTCTAAATCATGAAGATGGGTTGTGATGGCAGATCCACATCTTCAAGCACTAGAGGTGAAACTTCATCTTCATCTTCCTTGACTAGGGGCATAAATTTAGACACATGTATCATGGATTCAGGTGACACACATCGTATGACTCCAAATTCTTCTATTTTAAGGAATTGTTATTCTCTACTACAACAACCAATAGAAACATCAAATGGGTCACTTATTGATATATCTCAGATTGGGTAAATCACATTCCAATCCTCAATTTGTGGAAATCTTACTTTGCCCAAAGTTTTGTATGTTCCTAACTTGCACATGAATCCAGTATATGTTGCAAAAAATTAGGATTCTAGCTTCCAAGTGGTTTTTGATAAAGATTTATGTTTTGTGAAGGACCCATGTTCAGGCCAGGAGATTGGGACTATAAGTAGATTTGATGATTTATATCATGTGTCTAGAATTCACATTCCAAATAC
The DNA here is from genome assembly GCA_963693085.1 of Alisma plantago-aquatica. Taxonomy (NCBI): domain Eukaryota; kingdom Viridiplantae; phylum Streptophyta; class Magnoliopsida; order Alismatales; family Alismataceae; genus Alisma; species Alisma plantago-aquatica. The sequence continues at coordinate 199,964,518 of OY856412.1, forward strand.
TACCCACATTGCCTCCGTTAGAGTAATGCTCTCACCAAATTTATGGCACTATAGATTAGAACATATATCTCCAAGTCATCTTAGTAGTCTTGTTAATTCTGGCATTCTTAGTTTAGTATGTAGTTTTACTCCATTACAAAAGTGCACTTGTAAGGGCCCTGACCTAGCCTAAACCATAAGAAACTTAATATATCTAATTGAATGCTTGATATGCTTAATTTAACATTATATTATTCTTTGATATCATTTAATTAAGCTATGTTTCAAGTTTTGTCTAGTTTAGACACTGTTTGAGTAAGTTATGCAATTTTATTCATGTTTTGGACTTTTATATAATTTACCCACATCTCATGTTTTTCTTGCAATTTTCCACATGCTTATTGTGCCTCACGTGTTTTTATATTATGTTGAAGTTATTTGTACCATAGAGCACCTAGTTGCACCTTGTTTTTGTGCATGACATCTACTTAGGATTTTCCTCTCATAGATGGGCTACCATGTATGATATATTTGGATTGGTTTTTTTTGTGAGTGGGACAACAGTTGTTTTGGGAGCCAAGTTTTAGTGAACCTCTTGATTCCCACTATCTATAGGCTTATATACTGCATGCAAGTGATGGTCTTGACCATGGACACTTGGCAATATTGGCTAGAAACCTTATGTCTTCCTTCTCTCTCCCTTTTAGCTTTTATACTTCCCTCCTTGCTTGCAAAATGGTTTCTTATAATCCTAGCATGCCCTCTCTTCTTTCTCTACTGCTGGAGCTCATCCCTCTCTCTTGAGGAAGGAAAATAAGCTCAATGTAGGAGGAGCTTGGGGTGATCTACTTGCATATGATCATGGGAGTCAAAATTAGTCTTCTTTCAAGATTTCAAAGCTTCTTTGGTTGTTCTTGACTCAAGCAAGTAAGCTATTCTCTCTTAGCTTCGTTCCCTTTCTGATACTATCCTCTTTTCTCTTCTTCTTGTCCAGATCCCTAGTTCCCATGGTTGGGTTTGTGCTAGAAACATGAAAGACACTCTTCTTCTTGCTCCTTTGATCTAGGGTTTTTAATTCTTGGAGATGGAACTAGTTTGGAAGAATGGAGAATCTCAAAGATAGTATTTTCTTCCTTATTCCTCAATTTTCTTGCTTTTTGGAGCTGCAACTTCGTTCTAGAGGCTAGTAATATAACTTGTTTCATGTTTATTTCTTACCATTCAACTTGCCATGCTAAATCTTGCTCTAAAACCTAGTAATGAGTAGTAAATTCGAATCTGTAGCTAAGTTGTGTATATATATGATTATTCTTGAGTAGATAACTCTATGGTTTCTCTATTTAATTGTGTGCACGTTTTCTATGTTGTGATATGAGATTTATAACTTGCTTGTCCATATATTGATGGAGTTGTTATGGTGGAAATTGATGGTTGTCCCTGACTTAGTTGAGCTGATTTCTACCTTGCCTCATGATCCGATGACTAGTCTTTTGTGTAGAACTATGGCGGTGAGTTGCTACTATTTTGATGACCTTATTAGATGCCTAAGAACCCACGGTCATATTATTCTTATCTCTAGTTGGTTGATGGCTTCCTTAATCATAATAATCTATGATGTTTGAATGGTCAAAACTAACTATGATTTATTTGGTGCCTTGAAAATGTTTTTCTACTTGTTGGGTATCTGATGGGTCGGTCTATACGAAGGAACGATTTTGGTACTTTAGTTACTATTTTGATGAATTTAGTTAACTCATGAAATGATGGTTATATGCTCTTCATCACTGAATAATCGATGGTTATCTTAATCCCCATGAACATTGGTTTTCCTAGAGTTTTGAGTAGATTTTTCCTCCTTGTGTTTTAATTTGATAGTTGGTTTTGATGTTGTATGGTTCGACCATTTTGTGTCAATTAATGGTTTGAATTTATCTTCTATTTTGGACTGTCTTATGTTTGAGAAATGAATCTCATGATGTTATCCCAAGGGGTTTAAGTCAATGGTCATCTTTCTTTCTCAAATGATGGTTTTTCTCTAAATGATTTGAGCTGATTTTCTCTTATTTCCATAACTCAATGTTTGGGCTTCTTGTGCCAACCAATGAAGGTTACTTAGTTGTTGTTTTGGATCTTATTTTGTTCTTAAAAATTATGGCTTTGTTTCCTCTTGCAACTAATGGTTTCGATGTTCTCGCAATGGCTATTTTGATGGTCTCACTAGATTCATAATCGATGGCTTTTCTAATTGTTGATTTGTTGATTTCTCCAAGTGTTAGATAGATGGTACTTTTGACGTTTATAACTTGTTGTCATCCTAAGAGTTCATTTTTCTTCAGTATTAGATCGATGGTTTCACTTAGTTTCCCAATTAACAATTTGCTTGGCTAAGATAAATGATGGCTTCACTAATATATGATTTGAGGGGTTTCCTTGATCATGAAACCAATAGTGAGTTTAGGACTTACACCTAATGGTTATACATAACTCGATGGTTTTCCTAGATGAATGTCTCAAGGTTTTACATGTTTTGCATCTGATGGTTTTACCTATCTAACATGCAAAGGTTTTGGGTGAGGATTTATATTTGAAAGATTTGGGTTTGATGCACTAAATCTGATGGTTATGTTTTATACAAATGTGTTTCAATTGTGATGATTCATATACACAATGCAATGGTTTTAATTTCCTTGAATCCAATAGTCTGATGTGTGGTCTATGATTCTATAGGTTGTGTTTATTGCACCTGATGTTGGGGGATTTGATGAGTTAGGATTAATAGCTTTGAGTCCCATGAGTTGTTAATCTTACCCTTGCCCTGAAATGAATATAAGCCTAAAATTTTGTAAAGTGTTGATTCACAATGTTAAGCTAACTTGCATTGCTAACTCTAATCCTAGTATAATTAAATGATGGTGGATTATTATACCTAGTTCCCTTTCATATTGTGATAATAAAGGAATGCCCTTATTTCTAAGATTTGTTGGAAATAATAAGAACTAGGGATTACATACAATTGTTGTTTAGAAACCCAAAATTGGTAAAGTTGTTGAACCTAGATACTAATTCAAGAACACACAAATGTTTCTTAGTTTCCTTGTGCATTAATGTAATGATGGAGAACTTTCTCTCTCAACACTGTTGTAGCTCTAATTTTTTGTTATGTGCAATGTTAAGCCAAACATTACATATTACATGTATGTGATGTTAGTTGAGACTCGATGAGGTATGGAAAGGTAATCATGTTCATGCAGGAGATAATGTGATGGTCTTAATGACCTTTGAGCATGATTGAACCCTAATGGAGGTGAGATCCTCTGGATGATGTGATAAGGGTTGGTACACTGGGATAATGTGATAAGGATTATATATCTTGTATTAGTGTGATGATGAATAAAGTCATGAATGGCAGTGAAATATTATCATGTGGTGTTATAATAAGGAATATGTCCTATATGTTTTATATTTACTGGAATTTTTACATATTAGATGCTTTCTAGAAATGAATTAGGATTTGTATCTCCACTTGTTTGATTCAGCCTTAATTCAATCAATCCACTTAACTAATCAAGTGAAACCTTAATAATGTAGTTTGCCCTGTGCCATAGATCCATCTTTAGCGTCAGCACTTGCTGGATGGTGAAACAGGTTTTCCTTAGTGGAAGCTCAAAGTCATATATTGTTGAGTATATGCATTCATAGGATTAGCTACAGGCGATACCCTGACAGGAGTGCGGCTATGGGCCGTAGCTAAGTGACTTGATTCTTATGAGTTTTCACAAGATTGGATGGAGGCCATACCCTGGAAGGAGTGTGGTTGTGGGTTGTAGCTCAATTTTACTAGCAACGTGACCTATACCAAGGTGGACTAGGTCTTTCACAGTTGACTATATGTCACTGGTCACATTTGACTGGTATGTCTCCGCGGTGTACTCATGCACTGACCATGAGGTTTGGTGAGGTCATGGATTCTGCCTCTTCCATAGACCTTGTATGGCATTGATTTCAAGTTAGTAGTGGTCAGTTAGATTTGGGTAGTACAACTCAAATCCTCAGGGTATTAATAAAATATGTAATCAGCCATGTAGTATATCTGATTAGGATTATATACAACACTTCACATTTGATTATTACCCTTATTTCTCTTATCACATATAGAAGATGTGTAGTACATTAAGAAAGCCATATATTCTTATGTTATAAACATGCTTATGTTGTAAATATACTTATACGGTTGTCTATTCTTATGTTATTAGAATTACTTATGATGTTAGCCATGCCTATGTAGTTAGCTATGTCCATACGGCTAATCATGAGCATGTCAATAGCTATTCTTATGATGATAGATCTACTTATGAAGTAGGTATGCTTACATGCTATACTGATTAGGAATGCTTATATTGTTAGAAATGCTTATATTGTTACAGATGCATATATTGTTACGTATGATTATATTGTTAGACATGTTTATGTTTTCAAAGTGATATGCTATTAGACATGCTTTTGTTTGTTAGCTTTGATTATCCTATTGGATATGCCTATGTTGTTGGATGTGGTATATTGTTAGATATGATTATGACTTTAGTCATGCTATATTGTTTGACCTGCTCCTATTATTCAAATATGCTCATATTGTTATCAACATGCTCATAGTAATAGATACATCTAGTGATCAAGAATAATGTTAGCTTCTAAGACTCTGAATAGAAGTACTCTTAACAAGCCATTATGATTAGTAGTTTTGTTACATTGATTTATCTATCTAAATGTTTAATCTGCTTAATCTACATAACATGTTTAATAACATAACTTGTTGTATTTAATAAGCATTGTTACGAGTTATATTTCTTATTGGGACATGGGTCTCACTCGTGGTCTACCACAATCTTTTTAGGTGATTGTCAGTAGTAGTAGTAGACCTGTGGTGGCGAGAAGGAGATGAAGTATGATGGATCATATATGTATAGTTTTGTATATGTCTAGTACGTCCTAGAGTCGTCCATGTACTCTTATGTCTGGGCGGGAATGTTTTGAATATAGTATTTTATCAACTTGAGCTTTCTTAGTATTCTAATGGTGTACATGTGGATGCTATCTCTTATGTATATGTTGTGGTTGATTACACAGAACCTTTGTAAGAGATTTTTGGTATGAATTATGAAATAATCTGAGATGTTGGTCTTTCATGCAAATGTTGTTGAGTAAGTTTGTTAAAATTTAATCGGTTTTTATTAACCCTCTTTCTAGCGATGTGTTTTATTAGTGGTGGACCATGTTTAAGTTTTGAGTAATCCTTCTTTGTGTGATAGGTTATCACAGCACTAGTTGTAAACTTGCTAAAGCTACAACTCTTTCTTTTCCAAACTCAACCAATAAAAGTAGTAATCTTTTTTATCTTGTTCATTTTGATATTTGGGGGTCTGCACCGATCACCTCTAGAAGTGGATTCCAATATTATGTAATTTTTATTGATGATTTTAGAAGATATGCATGGATTTACCTCATGCGTAATAGATATGAAATTTCACACATATACCAAACTTTTACCAATAAAATTAAGACCCAACACAATAAATTCATTTCTGTGTTCTGTGCAGAAGGTGCAAAGGAGTACACATCTATTACCATGTGTGAGATCATCAATTCCCAAGGAACCATTTTTCAACAATGGTGCCCTTACACCCATGAACAAAATGGTGTTGCAGAGAGGAAGCATAGACATGTTCTTGAAGTCACTCGTGCTTTGATCATTAGCACTGGCATTCGAAAATGCTTCTGGGCTGAAGCCATCCTCACATCCACTTATCTGATAATCTCATACCCACTCAAACCTTAGTTGGGAGTCTCGATGCATGAAAAACTCTACAATAACCACCATCCTACACGCACTTATGTGTTTTTAGTTGTACTTGCTTTGTCCTTCTTCCGCAACACGAGCGAAACAAACTTGAGGTGCGATATGCACATTGTGTCCTTCTAGGATACAGAGATGAACACAAAGGTTATCATTGTTTTGAACATGTTGCTCATTGTATGAACATATCAAGACATGTTACATTCCTTGAGGATACATCTTATTATACTTCCACCAACACAGATCACTCCTTGCTTGATGAATTCATCACCATTCCTCATGAGGAATCTACTACCACAACAACTTCCACCACAAACCCTGAACTGAAGCTATCCATATTGAGCTTCCCATTGAGATTGAGCCTACCCCTGTTGAACCTTCCACTGAGATTGGGGCTACCCATTTTGAGTCTCTTATCACATCACCATACATCATCCAATGACACGACACATGATTATGATCCCAATTCTGTGCAAAATCTTTCTTCTAATGACATTAATGTGGGTCCAAGAAGATCTTAACATAGACACCAGCCAAATCCATGCTATGCTCTTTCAATAGTCACATGTTACTCTCTTCATTATATGGAAGTTTCTAAGTGCTCTTCATACAGATCGTGTTCCATCTTCATATCACTAATCTTCTAGTTTTGTACATTGGAAGAAGGGTATGCAAGAAGAGCTACAGGCCTTTGAACACACCCACACTTGGGATATTGTTCCTTTACATGCAGGTACTTCACCTATCAATTGCAAGTGGCTTTACAAAATTAAGCACAAGGTTGATGGCATGATTGACAGATATAAAGCATGCTTAGTTTCTAGAGGATTCTTTGAATAGTATGGCATGGACTATGAAGAAACATTTTCCCCAGTTGCTTACATGACCACCGTCAGAACTCTTCTTTTTGTACCAGTAGCCCGTCATTGGACTTTATACTAGATGGATGTGCAAGATTCATTTCTACTTGAAGAACTCTCAGAAACCATATACGTGGATTCACCACCAGGACTAGTAGTAATGAATCTCGTATTTATCTTCTAAGTCAAGCCATTTATGGACTCAAATAGGCACTCATAGCCTGGTTTGAATACATTAAACAAGACATCACATGTTCAGGTTACACCCAAAGCTCATATGATTATTCAATGATTGTGCGCCATACACCTCAAGTGTGAGTCATCCTACTCTCGTATGTGGATGACATTATCATCATAGGAGATGATGTAGTAGGAATCAATGAATTACAACATTATCTTCCAAACAATTTTAGATGAATGACCTTAGACAACTTCACTACTTTTTAGGCCTGGAGATTTCTCATGGGAAGAAAGGAATTCTAGATTCTCAGCAAAAATATGCAGCAAATATTATTGTGTGTGCCAAAATATCTAACTTATAGGATGTAGACACACCTCTTGAACTTCATATAAAATTATTCCCAACTAATGGTGATTCATTATCTGATCCCACAAGGTGTCATCAGTTAGTAAGAAATTCTACTATACTTCTGCATCACTAGGCCAGACATTCAACATGATGTTAGCATTGTGTCACAATTCTTATCTTCTCCCTAAAGTGTCCACTATTCTGATGTATTCTATATCATATGATACATACGAGAACAATCACAAGGTCTATTCTCATGAGCTCTTCTTCCAACCTTATGCTATATGCATATACTGATGTTGACTGGGTTGGATGCCCAACCAATAGATGTTCCACCACTGTTCTTTGACTTCTTCTTGGTGGTTCTTTAGTGTCGTGTAGGAACAAGAAACAAGATGTTATATCTCTTTCTTCCATAAAGTATAGATCAATGTGTGATACCACTCAAGAAATAGTACACATCTGTTGGCTTCTAAGTGATATGGGAGTTATCATTTCTGATGTTATACCTATGTTTTGTGACAACAAGAGAGCCATGCAAATTTCTAGTGACCAATTTTCAAGACAGGACTAAGCACATAGAGATAGACAATCACTTTGTGAGAGAATAGAATCTAGCTGGCATCATCATGCTTCCCTTCATAAAAATGCACATTGTATCAAATCACAACAAGTTGATTCACAAACTCTGCATCTTCTATCCACCTTGAGTTTGAGGAGGTGTTAATATTAATTTATTATCAATTAATGTATGTATTGATTGTTCATTGATGTTAACATTGACCATGTGTATATTGTTGACCATTGGCTATATTTATATGGTTGACTTTCAGTTTCTTTCACACATTCATTGTAATTATTATAAAGAGTATCTCCTCCCCTATATATAAAGGGGCATACTCCTTGTAACAAAGACATTTAAAACATATGTGTATTTTAAGTTTCAATCCATTCACAAAATCAAAATCAAGTTTAATAAACATAAAATTTTAAGGAGAAACAACAAAGAGGAGTCACCAACATTAAGGGTAATTTTCATAAATACATATTTCCTCAATTCTTGTCATTTTTCCTTGGAAAATAAATAAGTGATACAAATAACTTAGACATTTTCATTTAAGATTAAACATATATGGAAGGTAGTACATATTTTGTGTGTATATCCATAATAGTTGTCTTGTGAATTGTTTGTGATGAAATAAATGTGTCACTATGTCGATGGCCCTAGGTTAGATAATATTTTAATGACCCCAAGATTACATTTATTAGTAAATATGTGTCAAGACTATTAAAGGCATTCAAAAAATACCCAAAAAATCATTTTTCTATAAATATGGAAGTACTATTATTCATCATGTCCTCTCCTATCAGGAATAAAAAATGATTACCAAATCAATAGAATTGAAATTAGTAGAACTATTACATATACAACTAATTTTGGAAATAAAGATATGTGTAATGCTTGGGAGGGGATTTACATAAGTAAATTCCCCCAAATGTATTTTAGGTGATGTATTGCAATGGAATCAGAAAGCATGTTTTCCTCATGAAGAATGTGGATGATGATGAATGGATATTCATCATATTTTACTCTGATATTTAGATTAGAATTTCATGCATTACATGCACTTAAATAGATTTTATTTTCCTAATTCTTATTTTAACGATTTTATTGGGAAAATTCATGTAACATAATTAAATCTAGGTTCATAACATAAACTACCTTGTTCTAGGACCTTTTCGACTGTGGTAATATCTATTACTTTTCCCTAAATTAATATGTATTTTGATGAAATAATCAAATAAATTTAATGCTAAGATTTGACATCACCAGTCAATGATCCTTGACCATACCTTGGTGTTTGCAAATCTTACTAAGTTTATTTGAGGGAAGGAAATATATATATAGTATAAATGTATTGAAATGGCTAAAATAGGAATAAAGACATTAAATGTATATTCTTATCAAACAAGTAAAGAAATAGAACGTTAAACATTCTACAAAGGAAAAAATAATGGTATAATTGGATTCCTCACATCTTGATTAGTCTATGTGTAAACAAATTGTATCAATTAGATACTAATTGCTCCAAGAATTAAATTAGGAAAGAAAACATTAACTTATACATCAATTGGTTATTTGACTAATCATGTTATATTTTCCTAGTGATCCATTTATTGGGATCTATAACGTACCTGGTTATGTTTTGTGAGGGGATTACGCGATTAGATGACTTCCACTCTACGTCCAGTGGATCTGAAGACTGGTTCATCATAGCCTTCCTCCTTGTTTCCCTCTAAATCCCTAGGTGCCACTCTATAATTCCCCCCTTAACTAGTGGGTCATCATTTTGCCTCTTCGCTTCCTCATTATTTCTCTCTTCTTCTTCTTCTTCTTCTTCTTCTTCAGTATTCCTTCATGTATTTCTCTGCAAACCCTATCCATCTTGCGCCCGAAAGTTGATGGTATCAGTATTCAATAGTAGTATCATCGCCTACTTTTGCACATCATGGTCCTCTCCCACCTTCTGTCCAACGACTTGTCAAAGAGAAGACACCACTACAACATAGACCTTACACCCAATAGTGATCACTATCAAATCTAGTGTTCAGGACAACTCCTCCTCCTTCTTTATGGAATCTACAGTTTCTACTCCTCATTTTTCTTACTCACACTTCACTTGCCTTCTACCCTAAACCTTTCACCGTCCTCTTTGTTGTATCCTCTCCTAAGACATGCAAACATCTTGGCCACATGACAGCAGTTTTAGCGACAACTGATGATATTGACCTACCTCACCTCCTTACATACTCATCTCCACCCAAAACTCGATTATAAACTCACTTCTCCTTCTTCGTCTCTATTCCTCCTCCTTTCTCCTTCTTTTGCACTGCCAATTTGCAGTCTAAACAAGTTGCACCACTATATTACCACCCTACCTAACTCTATACCATCATTGTCCTCTCCATTTCTATTTTCTTCTTCTTATCAATCACCTGGGTTGTAGGGCATCACCACCAACTATAGTGGCCATTGTGGAGCAGATCTTGTGGCACCCCAAAAACAACATACCTGACTTTCCCGTCATGATTAAATGCACAAGTGGTTCTCCTCCTTGTCTGACCATCACTCATGGATGAGTTTCCACATCACTTTATTCAACATGTTCCTATCTCCTTTACAAAGCCCAACAACTATGTCGGCCTTGCAAACCATCTTGATGCCTATCACCGTTCTAAAACCTCGATCCAGGTAGTTGTACAACTATCACTTCCCCTCTTGAGTGAAGGATGTCTAGGAGGATAATTATTATATCCTAATCTGATAGGAAGATCATTAGACAACTAGTGTTGATCCTTTGTGTCTGGGCTAATGTGATGCACCGCCAATTTATTATTGCCAATATGTCCATGATAGAGTACATACATTCATGTTTAAATACCATGTTGGTTGCCATGCCATCTAAACTAAAGAGACATATACACTAGTCTAAAGAGGAGACAAACCCTCCCTCAATTACTTATGACTAGGATGAACCGGAGGTCTCTAAATGACTCAACCTGATGAACATGTAAAGGTGGTGATGACTCATGGCTCATCAATACCAAAGAATGTCTCCATCCAAGAATAGAGAAACCCAGTGTCAAGGTTTTGTCTAACATATATCACCAAGGAAATTGGGAACTAATAATCACATATGTCAAATGTAGGTGAGTTGTATGTACCTCTGCACTAATCAAGAACTTGATATTAGATGGATAATCAATTAACAAATAGACATACTAATAATAATGAATATAATAATAATGTATAGGTTTATCATATCTACTTAGATAAATTGGTTGATTAGACCTATTGTATATATAGCCATGTATATAACAATGTATATTAGCAGCCATAAAGCATGGAAAACTTGGATTCTTGTACTATTAATATTGATATATTAAGGAATGGACTAGGTGTTAAGGAGAGTGTTTATAACACATAAACTAACATGGAAATAATCCATATTATTTGATTTGTTACTCCAATATATAACATAACAATATGTATATTAGTGTATTGATAACAATTAGATGGAAATAAGTGATTTCAGTGTCTATTAATTTAAATATACCCTAAACACCAATTTTATTCTTGTTGTAAACAAATGTGTATATAAATTTACTTACATATCGAGAATACAATATGGATCTGGGAAGTATAGTCACCCATATGAATTAATATGAATAAACTGGTGTATGGTACATACAAGCATATATAATATCTTGTTCCCCATGTGTCACTTCCTAAACAAAATAACTAACATTTGTAACCCAAGGTAAAATACAAGACAAGTATTGTACCTTACCTTAGAATATATATGCATGGGTAATAAATACTATCTAGACACTTATATATGCATAACATGTCATATGTTCACATCAAAAGACTAAAAACCTAATATGTCATTAGGTGATCAGAACCAGGGTAAAAACAATATGAAAATAAAAAATAGGAATGTATACATAGGTCATCTTTGGTCTGACTAACATACCCATTATGTTACTAGGATGAACATTTGACTTCATGGACCACGTATATAGATTGCATAAGCAATATCTGCAAATTAACACCATGTGTGTGCAATCCCTATTTTATTTTGGGCATTATTATGATTTTTATCTAAATTCCTATATTGAGACATTTATTTGACTAATATTCCTCTTTTGAAAATTCATAGTTAAACATCCTTGATTACTTATTTTAAATCTTATAAACTCTTGTGGATATTGAATTATTCAGTTTAAATAGATCCTTTGACCCCTCTTTCTATATTATTAATACTTGATGTGAACTATGACTAAAATATTAACCTTGCTACTTTATTTGTGCATGGTAAATGTTTGACTAGAATATCTAGAATAGTTGTAATTATGTATAACCATACTTACAAAGAACATGTGTATTCCTCCTGGGGTATGTGTGTCTCCACCCTTACTGTTCAAGTCATTATCCTATGGTGTTATGGTCCTATGTTGGATATATTTAGTTTACATTGTTTATGCATGCAAAGATGTTTGATTGGAATTTTTAAAAGATTATTATGGGATTTTATAACAAGTTTCTCTCCATAATATTATTCCTCAATATCTTGATTTGATTGTTGTTGAACTAACCCACTTTTATATGTCTTATTTTCATGGGACACCCTTTTTATACTTGTAACCTAGTACAATGCCCAAATTTTTTTATTATGCACATACTTAGTGTTTACGGATACATTTCTTTACTTACTATCTTCTAGTAGATGTTCCCCTTTCACCCAGGTGTAGGTGCATTAGTAGACAAGGACTCGAGAAGACCATATGCAAGAATTTATACTTGAGGATAGCTTGGAATTATTGGATTGCCCTTTGTGATGGGCCTTGCATGTTATTAGATTAGTTAGATGTGTACCGTTTACCTTTTCTATACCACCTTTTGTGGTGAGGAACAATTGTATATGAATCATAATGTAACTTTGTAATAGTTTGTTTTCTTTGCTTATTCAGTATATTGCTCAATAATATATACCATTTAGGAAATAATCAAATTCCCCCTTCGCTTCATTTTGTGGTTCGATGGTTTTATTTCTCAATCCAGTGAAAATTGGTTCCCCTCTCGGGACCCACTCTTTATGAAATGGTATCAGAGCCCACTGTTTCAAGTTATCCTAATTTGTTCCTTAAATTTGGTAGTTAGGTGACCCTTTCAGAGGTATTTAATATACATATTTCCTGAGTATTAGAATACCAAATATGGTTTCAATCGCTATTTAATTTGGTGAATTCCATTCCCTAAACCACTACGATAGCCTACACCTAGTTGTTGGGTAACCCTAGTTACCCCTACCCTCTCCTTAGAGGTTTAAAAAATTCTATGTAAGGGTTGACACTTCTAGTCATTAGTTTCTACCCTCCTACCTTATGGGAAGACAACTCAACTACTATAAAGAGTAGGTTGATTCGAACATACATAGCTAGGCTTAAACCTAGTTCTTGCCTTAAAAGACTTCTTTTTTATTTTCTAGAATGCCTAATAAGGTCACTTTAGGTATTGAGCATGCATGAACAACAATTGTAAAATCCCGAGTAAGATTTAGAATTGAGAGGATCCCCTTGATACTAACTGATAATCTGAACTAGCTCAACTATAATTAGGTGTGTCTGTCCTCAACATGTAGTATATCCAAGTAGATATGCCCAAAGCTACCTATCTAAGGGTCGGATGTGATTACCATTCAATGATATGCCTCTTTATTAAATCTCCTTAGGAGTTCAGGTCTCTCATCCCCATACCAGGATAGGTTTACCTAGTGAATGAGATGATGGTGGATTGACTACATAGTTGCCACATTTGTGGATACGTTATGGTTGTAAACCAACAAGTAATGAAAAAAACCTTAAATTTATTCTTGTAATGTTTTATGGATATATGACTACCCTATGTCTTGAGATGAGGTAGTGTGATTGATGATTAGAGTGAAATATTGAATGGTCGATGATGTGCCTTATCAAGGTTGATAGAAGTCAGTCATTTGTTATAAGAAACTTTCTTCCCTCCTATATTATAGGTGAGAAATGTTTGGCATGCCCTTTTTGGTGCTTGAAGAATTAGAATATGTTGGTAGGATGAAGCGGTGATAGAATTAAACTATAAGTATCATGTGGTGAAAATGGTAGACTTGAATCTCATACTGATTTTGGTGCCATTTCTCATTTCCCGTTATGAAGTTTTCATCGTTAAACTTTTTTTTTTAAAAAAACTATATGAACAAAAGAAAATCTTTTTATATTTTATCGATGGTTTTTGGAACCAAGTTACCAGCACAATAAAGTTATAATAAGTACAAAAATGCATTATCAAAGAACCCTATGACTAGTTAGGTCTATAATGTGACCCTGGACCTAAGTGAGAAGTAGATAGTATGAAGAAGAAGTTTTGGATATATATATAGAGTCAGGCTAGAATACACTTGAGTGTATAGATCGCACGAATACACTCAAGTGTGTTTTCATTTAAGACTATTTTTTTGCAAAATGTAAACCATTGATCTTCACTGTCATACTATAACTAGACTACGTACAAATTTTGAGTCCATTTGGATGAGTGTAAGTCACTCATCTAAAGGCAACAAAATCGACACATGAAACTAATTTGAAATGCATAATTTTTACGGTCTTTATAACATGACCTATAAATGTCCAAACGTTCTCAAATTTTTCATATGAGCTATTCACAATATGTTTAAGAAGATCAATTGATTAGATTTAAAAAAAAATATTGCATCATGAAAAACTACTTGAGTGTATTCTTCTCCGAATACACTGGAGTGTATTCTAGCCTGACTATATTTATATATATATATATATATATATATATATAGTTAGGCTAGGATACACTTAAGTGTCTTGGGGTTGTGCTACAATGAACTTTTAAGCCGTTGGATGTTCCCTGATTTTGATCAGTGGCTGGGAATTATCTGCCACTAATGCAACATGTATGCACGGGATGGGTCCACACACTGTCACCCCCGGCTGCTCTCTCTCCCCGCTCTCTTCCCCCCCCCCCGGCTCTCTCTCTCTCTCTGCGCTCTCTCCCCTCCGCTTTCCGGTGACCTCCCTGCCGACTGAGGCTCAGCGGCCGAACGCCGGTGGCCGACGACCGTTGCGCTGACTAAGAGGATCGTATGTTTCTTGATGCTGCCGGCGAGCTGTACACAAGAGGACCGTTGCGTCGATGACACTGCTACGGCGACCATTCAGCCGTAGCGCCGACGACGACACTGCTACAGCCGTTGGACCAGCACCTGGAGCACCTTGATCAGCCGCTGCTCCTGTGATGGAGTGGACTTTTAGAATCCTAAAATGTTCAATGGTATAAGTGAGTTCTTGAATGTGGAGTTGCTATGAGAGTCCCTAATGTTTTGTCAAAGTTTGGAAGTCAAGTGATATTAATATCACATTTTGGATCCCTATGTTCATGCCTTTTTGAGTGAGCAAACAATAAGTTTTGGACACCTAATTCATGTACAAGGTAGATTGGGCTGCGTTAGATATGTGGTTAAAGTTTGGTGGCCATTGGAGTTTTCTGTATGGAGTTATTTAGGTTTGAATACCATGTCATAACATGATTTTAGTGTATGTCTTTACCAAGTTTTGATTATTTAGATAGGCTTTGATCATATTTTAGTGTCGTGCAAATCTTGCGTTGGATAAGCAGCGTGGCCTTTGTTTGTTTTGGCATGCGATTGGATGATAGTATGTTGAGTAGAGGGCCACAGATCAGTAGTGATGATCTGATAGAGTAGCATGTCTCTCGCCTTCGCGCCAAGCCAAGTAGTGGACGTGGGCAGATCCACGAGTCACCCATGATCACCATGATTGAGGAGGATGGGGCTACATGTGTGAGTAAACAATCAGTTGCCTACGAGGGTGATCACTCCGCCTACCCGCCTGACCAGAGCTGGAAGTAGTTCAGCGGAGGCTTTTTGTGCCCGCGACAACCCCACACAGGTCGTCGGCAGGGAGGATGACCATGGCAAAGCAGCACCAAGAAAGGTTTCTCCTGACCCCTTCTGCTCCATCACGACACCACGGCGGCGCTCAAGCACGAGAAGCTGCAGAGGATGACTGAGCAACGTCCACGAATCTGGAAGAGGCACTAGCATAGAGAGGAGGAGAAGATCGTGACTCTCTCGCCGGAGATCGTCCTCACCACGACGGCTTAGTGTTGCAGAGCCGCCAGTGCATCCATTCTCGGGAACTATCCTTGCGACGGTGGCGCTGAGAACGGAGAGAAGAGCCCGCTGGGGACTCGGCGAGCGCAAGGAGAGAAAGGGACATGTGAGGACGCAGGTGCTAGACCGCTCATCGAAGGAGGACACCGCCACAGTGGAGGCCATCATCGGCGGCCATGGATAGGGCCCAGCCACGGCGGCGGATGCAAGGCAGGGAGCCACACGGTGCCACCATGGGGGAGAAGTAGTTCGGAGCAGTCTGTGAGGAGTCGAGTCTCTGTGATTGCTTGTCGGAGATCCAACCACTAGCGGCCACAGGTACAACTCACGCTGGACTGGACGGGGGTGCCGGTCGGGCGCCAGAATGAGAGCGCGGGTGAGGAAGGGAGCAGATCCTTCACGCAACAGTAGCACCGTGGGATAGAGAGCCCTATGCGGCGGTGGCTGCTTTGCGAAAATAGAGAGTCCGCTGGGAACTCACGCACGAGAGAAAACAAGAAATAGAGAGGGACCGGCAGGCCCAGTTTGAGCAGATCGAGATTACTTAGAACCAGATCCAATGAACCCAGCTCAACTTGGGAAAGGAGGAGCTGGAGGCCGCGCCCCTGAGTCGCCACGTGGCGGCTAACAATCGGCCAGAAGAGGTAAAAATCCAATAATCTTGCAGATCTTCAATAAATCGCAATAATTAGCTCGATGTTCAGAAAAATACAAATAAGGTACCAAACTTCTCAGAAAAATGCGTAGAATAATATGTAACCATCTTATCAGTAGTTTAATGCTTTAATATTAGTGATATCATGTAAGATATGTAATGCTTAGTTTGTGGATAATAAATAGAAAATGATGAAATAAAATCATGGAAAAATATCTGTAAGTCCATAATTATGTATGGAATCCATATGATGTCAGATATGTCTAGGTTGATGCACAAAATCATGTAACTTACTCCATATGGTTAATTAGGGATTTTAACCCTAAATGCAATACAATAAATGCACACATGCTCAATCAATGGTGAAATTTACAGAGTAATCTCATATCAGTATCTAGAACCTCAGAATTAAATATGAGATCAGGATGATACCCAAAATCCATGTTATACAATGATGTTTGCTCTTAATGTGATATAAACCCTAATTCGAGTAATGCATGTAACCCAGGGTTAATGTGTGACATAATGTTAATATGTTCAGATAATGAGCTTTGATAATGAGATGTAATCTAGAAAATGACATCAGTGAGATAATCGTAAGATAAGAATACAAGTAATGATACACATATCCTAATGAACTAAGGGAAACCCTAATGGACATAATTAGGGTTAAGATGAGATATAATAAGATGATAACCTGATTATAGTATATGGTCTTGTTTTGATCAGGTTTGACCAAGCTTATAGTTGACATCAGTGATATGTGTTTAGTATGATCTATCTCTTTGGAAGGTACGCCATTACCTCTTACTTGGCTTATTATACAATATGCTTGTGTTATATAAGTAGTAAAATACTTGGCATATGGTATTGATTGAAATGATTGTTCTTGTATGTTATGTTGCTTGATTCTCCATACTTATTGCTATGAATACATCAAACATAATATATCTATTCCATTATATGAAAGCACTAATTCTCTTTGGTAGCATAGTGTTGGAAAGTGATCATTCTCTTTGGTAGCAGATCACATTGTACGATGATCCAACTCTTTGGTAGTAGATCATAAGGCCTTACATCTCATTCTCGTTGGTAGCAGAGATGATGCATTATTCCCTCAGGTGGCAAATGCATGGATATATAATGGAAAATGTGCTTAAAATATGTGTTCTCTTTTGTTAATGAATATCTTTGTGCAACTACACGCCTTTTCTTATATTTTGTTTAATGCTGCCAAGTATTAGTTTTATCTTATTGCCAAGATATGATGAGAGGTAAATAAAAGACACGTAGGCGTACTCAGTACAATATTCATGAAATATTGTGCTGACGTGTACCGCATGTAATCTTTCGTTTAGGTTGTGGTTATGCTCTTGAAGATCCAGGATAGTGAGAGTTGTATGGCGAGCTGATGTTCAGGTGGACATGTTGTCTTAAGATCATGTAGTTTAGATGTAGTACATGTATATGTTATAGTTTGCTGTTCAATATGTAATATCAAATGTTGTAACAATTCATGTTGTAATTATATGTTGAATGGTGAACATGTGTGTATGGTTTTATTATTGTTCATGTACATGTGCTACTGATTGTTTCCTTCTGACTCCCTTAATTTTCTTCTTCTTAGCCTAGTGTGGGATGTTTAAATTGGGATTCTCACTGAGGTGAGGGTTTCAATTTGGACGTCACACATCAGGTTAAGTTTTAGAAAATCCGGGGACGTCACAGGTGGTATCAGAGCATGAACAATAGCAAAGCCTGACATTTTCTCATTATGCAACTCAAACTAAAGAAAACCTTGAACCTTAATAATCTTTAGGGTTAGATTAGTCATCTTTTAGAGATTAGATCTGACCTAGCCTCTAGGTTAGCACCTAGATGTCTGAGAACTAGGACTAGGCTAGTGCTTGTTGTGTAGCAAGTCCTTAGATGTCGTTCTTTCCTTGTAGTGCAGCGGTATGGGACGTTGCACTATTTGGAAATGACGTGCATCAAGGGAAGAGAAACCCTAGACATATTGCACACGTTGTCTAGCGTAGCTACACTAGTCTACCCCTTGTTCTCACCCTTTTCACTAGTTTTCATAACACTGTACTCTCTACTATGTGTGGGACACTCGTTTCTGGTTTTGGTTGTTACTTCCTAACGGATCGAACCTCGATAGTTTTCTCTGACGCTTGCTTTATCGGAGAAAAACTATATAATATTTTATTATGTATATGTATTACAAAATGTGTCCCCACACATGTACGAGTAGGAGGTGGTCATGTAACCTAAGTGAAAGTGAATGACATTAGTTTAGAAGAGAGTGTAGTTCTAGATTAGATGTCTAGAGCCTTGTTTGGTATATATGATAGATGGAATAGATGATATAAGTTTTGATGATATGATGTAAGTCTTACATAGATGGCATAAGATGGTTATGATGATATATGTTTGTCTTTGAGGACTTCAGTTCAGTTTTGAGGATGCAAGATAAGTTCTGACGATACAAGTAAATAGGCTTTTATGAAGTAGGATATGTTAAGTTAAGACAAAGTTGTGAGTCAGCATGGGCCTCAAGCTCTTTTACAAAGGAGGACCTCTAGTGTTAGGACCAGTTTTGGGGTTAGCTCAAGAGAGAGCGAGACCCACATGGAGAAGGTCAGAGAACCTAGTCTCCATGATATGAGAAATATGAGAAATATGTGATATGATGTGTCCTAAACTAGACTACTCCTGAGTGATTGAGCTGAGTTGCTTTATGTATGATTCCTATAGTTTTGTTGAACCCTAGATGTTCTTGGGAGGACCAAACCCTAGATTCAGAGAGAGGCTGTTTATATATGTGCCTATGAACATGGATATGAGTGCCTACCATCTGGGTGAGGGAGAGAGTCCAAGACCCTGGAGGAGGTAGCTATGTTAGTTCTGTGAAAGCCTCATGCTCGGGTTGGTGGTTTCCCACATAGGAATCTAGTGGTGTATATAAGAGAGTTTTGGGTAAGCATGTTTCATGGGTAGAAACCTATGAAGAGAATATCATTGCATGTTTTGGTTTGTGTTTACGTGGCTAGAGCTATGAAGCTATCTTTAGTGACAATGAGGTAATCCGATAACCCTAGATCACAGAGGAAAGATAAAGTATATGCTTTGAGTTGAGTTGACTCAGAGAGACTGAGCATGGTATTACTCTCATGACAAGGGTTAGGACCTCAGTTGGACTAAATTAAGTTTTAGATATATGTTTAACAAGCCACTCACAT
This sequence comes from Alisma plantago-aquatica, assembly GCA_963693085.1. NCBI lineage: Eukaryota > Viridiplantae > Streptophyta > Magnoliopsida > Alismatales > Alismataceae > Alisma > Alisma plantago-aquatica. The sequence continues at coordinate 199,984,399 of OY856412.1, forward strand.
AAGTTGTTTAACACAACCATGATATAAAATGTGTAAGGATGTGATCTAATCTTGACATGTGATATATAGATGTGACATGGTGGAAAACCTAGTTTGGTTTGATAACTTTTTATGTATAAATGGTTAACCATGTACATGATAATGACGATAATTTGATAGTGTTGGTTAATCTTGTGACGAATTCACTAGTAAATGATGCAATTTAGTATGAACAATGAAATAAGATCATGTGAATGAAACATATTACACGAGGTGTTAATCTTAGTGCTTATTACAGATGAAAAATGTAGATTGATAGTTAATACAACATAACGATTATAACAACTTGATATGATCTAGATGGATGATGTGAGTTAATGATAGTTAACTCCCTCCTAAAAGGCATATGTTAATGTTGAACATGTTCTAACAATGAGCTCAATGAAATGATGATGACACCTTCATGTATGAGTTACTCTTAGTTAACTCCTTTAGAACATGGTAATATGATGAGGGAAACCTAATGCATGGCTAAAGAGAAGGAAGAAAATCTGACATACGAGTTATGTAATGACATAACCTAAGCTTCTAAACCCTTATTTGAGCCTTAAATGAAGTGAGATTTCACCCTAGATGCTTTTGAAACCTCCTAATAGTGGTTGGGTATAGTTTTGTAGCTTATGCTTTTGGATATGTTGCACATAGAATAGTGCCTACAGGTGGATGCAGACATGGTAGTTTTCCTTGGAGTACAAGTATGGTTCACTTTCGAGGACGAAAGTTCTTTTAAGATGTATATGATGTGAAAGACTGGATTTTGGCTAAATTCCGAGGACAGAATTTCTTTAAGGTGTGTAGGATGTGATGGAGTGGACTTTTAGAATCCTAAAATGTTCAATGGTATAAGTGAGTTCTTGAATGTGGAGTTGCTATGATAGTCCCTAATGTTTTGTCAAAGTTTGGAAGTCAAGTGATATTAATATCACGTTTTTGATCCCTATGTTCATGCCTTTTTGAGTGAGCAAACAATAAGTTTTGGACACCTAATTCGTGTACAAGGTAGATTGGGCTGCGTTAGATATGTGGTTAAAGTTTGGTGGCCATTGGAGTTTTTTGTATGGAGTTATTTAGGTTTGAATACCATGTCATAACATGATTTTAGTGTATGTCTTTACCAAGTTTTGATTATTTAGATAGGCTTTGATCATATTTTAGTGTCATGCAAATCTTGCGTTGGATAAGTAGCGTGGCCTTTGTTTGTTTTGTCATGCGATTGGATGATAGTATGTTGAGTAGAGGGCCACAGATCAGTAGTAATGATCCGATAGAGTAGCATGTCTCTCGCCTTCGCGCCAAGCCAAGTAGTGGATGTGGGCAGATCCACGAGTCACCCACGATCACCATGATTGAGGAGGACGGGGCTACATGTGTGAGTAAACAATCAGTTGCCTGCGAGGGTGATCACTCCGCCTACCTGCCTGACCAGAGCTGGAAGTAGTTCAGCGGTGGCTTTTTGTGCCCGCGACAACCCCACACAGGTCGTCGGCAGGGAGGACGACCATGGCGAAGCAGCACCAAGAAAGGTTTCTCCTGACCCCTTCTGCTCCATCACGACACCACGGCGGCGCTCAAGCACATCGACGTTCAGTGAGGAGTCCAAGAAGCACGAGAAGATGCAGAGGATGACTGAGCAATGTCCACGAATCTGGAAGAGGCACTAGCATAGAGAGGAGGAGAAGATCGTGACTCTCTCGCCGGAGATCGTCCTCACCACGACGGCTTAGTGCTGTGAAGCCGCCAGTGCATCTGTTGCCGGGAACTATCCTTGTGACGGCGGCGCTGAGAACGGAGAGAAGAGCCCGCTGGGGACTCGGCGAGCGCAAGGAGAGAAAGGGACATGCGAGGACGCAGGTGCTAGACCGCTCATCGAAGGAGGACACCACCACAGTGGAGGCCATCATCGGCGGCCATGGATAGGGCCCAGCCACGGAGGCTGATGCAAGGCAGGGAGCCACACGGTGCCACCATGGGGGAGAAGTAGTTTGGAGCAGTCTGTGAGGAGTCGAGTCTCTGTGATTGCTTGTCGGAGATCCAACCACCAGCGGCCACAGGTACAACTCGTGCTGGACTGGATGGGGGTGCCGGTCAGGCGCCAGAATGAGAGTGCGGGTGAGGAAGGGAGCAGATCCTTCACGCAACAGCAGCACTGTGGGATAGAGAGCCCTATGCAGCGGCGGCTGCTTTGCGGAAACAGAGAGTCCGCTGGGAACTCACACACGAGAGAAAACAAGAAATAGAGAGGGACCGGCAGACCCAGTTTGAGCAGACCAAGATTACTTAGAACCAGATCCAGTGAAGCTGGCTCAACTCGGGAAAGGAGGAGCTGGAGTCCGCGCCCCTGAGTCGCCACGTCGCGGCTAACAATCGGCCAGAAGAGGTAAAAGTCCAATAATCTTGTAGATCTTCAATAAATCGCAATAATTAGCTCGATGTTCAGAAAAATACAAATAAGGTACCAAACATCTCAGAAAAATGCGTAGAATAATATGTAACCATCTTATCAGTAGTTTAATGCTTTAATATCAGTGATATCATGTAAGATATGTAATGCTTAGTTTGTGGATAATAAATAGCAAATGATGACATAAAATCATGGAAAAATATCTGTAAGTCCATAATTATGTATGGAATCCATATGATGTCAGATATGTCTAGGTTGATGCACAAAATCATGTAACTTACTCCATATGGTTAATTAGGGCTTTTAACCCTAAATACAATGCAATAAATGCACACATGCTCAATAAATGGTGAAATTTACACAGTAATCTCATATCAGTATCTAGAACCTCAGAATTAAATATGAGATCAGGATGATACCCACAATCTATGTTATACAATGATGTTTTCTCTTAATGTGATATAAACCCTAATTCGAGTAATGCATGTAACCCAGGGTTAATGTGTGACATAATGTTAATATGTTTAGATAATGAGCTTTGATATTGAGATGTAATCTGGAAAATGACATCAGTGAGATAATTGTAAGATAAGAATACAAGTAATGATACACATATCCTAATGAACTAAGGGAAACCCTAATGGACATAATTAGGGTTAAGATGAGATATAATAAGATGATAACCTGATGATAGTATATGGTCTTGTTTTGATCAGGTTTGACCAAGCTTATAGTTGACATCAGTGATATGTGTTTAGTATGATCTATCTCTTTGGAAGGTACGCCATTACCTCTTACTTGGCTTATTATACAATATGCTTGTGTTATATGAGTAGTAAAATACTTGGCATATGGTATTGATTGAAATGATTGTTCTTGTATGTTATGTTGCTTGATTCTCCATACTTTTTGCTATGAACACATCAAATATAATATATCTGTTCCATTATATGAAAGCACTAATTCTCTTTGGTAGCATAGTGCTGGAAAGTGATCATTCTCTTTGGTAGTAGATCACATTGTACAATGATCTAACTCTTTGGTAGTAGATCATAAGGCCTTACATCTCATTCTCGTTGGTAGCAGAGATGATGCATTATTCCCTCAGGTGGCAAATGCATGGATATATAATGGAAAATGTGCTTAAAATATGTGTTCTCTTTTGTTAATGAATATCTTTGTGCAACTATATGCCTTTTCTTATATTTTGTTTAATGCTGCCAACTATTAGTTTTATCTTATTGCCAAGATATGATGAGAGGTAAATAAAAGACACGTAGGCATACTCAGTACAATATTCATGAAATATTGTGTTGACGTGTATCGCATGTAATCTTTTGTTTAGGTTGTGGTTATGCTCTTGAAGATCCAGGATAGTGAGAGTTGTATGGCGAGCTGATGTTCAGGTGGACCTGTTATCTTAAGATCCTGTAGTTTAGATGTAGTACATGTATATGTTATAGTTTGCTGTTCAATATGTAATATCAAATGTTGTAACAATTCATGTTGTAATTATATGTTGAATGGTGAACGTGTGTGTATGGTTTTATTATTGTTCATGTACATGTGCTACTGATTGTTTCCTTCTGACTCCCTTAATTTTCTTCTTCTTAGCCTAGTGTGGGATGTTTAAATTGGGATTCTCGCTGAGGTGAGGGTTTCAATTTGGACGTCACACATCAAGTTAAGTTTTAGAAAATCTGGGGACGTCACATCTCCCCTCCTCTGGCTCGTCTGGCTTCCATTAATAGGTTTTCCCCTATCTTCTTCACTCTTCTTCACTGATTCAATTGGTACCAGTGACGCCTCTGCAGGCACCTCCAACTCCGACGGCTCCCCTATCTTCACTGATTCAAGGAAATAAGTTGTACGATTAGTGGGAAGGATATCTTCTTGTGGCTTGTTTCCACCAGTAACCACCACATAACACAGAAGGAAACACGTGGGGGTCTGTGTGGAGAAGAAGAGAGGTTCTTCCTTCAGTCTCTCACGGTCCATTACTTTGCCTCAAGTCCATTACTTAGTTTATAGCTTCATTTATAGCCAGTCGGTCCTGCTTTTCCTTGTTTAGATGTCTTTCTCTGAGTCCTGTTGTTGGCTTATTCATCATTGTAGTGCAGGAAATTTTTACCATAAATCATAGCTTCTGGTCAAATAATAGATATTGACTGTTTTAATCTTTTTTTGCCCTTAATAGATATGGACTGTTATATCCCAGTTTGGTCGAATATGGAAGGCACTAACACCACACAACAATCTGTACATGGTTAGATTTTGTTTTAATTTAACAATATGGTTTCATTTTTCTAAATACAAACAAGGGGGTGATTATGTGTTTTATGTGTAGATATGGATTTTTCTCATGATGTTGATGGTATGGCAGGAATAGATTGGTTAGCTCATGACCATGCAGTGGATGCAAATGAAATTTTAGGTGAAGAAAATGAGACCGATGTGGATGTCGGAAGGGTGGAAGTACAATCTGAACTAGAACCTTTTATAGGTTTGCAATTTGACAGTCTTGATAAGGCGGAGGAATTTTACAATCAATATGCATATTGTATGGGATTTAGCATAAGGAAGGGGAATCACTATGTCTCAGGTAAAACCAAAACAATCACAAATAGGGTATTCATGTGTTCCAAGGAAGGGTTATATAGACCGAAAAAGAAGGAAGACAATGGTGATAAGGGTACCCCAAAAAAAGATGTCATTTCTAATCGAACTGGATGTAAGGCTCAAATGAGAGTCAAGCTAGAAGAAGACACAAAGTGGGTGGTTGTGAGCTTTGACAAAGAGCACAACCATGATCTCACCAAGAGTCCATCTAAAAATAGGTTTCATCGGTCACACCGTCGTATGTCTTCTGAGGTTCATGATTTGATTCAGGCGATGCATTATCAAAATATTTCAAGTGCACAAATAATGTCACTTATTGCTAGCCAACAAGGTGGAATTCATAATGTCACATTCACAAGAAAAGATTTAAGCAACAAACTTGTTTCTTTGAGGAGGAGATACATAGGTGTTGATGTAGCCTCCACATTAGAGCATTTCAAAAAGCAGCAAGCAAAAAACTATGCATTCTTTTATTCTGTACTATTTGATGATGAGGGCTGTGCACGCAATATCTTTTGGGTAGATGCGAGGTCAAGAATGGCGTATCAAACATTTGGTGATGTGGTTACATTTGACACAACTTACATGACTAATAGATACAATATGCCATTCGCACCTTTTATTGGGGTGAATCATCACAAGCAGTCTACTTTGTTTGGTTGTGCTTTATTATGAGATGAGACCGTTGACTCATTTGTATGGGTTTTTCGCACATTTTTGGAAGCTATGTATGGAAAACACCCCAAGGCAATCTTAACTGATCAAGATCCTGCAATGAAGAAGGCTATTCGCATTGTATTTCCTAATGTAGTACACCGTTGTTGTCAATGGCACATAATGAGAAAGGCATGTGAACATCTGGGTGTGATTTATGGTACTGTTGTCGGGTTTTGTGAAGAGTTTAAATCTTGCATCAATCAACCCATCACCGTTCATGAGTTTGAAGAAAGATGGAAGAAGATGATAACATCATACAATTTGGGTGACAACTCACATCTAACCTTATTATGGAATATCAGAGAGCAATGGATACATGTATACTTTAGAGACACATTTTTTGCCAGCATGTCTACAACACAACGGAGTGAGAGCATGAATGCAATATTCAAAGATCATGTAAACAATCATTTGCCATTGTTTAAATTTGTCCAAGCATATGAGAAGGTGGTTGAGAACCATTTTGACAAAGAGGATGAAGAAGACTACAGAACTAAGGATGGCGAACCATCATTATGGTATTATGCTCCCATTGAGAAACATGCTAGGGATGTCTACACAAGATCGGTTTTTAAATCTTTCAAAGAACAAATGAAATTGACCTCATGCTATGATTTATAGGAGGTTCATAAAGATTCCATATATGAAATTTCACGTGTTGGCGGTGAGTCACTTGCATTTGTATCAAAGAATAGCTCCAAAGTACAAGTTAATCAAAATTATGAAGAATTCTTTTGTGAAGTCAAGCTATTTCAGTTTTCTGGCATCTTATGTGGCCATATACTAAAAGTGATGCTTTATCTTAAAGTTCATAAGATACCACCTCTATATGTGCTGAATAGATGGACTAGGGAAGCAAAAACCAAAAGTGCAAATCATTATGTGAAAGAGACTTGTGAAGAAGTTGATGGAAGTACCCCTTTGGGCAGGTTCAACTCACTTTGTAGATCGGCAATGAAGTTAATTGATATATCTTCTAAACATAAGGACACCTACCTTGATGTGCATGAGCTATTTGAAAACACTTATGCCAACATTGTGTCTTTACAAAAAGAAATGGGAATGGCTTCTTGTGGAGAAGGCATGCCATCGTCTCAAACTCACATTCCAACACAAGGTAGTCAATGTGTGCTCCGAATTCAAGATGCGGAAGATGACATGCAACCAAGAGATCCACCACCATCACATTGTAAAGGAAACAGGAAACCACAAAGGTTTAAGCCACAAGCTGAGTTAAAATCAAAAAGACAAAGGACATGCAGTACATGTAATGGAAAAGGGCACAATAGTCGTACATGTAGATCTGGGGTAAGTTACAAATCCTTGTAGTTTCTCTAATCTTATATTGCATGATCTTTGAATTTTATAATCCCTGTATCTCATGTTATGGAAATGTATATTGCAGGTTGCCAATGATAAATCCAATGCAGATGACCTTGATCAAATTTATGAGTCTGGGGAAGAATAAGATACAGTGGATGAAGAATTCACATGGCTGTAAAAGTGGATGCTAAAACTCATGAAAAATTTGTGTCTTGTAATCGATGCTTTATCTATTTGTGTCTTTATGTGTAATGAACCTTTGATGTAAAATGGATGCTATGTCTTTATTTATTTGTGTCTTTATGTGTAATGAACCTTTTATGGGTGAAGGATTGCATTCCTATTGTTAGAATTTTAATTTATTGAATGGAAGATGGAATGGAAGTAAGAGATCCACCTCCATCACTTGAGGTTTGCAAACAGAGCCAAAAGGCAACTGATGTATGCTTTTGGTTTCACTAAATCAGACCTAAGATAAGGTTTGGTTTCACTTTTTTTAACAAAAAGTCTTGAAATATAGCAGCTCCAACATCACAAGCTTTGAAAATTTCCCTACATGGCATTTGCCACTGAAGTAGGATGATCAGTTTGCCATTGTCCCCTTTCAGTTCAAAGTTTGGTTCATCTTTTCTCGAGATGTGACTGAAAACTTCAGCAGCCCAATAATCCCCATGGACTATAACATTCTTGCTCATGAATTCTAAATGGGATTGAAAATGAGATTCAAATGGTATTTTCATACCTTCTTGCTCATCCACATGGACTGTAACATTCTTGCTCATGCACATAGATGGTTTGTAACATGATTCAGCAGACTATTAATCATAATTCATTCATTCATGCATGCACATAGATGGTTTGTAACATGATTCCAGCAAACTGGAAATAATTCATTCTAATGAATGAACTCCTAGCCTACCTACTATGTTGTGGTGTTGTTTAATTCAGTTCAATTCATAAAAACACAGTTATATTCAATTCATAAAAACACAGTTATATTCAATTCATACTATGTTGTGCTCATGAACATTGATAGAAATATCTTGTATGTCCTTTTTTATGCACAATTGCCACAAATGATGGGTTGCCATGTATTAATACATCTAAGGGATTACACATGTAAGTAGGGGCTGGACTATAATCAGTGTATGTGCCTTGGAATAATGCCCTAAAATTTACTTATGCCAACTAGATAGACTGGTGACTCAATTCATTCATTGGGTTGTATGGTTGAATTCAATTTAGTTGTTGAGTTTGTGCAAATTCATTTACTAATTTGTTTAGTGATAATTCATTCATCGATTGCTTTGTGTTGATTCATTTACTTGTTGGTTTTACTCTCAACTTGAATGGGGCTTAATTAGATGTTGTTGTTGGCTTGGTTGGTTTGTGCTAATTTCAATTGTTGATTGTGTTTACTCTAGCTTCAATGGGGTTTGATTAGATGTTTTTGTTGGCTTGGTTGTTTTGTGCTAGTTCAACAACTAAGATTCATCTTGAGTGGGGTTTTGTTAATGCTTATAGTAATTGAGATTCAGTAATTCAGTTCTGAGCTTGGTTAGTCCAGTTCTCAGCTTGGTTAATTCGATTTTGAGTTCAATGCACTCATGTGTTTGTCTCAATTTGGAGGTTTGTATACCTTTGTGGATGCACTTCTTGGATAGCATTTGTGGCTTGTTTGTGCTCCTAGAAAGCATAATGGACTATTGGATTGCCTACAACAACATAAGTTGATGCAAATGACAACACACAATGACTTTAGAAGCTGCAAATGACCATTTGATTCCTTTATAGCGGTTACAAAAGAGATGTTTAATAACAACTGAATAGCCCGATCATATCCAACATATCATCCTAGTTATGAGGTCTTTTAGAAAGAAAACCCAACTGAATAGCCAACATTGTTAATGACATCAAGAACTTGATTAGAGTATCTACTTTTTGGAACACTCCAGCTATTAATTGACTGAATGTGTGAAACTCCAGCTATTAATTGACTGAATGTGTGGAACACTCCAGCTATTAATTGACTGATTAGCCAACAAGTACAGGATTAACCCATTAATTTTCTTCAAGTGCATACTCCACCAAAGTGTCAATGGAATGCACAAATCTCCAACAGTACAATAATTTGTTGCATATTAAATTTGTTGCTTCTTCAAGTGCACGGATCTCTGCAGGGTGGATCATATCCATTTTTACATTCAGACCGGAACACACAAGTAAAATGGTAGGTAACATTCATTCATTCAGTGTCAATGGAACACACAAGTAAAGCCAATGGTGGGTAACATTCATTAATTCATAAACCAGTACAGATATTCATAGATTACAACTCCAACCACAACTACATCACACTTACTAACTACAACACACTTACCAAACCATACTACATACTCGTTCTTTGTTAATACCCACAACTTACTAACATGGTCCTGCATACACAACAAGAAAAAAGACCCAAGAAGCCACCAATATAGCTATACAACACCTATACTTGGTAACCGCTTTTTCTTCCCTCGTCGTAGACATCTTCAGTCCTTCTTTAAGTTGTTTCATCTTGATAATATATTCCCTAGGAATGTTCACGGGTTCATCAACCCATTGGAAGAATCGGCAATGAGCAGTTCCCTACACACAAAAATGAAAATCAATACATGCTTACTGAACTCAAAATTGGTAATTGAAGATACCATTCATTGGTTGAAACCTGTTTGTTGAAGTTGGGACAACCAAAAAAAATTTGGCCATAATTCTTCTCAATCCAGGCTGTCTTAGCTTGAAGTACCAGACCACAATAGCAATTTTGGGTAATACTTCCACCCGTTAAATGCTCTTGAACAAACAGAACCAGGGTTGCTTCCAACTCCCATCATAGTAGTTAGGGAAGAGTATCCCCGAAAATAAGGGGGATTCAAATGAACAGGACCATGAGAGACCGAAGAGGGGATGGGTAACAACAGATAGCGTGGGGCTTGGATTGACCCTTGTCCCGGCCCTCTCTTCTCTCTCCTTGCTCTAGCTAGCTTCTTCCTTCCTACAATTAAACAATACAGAGAGCAGAAGAAGAGAGAGAAGACAGTGAGAGATAGGATGCAGTGGGGGATGAAGAAGAGGAGGACTAGGGGAGGGAGGCCCAAGATGGGGCTGGCTGGGGAAGAAGGTTTGGAAATAAACAGAGAGAATGTACCTAACTAGAACGCCATAAGTTGTTCCAATGGAGAAGAACAGGGAAAACAAACAAGAGGGAGTAGCGAGAAAGAGACAGCATGTTAGCTAGCCCGCCAGCTCATAGAGAAACTAAGGTTGTGGTGCCGAGGATTGCGGCAGCTATCGCTTGTGCAAGCTGCCTGCGGGGTATGGGGGGTTTGATCAGTTTTGAGTTTCACTTTGAGGGCCCAAGCAAGCAACCCTAGAATTGATCAGGCACACAAGTGAGAGAGAGATGGTGATAGAGAGAGATACAGCCAAGGATGAGAACAATAGAGAATTAGGGAAGGAAGGGGGAGAAGAGACACCATGGGGAAGATTCTGCCCAAATGGGTCACTGCTTATTCTATCGGGTCACCTTGTGCTGGTGATTCCACCAAGATCACCGTTGCTCTGCTGGTCTTGATCGCCGCTGCTCTGCTGCTTTGCGAGAGACACATCCGGTGGGGGATCTACACAACGGGCGGAGGGTGGAGAATAGTAGAAGCACGGGCAGAGAGTCCAGCCGGTCGGTGCCAGCCAATGATGAAGATCGCCGGTCCAGCCTGGTTCGGTCGGTCGCCAGCAGAGTACGGGAAGAGAGTTGGAGAGAGAGACGGCGGAGGAAAATGGAAGGAGGGAGAGAAGAGTGGGGGAGAGATAGGGCGGACGGAGGAAAGTGAAAGGAGGGAGAGAAGAGCGGGGCAGAGAGAGGGAGAGATAGCGGGGAGAGAGAGGACCGGGTGACAGATGGTGGACCCAGCGCATGTGATGTGCGTGAGTGGGTGGAATTTTTGCCAGACGCTGATGAAAATTGTGGGAAATCTAACGGCTTAAAAGTTCATTGTAGCACAGCCCCAATACACTTAAGTGTATCCTAGCCTAACTCTATATATATATATATATATATATATATATATATATATATATATATATTTGTATGTGTGTGTTATCACTGACTTAATGAGTGATACCTCTTTAGATTATTATTTGGGTCATATATGGATCTTTCTAAAAGGTGGAGTCTTACATTCTTAATTTGGTTGGATTATAAGTTAACTTTATGTGTGAGCTAAAAATTGGATGTCATAAGTGAATCTTAGGTAATCTATATACAAATGTAACTAACACATAATCAGGGTAAATGAGTAAACCTTGCAAAATAGGACTAGTATGAATGTGAGTTAAGTAATCAAAATAATGTTTAAAATTAATATTCACTTATGTAAAATGATAATAATAGGTAAGGTAAATTTCAAATGTAAAAAGGGGTGATGGGTGGCTAAATGTTTGAGATTGTTGCCCCTTATACCCCAATTTGCTTTATAGATAATTACAAATTATACATTAAATGAAACACATTATGGATGTTGGGATAAGTGACTTACATTCTTTCCTCAAGTGATAGTATAAAGTGAAGAGAGAGTAATCATAGAACGACCCTTATCACCATAAATCTCTTATGTGACCTAGAACCTTAACTATTTGTATGAGGTGTGAATTTAGTTCATCATGTTATAGATGGGTTGATTTTGAGGAGGAAATCCTCTTTAAGTGGTGGAATATTGTAACATACTCAAATCTAGGTTCATATCCTAAAATACCTTGTTCTAGGGTCTTTTTGATTGTGGTAATATCTAGTACTTTTCCCCCTAATTAATATGTGATAGGATGAAATAACAAAATCAATTTAATGCTAACATTTTGATGTGAAAATTCACCAATCAATGATCCTTGACCATACTTTGATGTTTGAAAATATTAATAAGTCTATTTGAGAGAAGGAGATAAATATATACAAATAAATGTTTTGTATTTTCTAAAATAGAAATAAATATATTAAACATATACTTATAACCCAAGTAAAGAAATAAAATATTAAATATTCTCAAAATACAAAAATAATGATACAATTGGATTTCTCATATCTTGATTAGTCTATATGTGAATTTTAATAATTAAACATTGATAGATCTGATAACTAAAATAGGAAAGAAAACATTAAGTAGCTTACACATTAATCAATTATTTGACTAATGACATTATATTTTCCTAAAGCTCCATTAATTGGGCTCTATAAAGCATATGGTTACATTTTGTGAGGGTACAGTCAGATGACTTCCCCTCTGCGTGCAATAGATCTGAAGTCAGATCATCATCACCTTCCTCCTAGTTTCCCTTCAAATCCATGGGCATAGCTCTATAACATCCCCCTTAATCAGTGGGTCATCATTATGCCACTCTATTTCCTTAGTCTTTCTCCTTATTCTTTAGTCTTCCTTTCCTTATTTCTCTGCAAACCCTAGCCATCTTGCACCCAAACACCAAAGATTTTAGTAGCCTCCTACATTATCATCGCCCACTCTTGTACATCACATTCCTCTCCAACCTTGTGTCTGACGGTCTGTCTAAGAGAAGACACCACCATAGTGCAGATCTTATACCTAGCAGTGATCACTGTCAAATCTAGTTCCCACAAAAACTCCTCCTCTATATTTTTGAAATCTATAAATGCTACCCCTCATCTTTTCTTCCTCCCCCTACACTTCCTCACCGCCCTAAACCTTACAATGTCCTCTCTTTTTTGAATCCTCTCGTAAGACCTCCAAACATCTTAGCCACATGACAGTAGTTGTAGCGGCAACTAATGACATCACCCACCTCGCCTCCTCACATCCTCATCTCTGGACAAAACTCAACCACCAACTCCTCTCTCCTTCTTATTCTCCAACCATCCTCCTTATCCTTCGTGCACACTGTTGATCTATAGCCTACATGAAATGCACCATTTCACTGCCACCCTACCTAACTCTAGATTGTCACTATCTTCTCCATTTGTCATTTATTCTTCTTCCTCCTCTTCAGCCACCTGGGTTGTAGGGCATCAGTGCCAGCTATAGTGGCCATCACAGAGCATCACTTGTGGCGCCCAACAAACCACATACCAAACTTTTCCATCACCATTAAATGTGCATCCAGTCCTCCTCATCTGACCATCCCTCACAGACAAGCTTTTGTGTTCACTTTGTTTCCCATGTTCCTATTTCCTTTGTAGATCCCAACAACCCCGGCCACCTTGTAAACCATCTTGTCACATATCACCATTCTGAAACCTCAATCCAAATAGTTTTATAGAGGCAACTATCACTTACCCTCATGAGTGAAGGATGTCTAGGAGGATAGTTGTTATGTCCTGATCAAATAGGAAGATCGCTACCCAACCAACATTAATCCTTTCCTCCTGAGATAATGTGATGTGTTGCCATTTTATTATCGCCAACACATCCATGATGGAATACATCCATTCATGTTCAAAAACCATGTCGTTCTTTAGGCCAGCTAAACCGTAGAGGCATATACACTAGTCTAAACACGATAAGAACCCTCCCCCAATTGTTGATGACCAGGATGAACTAGAGGTCTCCAAACAAATCAACCTAATTAGCATGTAAAGGTGGTGATGACTCCTAGATCCTCAATACCAATGAATGCATGCGGCGAATATTGAGATACCCAGTCTCAAGGTTTTTTCTGACATCTGTCGCCATGGAAATCCGGAACTAATCACCACATATGTCAATTATAGATGAGTTTTGTGTACCTCTGCACTATTCAAGAACTTAATATTAGATGGAGAATCACTTAATGAATAGGCATACTAATATTAGTTAATATGATAACAAACTATAGATCATTCTAGTTAGATAAATTGGTTTATTAGACCTAACATATATAAAGCCATACATATAGCAATACATATTAGTAGCCATAGAGCTTGGAGTTCTTGGAGTTTTTTACTATTAATATTAATATATTAAGAAATATTAAGGAGAGTGTACAGAACACAAAAACTATACATGGAAATAAGCCATATTTTTATTGGTTACCCCAAGATATATCAAAATAGTATATATATTCGTGTATTTATAACAGTTTCAAAGAAGTATGCAATTGCAGTGTCTATTAGTTGAGTATACCCTAAACACTAATTTTATTGTTGTTGTAAACGAATTTGTATATAAATGTATTAGTTACACATGGATAATACAATATGGATCTCAGAATTATAGTCATCCAGATGAACTATATGAATAAAATGGTGTATAAACGATACAAGCATATATAATATCTTGTTTCCCCATGTATCAGTCCCTAAACCAAATAAGTAATGTATGTAATCCATGATAAAATACATGACAAGTATTTTACCTTACCTTAGAATGGATATCCATGCGTAATAAATACCACCTAGACACTTATGTATGTATAACGGGTCATATGCTCACCTAAAAATACTAAGAACTCTAATATTTCACTAGGTAATCAAAAATAGGGAAAAAACAATATGAAAATCTAGAATGGGAAAGTATACACAGGTTTGCTTTGATCTGGATAACAAACTAAATATGTTCCTAGGATGAAAACTCGACTTCATGGGCCTCGTATATAGATTGCATTACCATCAGTTGTAAAGACCAGGTGTGTGCTTCTCTATTCTGTTTTGGTCACTATTATGATTCACTACTAAAAAATGGTCTTTAACTATAAAAAAATATTGTAGCGAAAACCCCATATTTTGTAGCTAAATGCTTTAACTACATATTTCTTTACACATACAAATTGTAGTATATGCTCGTATAGATAAAGCCTTTAACTATATTTTTCAAATATGTAGTTAGATAATCCATTCGCTACAAATTCATATGTATCTAGAAGCGTAGCTAGATATTGTCCTTACATATTTAAATATAAGTATAATTATAGCTAAATGTATGACTACAATTGCATATATAGTCAGTATGTAGCAAAAAGATGAAGTTAATACATTTTATGTGTAGTTAATGTGTAGGGAAAGGTAGTAGTCACTATATATATATATATATATATATATATATATATATATATATATATATATAGTTGGATTATGAATCTAGCTACATTTATAATGCCATTTATTACACATACATATATGCATGGTTAGATTATTCATATATTCTGTAATCTGTTAGTACAAAATCTCTTTTAGTAATAAAATAATAGTAGTTAGACCAAGTTATGCTCATTATGCCAACAATCTTATTTTTATTTATACTAAAACATCAAATGTACATGGGGAGGACGTACACCTTGCCCCTATTACACAATGTGTACAAGAAAAGGATATACATATATTAATGATTCATTGAGGTCTACATGAATCTTGATGAAATAGTATGTATCTTTCTCAACCAATGTCTTTATTGTCTTCTCCTTTTGTTCGATGAATTGGCGATTGCAGTTGCATACCAATCACCTTTGCAAACACATCATGTTCATTATGATCCGCTAGGGAACATAACCTCTAAGCTAGCATTGTTCTATTTTTTTTAGCATGAGCATTTGCAATAGCAGTAGTCAAGAATACAATTGGCATCGAATGAGAAACATCAACATAGCCTTCATAGCCTTCAAACATGGGTTCGACATTTTTGTAAGGACACTTGAATCATAATCTGCAACAATTCAATGCTTTCTTGATGAGATGCACGCTAGCGGTATTCTTCCCACACGTTGAATACAACTGTAGGAACCAAACTCACACAGCAGAACCATATTAGCTTCCAAGATCATAATCACTAACCAAACAAAGAAGATACTTGGGTTTAGACACATGCTTCATAAACAACCAACATGAAAGCTAATAAGTAAGAAACCAACCTCAGTCTATGATGAGCACGTAGAACGGAAAAAACCATAGCATCATAGATCAAACCCCATTGCTTTTCATAGATTATAGATCATGCTAGAGTTGTAACTTTAGATATACAACTTTAAGACCGAGCGCAAAAGCAATGATAGCCTAACTCCAACTCGGCTAGCTGCAAGAGATAGAGAAAGTTGTCAACATGCATGAAACAGACTCTGAAAACCTAAAAAATACTAGCTAAAATTTAGCTAAATATTTATCCAACCAACAAGGAAGTAAAAGGAAGGCATAGCCACAACACCAAGAGAGAGATAACATATAAAACTATTAGCTCAACATATGAATAACTATGTGGAAGTCAAGAATAAGACAATGCAATTTCTTTATAGTGTCTGAAGCAATCCATGAAATTAGAGCTATGCTACAGTCATGTTGGGTCTGACTAGAGGTGAAAATCACTAAAGGTGTTCCTAGAAGCATTCACCAGGATAGATCATACTAATGATGCAGGTTAATACGACCCCCCAGATGCTTACTATATATTTCTTTCTCATAACAAATTCTATAATTTACAAACTTCTTTACTACTGCATCAATGTTTACTTTATCTCATTCAAAATTCGAAAGTAGGATATAGAAAAGAAAATGAAGTGGTAAAAAGCAAACATGCCCACAACAAACCCAGAAGGGCCAACAATGGAAAAATGAAATAGAAGGCCAAGAAACAAGTTAGCTTCATCTAAGGTCTTCCCAACAGTTGCACAAATAGTCAGACCTGACTCAGCTGCATCACAAAAAGAAGGCATATGCAAAAATCTGAAACATAAAGTAGCCTCATCCTGGAGGGAAAAATCAACATGCTTCAATTAGCATATCACCAGTTTCAATCTAGGAAGCACCACATACCATGGGCATGCAATCCACAAATAAAATAGAGAGAACAACCATACAAACTGAACTAATCGAGCATCAGTAAATGCTCATTCATAATCTTCCCAACAACTTAAAGAACTTAACTAGCAATTTATGATTGACTTAGTAGCTCAAGGTGTTGAAAGAATAAACATGTCATTCCGAGTTAAATTGGGGAGAATAGGTTTCAATTTATAATCCAAAGAAAATGCATATTTAGCTCAAAAGCATTTCATACTAACCTTGAACAGAGGCACATCAAATTGTGATTCTCAGCCATCTTCAGGAATAGTGAAAATCAGCTTTAAATGTCTTGCTCCTGATATTTGAGCAAGAATTGGAGTTTGGCAGATCTTGATTTTTATTAAGAATCGAAAGTAGCTTCAAAGCATATGTGTTATCATAAGGGCTTCTTAGATAATCACTTTAAAAGAGACTATATCAGCTTCAAATGTTTTCTTCATAAAGATTAACTACTAGCTACAAAATCTCCATCATCAGAAGAAGAATAGAAAATCTCAGCTCCATGACATTCATTGCTCCAAAGCACACAAATCAAATGTTAGTAGAACTACTTCTACCATGACAAAGATTCTTAATAATCAAAAACCTAGCAGATGGTATCCATGTCATATAACTAACCAATAAGTTTCTTGGTACAAACAAACCTGGCTACAAAAATTATGACAGTGAAAGATTTATTTTCAACAACTCATAGGTCTGAGAAATATAAACACGATGAGTGTCAGTATCAATACCTTCATTGTACGTATTAAGAAGACTCTCTTGCTCATGGCTACTTTATCAAGTGAAACAGTTATTTCATTATATATTTCGTCTTTGTCCAGATCAGTAACTCTCTTTCCTAAGGTATCCCACATGCTTTGCTGGCTGATGTTATTCCTAAGGATATCCTCTTCCACTGTTCCACCATTGTCTCAAGCTGTCATCTTCCTCAAATCCCAGCCCTCAGTAGTGCCTTCCTCCTCTACCAAAACTAGAGCTCTGCATAGTTGGTTCAAATTCAAAAACTGAACAGAATCAGAAGTAAAAAGTCAGCAGTTTATAAAATATACATTCCAACAGATCTATAACCTTTCTGAAAACCAATCCTATAATACAAAAGAACTTTGTTGCTGTTGATTAAACCAAAAAGAGCAATCACCTAAAAAGTATCTTAATGTGCAGTCAAGTGGATTAATTTCTTATCACCGGCATTATATAAGAGAACGTTTATGGATGTTTCCATGCGTAGACATTGTGACATGTTGAAATTCATGAGGAACATGCTCATTCACATTGAGTACCATCTTGACAAAGAGAGGTAAAAATCTTTGACTGGATATTAAGCGTAATGGCATAAGGGATGAGGCATTCATTGTTGTCAGGAAACTGAGACTTGTTAATTGCATAGAAAAAATAATCGATACCAAGGTTGTCCCTCATGTAACATGTTGGAGGTATAAAGCCAAGGAGCTCACTATAGTGGTACCAACGTGAAAGCTTCTAGTACTCCGACTATAGAAACATTTCCAACCACATGTCCATAGTTCAAGAATGCAATGAGAGCTCAGGTTAGCATAGCTTATTACATCTAACTGAAAATGTGAAGAAACAACTTTGGAATTAGATTAGCTGATGACTTTATTTTTTTCGATTAGTTTAATCATGTACATATGATAATATAGTTTTGTACTCCCAACTTATTATTATAATCGTACTCCATCAGCACTTATTATAATCGTAACCCATGTGAAGGCTTCTCATACGTACTCCCAACTTTAGAAAGATTTCCAAGTTCACCGTTCTTGAATGCCATGAAAGTAAAGATTAGCATACTTTTGTACATTTATCTAAATCTATGGAGAAAACTTGAGAATGAAATAGGCTTATACTATCTTAATCACTTGCTAGAATTATCTCATTAGCTATATAGTATAATCTGATATATTGTACATTTGATAATGTATCACAAACTGTATATGGATAAGAAAGAATAAAGAATGTAAATCCTAAGATGGGTGATCCATTAAGAAAACCTTTTAATTTGAGGATTTTAATCATAGTCGGAGATGGCATATTGCTGCAACCGTTAACATACTATGTGACAAACATATATGTGCCATTAGATCGGGTTTTTTAGACTCGACCTGAGACCCAACCCGACCCGGCTGTCCTAGGGTCTGGATCCGACCCGACCCGAAAAAATTACAACAAATGAGACCCGAAATTTGCCCGACCCAAAATTTACTCTGCCCGAAAGTTGGACCTGACCCAACCCGTTTGGCCCGAATATTGCTTTTTTATCATCCAGAGACCTGTATTTGACCAGAGTACGCCTCTGACACACACAGGTAGATAAGAGCAACCACGAAGACGACAATATCAACTGGTTGATCTGACCCCAACGACTCTTGTCTCAATATCAACAACCCCGTACTCTCTCCCAGTGTCATCGTCGTCCCTGGACCCTCCCTCGTCTAAGTTCATGGCGTAGCTGAACGCATCGTACTGGAACCGCCTCTTCCCTCCCACGTCATGGTGGCCGCCACGGTTGAACTGGCGTATGAAGGGCTTCCACCTCGGCCTGACGACAAGCTCCGACCAGTCGCGGACCTTCATCAGCTAGGCCGAGGAACCCACGCAATGCTTTCAGGGTCTTTGGAGTAGGCCATGTAGATGTGGCGTTGAGCTTTTCGGGGTTGGTTGCTACTCCTGCCGCGGATATGATGTGTCCCAGGTAGCCCACCTGGAACGCGGCGAAGATACACTTGGATGGCTTTGCGTGTAGCTGGGCTGCTTGGAGGATGTGCAACACCTGTCGGAGGTGACGAACATGATCTTCCCTGCATTGACTATAAATCAAAATGTCATCAAAAAACACCAGCACAAACTTGCGGAGGATTGGTCGAAAAATGTCATTCATCAGATTTTAGAAGATGGAGGGGGCGTTTGAAAGGCCAAAGGGCATGACCAATTATTCGTAATGTCATGAATGGGTGGTGAAGGTTGTTTTGTGGCGGTCTGGCGAGTGGACTAGGATTTGGTGGTAGCCAGACCTTAGGTCCAATTTGGAGAAGATGATAGCCCCATGAAGTTCATCAAGGAGCTCGTCAATTACCGGAATCGGAAATCTGTCCTTGATTGTGTTAGCGTTGAGTGTGCGGTAATCCACACAAAGTCGCCAGCTACCATCCGCCTTCTTGACTAGTAGTGACGGCGATGAGAAGGGGCTCATACTGGGTTGTATGAGCCCTTGATCCAGTAAGTCTTGGACCTACTTTTCTAGTTCTAGTTTCTGGAAGTGAGGGTAGCGGTAGCGTGCTCCTACTACTGCTTTAGATTCATCGATTAGGCCGATATGGTGGTCCTGGGATCGTGTCGGAGGCATGCTCGATGGTTCAGAAAACACCTTACCAAATTCCTTCCGAAGGGCCATTACTTCCGCATCCTGGACCATTTGTTCCCGCTGGTTTGCGGCCAATGCTGTAAAGAATAGCACATCACGTGCGGAGCTAAGGGTCTGTGCGGATATTCCTTCTGTCATTATCCCTACGCGAGGAGTGTTGAGGCCGACGAGAGTAAACGGCGGCGATGCTTGGGGAAAGGAGATTCCATTCTGGCTAAATTTCCATAGTGACGGGTCATATCTCTCGAGCCACTCCACTCCTAAGACAGCGTCGTAGGCCCCTATCGGTAATAGAAGGAAGCTTGCTTCACCTATGTATGTTTGTAATTGAAGTGGAATGTTGTTGACGGCTCCCGATTATTCCACGAATCCTTCACATGTACTTGTACTCATCCTTGGAGGGGGTGATGGAGTTTTGTAGGTGGGTGGGTACTGCTTTGGGATCCAGGAAGTTGTGCGAGCTTCCGAAATCCAAGAGGATGAGCATTTTGGTGTTGGCTACCATCCCCCATAGCTTGATGGTTTTGTTCTCTGTGGAGCCAGTCAAGGCCATGGTGGAAATGGTTGGGTCGTTTGCTGATGAGTCAGTGGTTGGATTTGGCGATGGTGGTGATGGTGGCTCAGGTGGTGGGTGGTGTTCCTTTGAATGAGTGTCTTCAGGGTTGGCAAGTTTGTCATCCTCATCAGATTCAATGATGAACAACACTGGATTTGTGCATTTGTGGCTGCGAAAATACTTCTCATTACATTTGAAGCATAGGCCATTGGCTCTCCTCTCTGCTTCTTCCGCCTGTAATAGACGTTGGATGGGTGTCGTCGTTCTTGCTGTTCGTGACGTGGATGGTGTCAATGTCTTACTGTTCTTCTCTAAGCATTGTAGATCTTCGATTCGGCGTGCTCGTCTGGCTATTTCGTGTCTCTCTAGTGTGATGTCCACGCCTTGGACCTCCAAGACAATTTTAGGTCATCACGCAATCCTTCGAAGAAGTATTCGGAAAGGTGTTTTTCCCTAACGCCGGAGCAGCGGCTTGCCAGTAGATCGAACTGGCGTTGATACTCCGTCACCGAACCCGTTTGGCGGAAGCGTGCGAGCTTGGCACGGTGGTTGGACAGGGCAGGGTCGTCGAAGCGGACTATGATGTCCTCCACAAAATCCTCCCACGATGGCTTGCCCATCGTCTTCCTGTAGACCGCGAACCATTCCAGGGCTGCCTCCCGTAGATGGATGGTGGCGACCTTGATCTTTTCTTCATCGTCGATGATGTCTCCCATGTCGAACCGGTACTCGCATAACATCAACCAGTTATTTGGTGGTGTGAGACAATCATACATCGAGAACTTGAATTTCCATTGCTTGCTGTTTTGTTTTTTGAACGGGGAATCTCTTGGGGAGCGGCGGCGATGGTTTCTATCTTCATCGTCTCTGTCGCGGCTCCATCCTCGCCCTTTTATTTTGAGGTTGAGATCACGCAGCTCCTTGTGTAGCAGCTCGAAGGCGTTCTCGTGGGCCTCGATGATTTGAGTCTGCCTGAGGTACAACTCTCACAGCTCCTGCCAGTGTTGGTCGGGGTTACTCATGGTTGTGTAGGGTGGGAGGGTGGGAATTTCAACTAACTGACTTAGTGGCAAAAAAATATAAATTTTTGTTGTTAGTCAACTCCTCATGTAGAAAGAGATGGAGCCAAAATGAACATAAAACTGGATGGAGAAGACCCACACCTAGAAATCATAGCATTTCAACATAAATAAATAAAAACTATATACAAACAAATATATACTCTAGCTCGCCACTATACATTTTTAGTATGTTAGTAAATTTAGTGATAAGAAAGAAAAGTATTCAGAAATATCATGTTTGCTACACAATAAAATTGAATGTCATGAGCAATACAAAAGAGAATCTACAGAAAAAGAAAAGCGTGTCATTATGTTTTTCATATATATGGGTTTTTTGTTTCCAGATGTGCAGAGAAATAAAGCAAAGTCACCACTTGACTATCATGAATAGCTCCAAACAGAACCTGCAAAATAAGTGCTGAAATCCAGGCACAAGGAAATATATATCACGAAAATTCACATTGACTTTCCCATCAGAAACTTCTTCAGTGGACCTTCTCCTATTCCAAAACTATGTATTCATTCTAATTTGGCATGGATGCATTAGTAACATTGCCCAACTTCTATTCAAGCTTCTTAGGTCTTCCCTTAAATGTCAAATCTTCAAATTCCTGATCTCTTCTTGAAATATAAGGATCAATTTTTAGGGGATACAATTGTTTTCCCCTGGGACAATACACTCTCTTTAGCCACTTTTTTTCCTAAAACATTATTCTTGGGACAAGACACACTCTTTTTCCTCCTTTTTTCCTATAAACATTATTATTACGCGATCAGATGATCTTCTCAGTAGAAACTTACCTGACATTAAATGTTCCATGTTCTGTGTAAACTTTCTTCTCATGGAGCATACCGGTTGCATAGCATTCCATTTGGGAAAAAAAGTTGCTATTGGTAGAGTAAAAACAAGAAGGAATATAGGAAAAATGTAGGAAGATAATGTAGTATCATAATTCAAAGACGTGATTAGAATGACAGGAGTAGGCTAGCGTAGAGGTGGTCGTAGAAGTACCCATCGGGGGAAATGACACCCAAGGCGATGTGATCCTCTGCAAGGTCTTGATCTTCATCAATATTGTGCTTCCTAAGATGCACTAGGTGCGGGGCCAGGTCTCGGCATATACCATGTCGGAGGGGTACCAGATCACCTTCTGGACCTTCCTTTTCTTTGGATTATCACGGTACCGCGTAACGCTAGCTTCGCGGTCGGTGCTGATGTCGTGCACTGGAACTTGGATGTAGTCTAAGTTCGGCGGCATGGCCCATGCCGCAATGTCGACTAGGACTCTGGTGATGTAGGGCTTTGAGACGTCACCTAGGGAGTAGTCTTTGGGAACCTTGCCTACCTTAGAGGATGAGACTTGTAGGATCGGATGGGCAGATAGTAAGAGAAGTAGACTAGATCACCTAGAGTGGAATTATGTGGCTAAGTGATGGTTTAAAGGTTGTTAGGAAGATAATCCAGGTAAAATTTAGCTGATAGCTTTTCTGTTCCGTCGCAGGAATTTGTCCAGCCGACACTTCATCTCCGGCAGCCCGTGAGGTCAATGTTGAATCGGGAAAAGGGGAATAGGGGTGTGGGGAGAGTGACCGATCAGGTGTTCAGGTGAGGAGGAGGGAAGATGTAGGGGGGCACTGTCGGGGGCGCAACCGGATGGGAGGAATAGATCGAGGTGAGGGTGAAAGTGTGATCCATCAACTATTAGAGTGAGATGGAGTTGTAGAGGGAAGACGATGGTGAGGGGGCACAAACAAACAAGGCAGACATAGCAAGGTCAGGAATAGGATGTGAGGGGCTTGGGAATTCATTAGTGCGCCATCCGGGGAGAAGAGTGCGTACTATCAACCCCAAAATAGAAAGTGGAGGAAGCAGCACGTGGGAATTCTGTATTTTGGGGATTTTTGGTATCTTAAAGAGAGGGGGAGAGGAGTAGTTGTGAAGAATTTTGAATTTACTTAGTGTTGACGAAATTTAACCAAGTATATAAAAGAGTTACATAATGTAAAATATATTCTTCTATTTTAACTAAATTGGTGTAAAGGAAAACAAAGAATTAGATGTACCTATACTGCTATACATCATTGCCCATCTTATTGTTTTCATGTGTATTCTGAGGTATTTCCTAACTTTCCATGGTGAGATCAGGAAAAAAGCATATGTGAGACATGTAGTTCATCTATTATATCCGACTATACATAGATGCACATATAGACACTCGCAACTTGATGCACAATGGGCTTGAATGATGATATTCCTACAGCAGTAATTCAAGAAGTCAATAATTCCATTCAGTAGATCAATACCTGAATATAAAGCTTGAAAATATTAGAATGATTGACCAAGACAAATATCCCCAGATGTTATCAATAAGGAACTGCTTCATCAGTGGATTTGTAGTCAGATGGTGATGAGTTTACATGGAATCACAAAGTTTCATGGTCCAAACTAACATGTATCTACGGTGTCAAGTGAGAGTGTGTGCTTGGAAATGAGCATTTAAAGAAATAAACAACATCTAGATTTATTGAAGTTTCAAATGACAAGAACAGAGTGGCCAAGTAAACCTACCATAGAAATAAATAAAATCAGCATTACATAGAATTAGTGGAGGGATAGCACAAAGTTGACAAAGTTTATAGCAGTAGCAAATGAATTGACTGAAGCCTTCAGAGGAAGGATTTAGCTCTCAAAAGATCCTTATATGGAGATTTGTGTACCCTCTCAAAGGAGGACCCTTATAAGATATCATGAAAGCACCCTTATTCCCATTGCTGCAATAGAGAATTTCCCTCTAATCTGTTCACTATGATTTACTCCTTGGGTTTACCACATTCATACATAGAGCATCAATTATTCTAAAATTTCTAGTTGTACGTAAGCAAAAAACACAATGAGATGCACTTGCTATAGATAAAATATTCCTGCAAACCCAATCCAAGTCCAATCTCTAGCCCGACTCTCTAGTATTTTCTTTCTACAACCAATGGAAGTTGTTTCGAAATGTTTAGTTGGCCTTTAATTCTATCACATATAATTAAGCTAAATTAACGTAGCCTTATTTATCTTCTCCTTGACTAGACCATTTTACTGATAACCAATTCATCTATGTATAAACTGGGAAACAATAAGTTAATTTCAGTTCACAATTTTGTCTACAACAGATCATATCATTTTTTAGTGATATACAGTTCACGTCCCTAATGAAATCATTAGAGGCCTTGTAATCATGATAAATAGTACAATGACTTGAGCAAGAAAACACCTTATGTTCCCCTTGAATATTAATAAGATTATAGTTCAATTCACTTGGAGTAATCTGATGCTTCCTATGTTGCAAAGGATAAAAATCTAAAATAGAAAATCTGGAATAAAAATAAAGTTCAAGATGTGAACAATACAATGTTAGATACCATATGTCATATTGAAAATCAAGGCACTAAAAAAGTCTTGAAGCCAAAAACACTTAAAATTAGGAAGCATGTTAGGAGTTACGTCAGGATTAAGATCAATGGATAAAAATAGTCATCATGTGTAGATTGGACTTATCAAACACCATGAAAGTTTGCAAAGGAAGTGGAACATCTGAATAATCTAATAATCAACAATGTTGATAGAAAAATATACTCACATGAGTATCCAGATGCCCTGGTAAGTTTGAACATACATGTTGTAGAATCCTAGTTTGGGGTCCTCACAAGTAGCTAATTTTATTCTTCCATGTCCTACCTTAAAGTGAAACTACAACCGATTACCTTCATGAAACAACAAGTACAATAAAATTTCATCAACCAAATGTATGTCATCAAGAGTAAATGATTTATCAAGATCCTATGATGCATTAATTCCTATGTCATTTGATACTCCAGCTTCAGTTTCTTATGATGACTGAATAAACACAGAAACGAACTATAATGACATTTATTATTCATTATTAGTGATCATATTCTAATATTTTTCAACTCAGCGGAGTCCAAATCCATTTATTGTAATTCTGAAATTGAAAGTCACTAGATCCCAACGTGTAGTGGGCATTGACCCTTGTATTTTAACATGCAAACTGATCTTCTTGCTCCTGTAACTCCACTACATCCTGTTATTATAAAAATAAAATTTGAAATGCATGCACCCAAACCAAACTATGTCATGGTTGCAAGGAAGAATTTTGATCTGCAAGATTTAGGAAAAATTGCAATGAGAAATTAAGGATTACTCATAGCACTTTAACTCATATTTTATATTATTAACAAAATATAACATGAACTTTGGCACTTTCACACTAAACAGGAAGCAAATCAATCTTACGATGATTGTCACCAATGGAAAGGTTTGTGTTAGAGAGGCTCAAACAATGAGATGGAGTATAAGATCTGTACATTAAATCCTGAAGTCAAGCCCCCAAGTATAAAGGTATTACTATCTCCTATAGTTGCAAACCATGGCCCTCTCCTAAGCAGAGGTTACATTTCCAACGTGGGTGGGGACCATGTATTGCTAAGGTTTAAAGAAAACTAAAAAATACATACTACTTATACCTATGAATTTCTATAATGATTCAACAATAAGACTAGGGCACTTGACACCGTTGACACCATTTGGTTATGCCAATCTCCTTAATAGGAGTCAAGACCGCAAGCATAAAGGTATTATGGTCTCCTACAGTTGTAAACCATGCCCTTTCCTAAACGGGATGAGTATTATGCATTTTGTTAATGATGACTTCAATTAACGATTGACATAAGACAAAATGTTGGCTTTACTATCTCTACTCATCATTCCAATCGACCAGCGAACCCTTCCTTGTTGCTAGTTGATTATCTGTGATCGCCATGGTGGTATCGTGGTGTTGGTTTCTAGTTGGTGGTCCAAGGTGTGTATCATGCAACCCCAGAAATCTGATCAAGATGATTGCTATCCAGAATCGCATACCAGGTGTCTGAAACAATCTTCCAATAAAGAGGGGAATATCATATTCGAACTATATTAAGAACATCATATATGGCTCATACTGTCCACAAGGATGTACTAGGAGATAAAAGAGGCGCAAAATCATATTAGGAAACATGGAATATGATATCGCTGTGAGTGGGACAAAAAGAGTTGTAGAATCAGGGAAGCCGACCTTGTACTTGAGTAGTTGTGCCTCAATGAAGCTCCCCTCCTCTCGACTTTTCTATTTCGTCGCAGGGCTCCATCCTCGTAGTGCTTCTTCTCTAACGATCCGTGAAGTGAGGTTCTAGCAGAGGGGGCGCAGAGGAGGAGAAGAGGGTGAGGGAGAAAGAATGTGATCAGAAGAGAGATTGGGGGAAGGAGACGAGAAGGATAGAATGTGACCGGGAGGGGGAGGGATTACAGACGCAATGAGGCGTCGTGTGTGAAACCACGCCAAATGGGGGGAAGGAGTAGCCATGCGGCAAAAATGAAAATTTGGGAGTTTTGGTTATTTTTGGAGGGGGAGAGCCACGAAGAGGGAGATGAATCGAGAGGAGTGCTCGTTCATGTGTAGTTAATTTTGTAGTTATTACAAATAACTATAATTGTTTTATTTACGTTTTGTTATTTATAAAGAAAAGTTGTTTTAACTATAAATAAACTATATGTAGTCAGAAAAATTGTAGTTAATTCATCTTTTTTTTGTAGTGATTTTATCTAAATTCATATATTGAGGCATTTACTTGACTACTATCCCTCTTTTGAAAATTCAAATTTGAACATCCTTACTTATTTGAAAACTTGTGGATATTGAGTTATTCAATTTTGAATGGGTCATTCAACCCCTCTTGCTATATTTTTAATACTTGATGTGAACTATGACTGGAATATTAGTCTTGTCGGTCTATTTATGCATACTAAACATTTGACTATGATATCTACAATAGTGGTACTTATGTATAACCATATTTATAAAAGGAACATATATTCTTCCCGGGGTGTGTGTTTCCACCCTTACTTTCTAGGCCATTATCCTATGGTGTTATCACCCTATTTTAGGTATATTTAGTTTACATTATTTATGCATACAAAGATGTTGTTTAGTTGGAATTTGTAAATGTTTCTTATGGCAAGATGTTTATTTTATCTCAATGTTTATCTCCATTATGTTATTCCTCAATCTCTTGATTTGACTCTTGTCGAACTTACCTACTTGTATATGTCCCAATTTCATGGGAACACCCTTTTTATACTTGTAACCTAGTATAATGCCTAAATGTTGTGCACATACTCAGTGTTTACTGATACATGCCTTTATTTCCTATTTTTTGGGTGATGCTCCCCTTTCACCCAAGTGTAGGTACAATAGTGTACAAGGTCTTAAGGAGACCATATCTAGGAATTTAAACTTGAGTATAGCTTGAAATGGTTAGGTTGCCCTCTATGATGGGCCTTGCATGTCATTATATTAGTTAGATGTGTACCTTTTTACTTTGCTATACCACCTTTTCTGGTGAGGAACAATTGTATATGAATCATCAAATAATTTTGTAATAGTTTTGTTTTCATTGCTTATTCACTATCTTGCTCTGTAATATATACCATTTGAAAAATAATCAAATCCATCATTTCCTTCATTTTGTGGTTCGATGGTTTTATTTATCAATCTAGTGAAGAATGGATCCCCTCTCAGGTCCCAGTCTTTATGAAATGGTATCACAGCCTAAGCAGTCGGTGACTTGACTATTTCAAATTATCCAAATTTGTTCCTTTAATCAGGTAGTTCGGTGACCCTTTTAGAGGTAGTTGATATACATGTTTACTAAGTATTAGAATACCAAATATAGTTTCAATCATTGTTTAATTTGGTATATTTCACTCCCGAACCCACTAAGGTAGCCTACACTGAGTTTTTGGGTAACCTGAATTACCCCTACCCTCTCCTCAGAGGTTTAAAAAAACATATATATAAGGGTTGACACTTATGTCATTAGTTCTACCCTCCTACCTTATCAGAAAATAATTAAATTGCTATATATAGTAGGTTGACTTGAACATACATAGCTAGGCTTAAACCTAGTTCTTCCTCTTAAACCCTTCTTTTTGTGTTTTTCTAGCATGCCTCACATTGGTCACTTTAGGTATTTAGCAAGCATGGACAATAAATGTAAAATCTTAAGTAAGTTTTAGAATTAAGAGGATACCCTCGATAATAACAAACAATTTGAACTAGCTCAACTATAGTTAGGTGTATTTGTCCTCAACATGTAGTATATCCAAGTCGCTATGCCCAAAACTATCTATCTAAGGGTCAGATGTGATTCCCATTAAGTGATATTCCTCTTTAGTAAATCTCCTTAGGAGTTCACCTCTATCATCTTCAAACCAGAATAGATTTACCTAGTGAATAAGATGATGGGTGGATTGACTATGTAGTTACCATCTTTGTGGATACATTATGCTTGTAAACCAACAAGTAATGGAAAAAAACTTAAATCTATTCTTGTAATGTAGTATCAATGTATGACTCCCCTATGTCTTGATATGAGGTAGTGCAATGATGATTAGAGTGAAATAGGGAATGTTGGATGTTGTGCCTTATTAAGGTTGATAGAAGTTGATTGTTTGTTACAACAAACCTTTTTCCCCTATACTATTGGTTAGACATGTTTGGCATGCCCTTTTTGTTGCTTGAATAATTAGAATATGTTAGTTGGATCAAGTGATGATAGAGTAAAACTATAAGTATCATGTGGTGAAAAGTAGTAGACTTGATTCTCAGACTGATTTTGGCACCATTTTTTATTTTCCATTGTGAAGTCTTCATCGTCAAACTTATTTTTATAAAAAAATAATATGAACAAAGAAAATCTTTCTATATTTTATCAATGGTTTTTGGAACCAACTCACCACCATAATGAATTTATAAGAATATTATAAATGCATTGTTAAAGAACCCTATGACTGGTTAGGTCTATCATGTGACCTTGAACTTAAGTGAGAAGTAGATAGTATGAAGAAGAAATTTTAGATACATACATATATATGTATATGTATGTAAATATATATATGTATTATCACTAATTTAATAACTAATACCTCTTTAGATGGTTATTTGGGTCATGAATGGATCTCTCTAAAAGGTGGAGACTTACATTCTTAATTTGATAGGATTGTAACTAGAGGTAAATATTAGATGTCATAAGTGAATTTAGGTAATCCATATACAAACGTAACTACCATGCTAAATAGGACTACTATGAATGTGAGTTTAATGATTAAAATAAACTTTAAAAATAATGTTTGCTTTTCTAAAATGACAAGAATATGTAAGGTAAATTTCAAAGGTAAAAAATCATGTGATGAGTGACTAGATGTTTGAGATTGATGCATTTTATACCCCAACTTGATTTATAGATAACTACAAATTAAAAGTTAAATTAAAAACATTATGGATGTTGGTATTAGTGTACATACATTCTTTCCTTAGGTGGCAATTTTAAGTGAAGAGGCAGTAATCATATCATGACCCTAGTAACCATAAATCTCTTACGTGACCTAGATCCTTAACTATTTGTATGAGGTGTAATTTGGTTCATCATGTTATCGAAGGGTATATTTTGAGGACAAAATCCTCTATTAATGATGGAATGTTGTAGCATACTTGAATCTAGGTTCATAGCCTAAACTACCTTGTTCTAGGCTCTTTTTTTATTTTGGTAATATCTACTACTTTCCCCCCTAAATTACTATGTACTAGGATGAAATAACAAAATAAATTTAATGCTAAGGTTTGATGTGAAAATTCATCAATCAATGAGCTTTGACCATGTTTGGATATTTGAAAATCTTAGTAAGCCTATTTGAGGTAAGGAGATAGATATATACAAATAAATGAATCGTATTGGCTAAAATAGGAATAAATGTATTAAATATATACTTATAACCATAGTTAGAAACAAAACATTAAACATTCTCAACAAACAAAAATAATGATACAATTGGATTCCTCACATCTTGATTAGTCTATATGTAAATGCTTATGTCCAAGAATTAAACTAGGAAAGAAAACATTAAGTAACTTACACATTAATCAATTATTTGACTAATCATATTATACCTAATGCTCCATTTATTGGGCTCTGTAAAGCGTCTGGGTATATTTTATGAGGGGATTACGCATTCAGATGACTTCTCCTCCATTTCCAGTGGATATGAAGCCAATTCATTATCACGTTCCTCCTAGTTTCCCTTTGAAACCCTGGGCATAGCTCTATAACACCCCCCTTAATCAGTGGGTTATCATTCTGCTACTCCATTTCCTCAGTCTTTCTCTCTTCTTCTTCTTCTTCATTCTTCCTTCCCTTATTTCTCCGCAAACCCTAGCCATCTTGCACCCAGATGCTAGCAATTTTAGAAACCTCCTACATTATCATCACCGACTCAGTGCACGTCAAAGTCCTTTCCTACCTTGTGTCTGACCGTCTGTCAAAGCGAATTTGACCATTTTTTCAAAGTGAAGACACCACTATAGCACAGACCTTGTGCCTAGAAGTGATCACTGCCAAATCTAATATCCATGAAAACTCCTCCACCGTCTTTGTGAAATCTATAGATGCTAATCCTTATATTTCTTCCTCGTCAATTACTTCCTCACCGCCCTAAACCTTGTGATGTCCTCTTTGTTGTATCCTCTCCCAAGACCTGCAAATATCTTGGTTGCATGATAGCAGTTACAGTATAAACTAATGATATCAAACCACATCACCTTCTCACATCCTCATATCTGCCCAAAACATGACCACCAACTCCTCTATCCTTCTTCTTTTCCAGTCATCCTCCTTATACTTCTTCCACATTGTTGATCTACAGGCTATACATGAACTACACCACTACATTATCACCCTACCTAACTCTAGACTATCATTGTCTTCTCCATTTCTCTTTTCTTCTTCTTCCTCCTCTTCAGCCATCTGGGGATCAGTGCCATCTATAGTGGTCATCGCGGAGCCGATCTTATGGAACCCAACAAACCATAGACCTGAATTTCCCATCACCATTAAATGTGTAATTGGTTCTCCTCCTCATTTGTCCATCCCTCATAGATAAGATTTTGCATTCACTTTGTTTCCCATGTTCCTATTTTCTTACCAGATCCTAACAACCTCGCCTACCTTGCAGACCATCTTGGCTCATATCACCATTTTGAAACCTCAATCCAAGTAGTTGTATAGAGGTAACTATCACTTCCTCTCATGCATGAAGGATGTCTAGGAGGATCATTGTTATGTCATGATCAAATAGGAATATCTCTACCCAATGAATGTTAACCTTTTCCTCTTGGGATAATGTAATTCACTTCCCATTTATAATCACCAACTCATCCATGATGAAGTACATACATTCATGTTAGAAACCATGTCGGTCTTCATGCTAGCTAAATCACAAAGGCATATACACTAATCTAAACATGAAATGAACCCTCCCTCAATTGATGATGACCATGTTGAATTGGAGCTATCCAAACGGCTCAACCTAATCAGCATGTAAAGGTGGTGATGACGCCCATCTCCTCAATACCAAGGAATGCATACAACCAAGAATAGATATACCCAATGTCAAGGTTTTGTCTAACATCTATCACTAGGGCAATCGGGAACTAATCACCGCATATGTCAACTATAGGTGAGTTTTCTATACCTCTGCACTATTTGAGAACTTAATACTAGATGGATAATCAATTATCAGGTTTAAATACTAATAGTAGTGAATATAATAACAATGTATAGATTTATCATTCTACTTAAATTTGTTTGATTAAACCTATCGTATATATAGCCATGTATATAACAATATATTAGTAGCCATGAAGCATGGAATTCTTGGAGTCTTGTACTATTCATATTAATATATTAAGAAATGTATTAGGTATTAAGGAGCGTGTTAAGAACACATCAACTAGACATGGACATATGTTGGTTATGTATGCCCAGAGAGCCACTCATATGATGATAGTAATGGCATATCATATAAAATGATTTGATTATTAATAAAAGGCAAGCTTCCAATTTATTCTGTTTAGTTCAATTATGATATAATGATGTAACATTATAAATGTCTAGAGAATAATATTACTCAATGATGTATGTCTTCAAGTATTTTCCTTATTGAAGTGAGTTCATACGGATGTTATGAGTACATATACATATTCTCTTTATATCCATGATCAGTTGTTATTGTAGAAGGTTGATGGACAACAATAACACATAAGATCAAAGTGTGGGTTGGTTGATGACTAAATCTCATTAGTCATGATATGGTGATATCAAACCAAGAACATAGATACATGTTAGAGAACAGTGTATCAAACATACCCGCTCTGAGACTGAACATGGAAGCCATCATCATGGAAGCCATAGTCAAGTCTCCCAGTGATGGTGGTGGTTGTGGTTCTTACACCTGAAATCACGGCACTTAACACATGTTGTCGGTACACTTTGACATCATCAAACATATTCCTAAAACATGGGTTGTTATAACAGTGGTGATTGAGTGGCTTTGACACATAGGGATTGACTGTGAGTGATAGATATGGGATTTGTCCCTCCTACTAGAGTATGATGTCCTAGGCCTCTTGATAAGCGAGACTGAGAAAATTATGGCCATGCGCATGTGAGTCAATATGTGATATTTAGATTACATATATCTCACATAGTCTGCTCTTAGTTCAAGAAACAAGATTGAATAATAATGAGGGTGACTGCTCCATACCTCTAGTTCAATCTGGGCATCAGTGATAAAGGAACTATACAAACACTACAACACCATACATAGATTCTAGGTTGAAGTTATTCCCCAACTTTCCACTTGGGTAGAATTGATGGGCAAATAGGCACCACTCCTTGCTTGTGATGTCATAAGTTGCTATGGACATTCACTGCCAATGTGATATGGGACCTATAGGGTCACACACATAGGTCTCAACCTAGAAGAGGAGTTTAGATCTTGCATGACATTCAAATTAAGTGCTAAAGTGTTTAGGCATTTGATTCATGCAACAAACAGGCTGACATCACTGCCAAATTCCCATCTCAAGTGTTGAGACGGTCGTTTGGAAGTGCCAAATAGCCGTCTCAAGAGTTGAGATGGGTGTTTGGGTGTCATGCCTAGTTGTGAGTTGAAATTGGCAAAGGAACGAACTGAACCAACTAAATCGGCTCAAATTGGGTCACCAGACGACCGTCTAGGTGAATGAGACAACCATCTCACATGGGCGAGATGGTTCAGTTCAGTCAGGGAAGGTTCTAGATGTTTTCCTATTCATTTTGCTTGAGCAATACTTGTTGCACAAGGAAATCAATGTCTAGAATTGATGGGAATTGATTTGCCAAATTTGAGTACGACTAGGAAACTATGAAATGACCATCTTACGGTGTGAGATGAATGTCCCGCATTCCAGACAGTCGTTTGGGTTTGCTAAATGGTCATTTTGACTGCCGCAGGTTGTAAAGTTTCTAGAATTTTTGCAAAAAATTGACTTCTTCTAATCCTTTTCACTCCCGCATAGACTGAGAACATTGACCCAAACCCCGCCTATAAATAGAGGGAGCACTGGGGCTTCCCAGAGAACTACAGAGACAACTAAGAATCAATTCTTCTGAAAACTATTGTCCTCTCTAGTTTTGGTAACCACAAGAGCCCAGGAAAGGCCTACTCGATAAGGGAGGAATAGCCACTAGACATAACAACTGAGAGTTGTTGTTGTGAGAGAGTAAGTTGGTGACTAGTACACCAGGAGGATTGAATCCTTCCTGATCATTCTAGCAGGATGATAGGAGTTCTAGGTGGTCTATATGGACTATCATAGAGTCGAGAAGTTGTTATTTTCTTCTTGGAGGACAACGTCAACGAACAGTCTGTGACAAGAGGAGCTGTTGAATAAGACGACATTCATGGTTGTAGTCTGTGGCGTAGACCAAGAGGCACAATAGTCAGACATGTCCCGATGCAACTAGGATTTAGAGTTGTGCATCTACACGAGGATTGTTGCAGCACTTGCTCCAGGACTAAGTATATCCTCAAAACCATCCTTCTTGCATTATAGTTATTGGCGCGGTCTACTGATTATGGGAATATGATAAATAAAATTGTATTTTATGTTGCCTTCTCTGTAGGCATATTTCCCAACAAAATAAGCCATATTATTTGATCAATTACTTCAAGATATATCAAAATAGTATATATATTAGTCTGTTGATAACAACTAGAAAGAAGTATCCAACTTTAGTGTCTATTTGTTAAGTATACCCTAAACACTAGTTTTATTCTTGTTGTAAAGGAACTTGTATATAAATGTATTAGTTACATATGGTGAACACAGTATGGATCTCAAAAGTATAGTCATCCAGATGAACAATATGAATAAAATGGTGTATGTTAGATACAAGCATATATAATATCTTTCTTCCCCATGTATCTATTAGTCCCTAAACCAAATATGTAATATTTGTAACCCATGATAATATACATGACAAGTATTTGACCTTACCTTACAATGGATATGCATGAATAAGAAATACCACCTAGGAACTTATGTATGTATAACAGGTCATATGTTCACCTAAAAAAGAATAAAAACTCTAATATGTCATTAGGTGATCGGAACCAGGTAAAGAACAATATGAAAATATAGAATGGGAATGTATACACATGTTTTCTTTGATATGGATACCAAACCCAATATGCTCCTACGATGAAAACTCAACTTTGTGGACCATGTGTATAGATTGTATAAACATAAGGTGTGAATACCAAGTATGTTCATCCCTATAATATTTTTTCATTATTATGATTGTTATCTAAATTCCTATATTGAGGCATTTACTTGACTACTATCCCTCTTTTGAAAATTAAAGGTTGAAAATCCTTACTTATTTGAAATCTATAAACTCTTGTATATATTGAATTGATCAATTTAAATGTGTCCTTTGACACCTCTTGTTATGTTTTAATACTTGATGTGAACTATGATTGGAATATCAGTCTTGCCACTCCATTTGTGTATGCTAAATGTTTGACTAGAATATCTAGAATAGTGGTACATATGTACAACCATACTTATAAATAGAGCACATATTCATCCCGACATGTGTGTTTCCACCATTACTTTTTAGGCCATGATCCTATGGTGTTATGGCCCTATTTTAGGCATGTCTAGTCTATATTATTTATGCATGCAAAGATGTTGTTTATTTGGAATTTGTGAATCCTTACTATAATAAGATGTTTCCTTTGTCTCAATGTTTCTCTCTATAATATAATACCACAATCTCTTGATTTAACTCTTGTTAAACTTACCCACTTTTATATGTCCCATTTTCATGGGAACGCCCTTTTTATACATGTAACCTAGCATAATGTCCAAATTTTGTTATTATGCACATACTCAATGTTTACTGATACATGCCTTTATTTCCTTTTCCTGGGTTATGTTCCCTAGGGGTGGCAATTGGGTTCAATTTGACCGGGTTTTATTTTAGGTCATTTTGGGTCAACACTTTTTGGCTAGACCCTAAACTTGCAAAAGATGGATTTTTGGGTCGAAACCCTTGACCCTAACCCGACCCGCAAATAATTTTAAAAAAAAGTTTTATGATTTTTCTAATCATTGATAATTTACAAGTGTAATTAATTAACAAGTTTCATTGTGATAAACTTGCAATATGGTTGAGAAACACATAGAAAGCCTATTGTAGTTTGTTCCAGAGTTTTAAACACAAATTCATAATATAATTTGTGTAATAAATCATAAAAATCGATTAAAAAAACTATGTAGAATTTTTCCAAAATAAATTTCATGATTAATGGATTAGTAATTTAATAGGCCATTGGGTGTCTTAAAACATAGTATTTGTAATTTTATTAAAAAAATATAATTCTGAATTTTGGGTCAATTGGGTCCATTTAGGTCTAAAGTCCAAACTCGGACCCGACATAGATTAACTTCGGGTTCTTTGGGTCGGGTCAATTTGGGGTCAGATCAACAAACCTTAGACCCTAAACCCGCTTAAAATTTTAGGTTCGGGTCGGGTCATTTGGGTCGGGTCTTGTTTTGTCGATCCTAATGTTCCCCTTCTACCCATGTGTAGGTACATTAGTACATAAGGACTTGAGAAGACCATATACATGAATTGTAACTTGAAGATAGCTTTTAATGGTCGAGTTTCCCTCTACAATGGGTCTTGCATGTTATTAGATTTATTATATGTGTACCATTTTACTTTGATATACCACCTTTCATGGTGAGGAATAATTGTATATGAATTATCATGTAACTTTTTAATAGTTTTATTTTTGCTTCTTATTCAGTATCTTGCTCCATAGTATATACCATTTGGAAGATAATCAAGAATTTCTCTTTTCCTTTATTTTGTGGAATTGGATGGTTTTATTTCTCAATCCAGTGAAGAGTGGATCCCTCTTGGGTCATGCTCTTCACACTTCCATTTTATTGTAGTTATTGTGAAAAACATATCGAACAATCATTCACACATTATTAGGGCCAATTGGATCATTCTCGCCCATATTTGAGTATAGGGAGGTGATCCATCAAAGATTGGAGCAATTCACCATTACAACAACTCCTAATCAGGAAATTGGATTACCCGTATGTTAGTTGGGTTGCCCTTTTAATGAATAAGATTCAGTATTGTGGATCAATCGACTGATTCACCATATGGGACAAAGGTTAGTCACTCTCATATCCATACAATAGACAGACTCATCAACCAATCACATAGTTGACCAATATAGTTCACCACCAAGCTACTGGTTGGTTGACCAGTTTGCTATGTGAATATATTGGTCTAGAAATTCTCCATTCATTAGTATCCAATTGACTAACTTGGGATTTGAGTTATCCAATTCATAATTAGTTGTACGCAACAAGAATTCCAAACCCCAGCTATTTGCTCAACCCATTTGCAAGTCACCTAATCACGGGTCCATACATTGCAGTTAACAATAACTAGTTGACCAAATGGCATCCTTACATAACATGATCAAAGAGTTTTGTCCACTTCACTAATGAGTTGGGGAGTCCAACAATGATATAGAAGATAATTTGAACCAATGACAAGAGGTTCGACTACCATCATTGGAGATCACAACTTTAGAGGTTTTAAGCATGCAGGAGAAGTGGAGAACGGCATCTACCCTAGAGTTTTGTCAGACTATCTTTGTCATGGGGTGTTTCTTGTCTGATGAAGATCACAAATTATGTCTCCATCATCCCAGTGATATTGGTTTCTTATTCTCCTTTATACCCTTACGACTAACTTCTTACCATGAGTGAGTAGTTGCCTCACTATGGTGTAGAGATTACCATGTTGCCTATATTTTATAACCTTATTTTGTGAATTACTATGTGTATGTGTTGTTGGATTGATAATTTATTGTTTGTTTCATGTTCTATAGATTGGACATCAATCTTGCATGATTATTACAATTCTATGCATAGAGATACTAAAACCTAAGATTAGAATATTAGTTGATTTTCTTAATCACAGATTTGATCATCAAGTGGTGTTTTTTGAAGCAAAAGATTAAGAATTCATTTGTGACAAGACCTTGAGCCTATGGAAAAACATATCCTTGTTAATTTCATACTCTATAAGGATATGGAACTTCCTTGGGTCCAATCTAATGTCTATTTATGTGAGTAATGCAATGAGGAAGAGAAGTTGTGGGTAGTGGTGGTAAAACTGAATATGTACGAGTGTTTTCTATATATTAATTCACATATCATTCCATTTTGCTTTAGTTCCTTTGCAATTAGAATAATCAATAATTCATCAAATCAGCTTTTAATACTGATCTTAATTAAAATTTTATTTTAAAATAAGATTCTTGAAAAGGTTGTCCTCATGTTTCTGTTTGGATATTATATTGTGGTAAAATGGATATGTTTACATGTGGTGATTATTTCACATTAGACTAGGCAAAATATATAATGAATATCTTAGAGAGTTTTCATGTGATAAAATATCCACATTAGCGAACTTCCTCTCCTCTATAGAAATGTTGCAAGTATACAAACCTTCCTTTCAAGCCAACAAAATTTAGGTAAGCTCTAGGTGTTTCAGTCAACACATTCATTGTAGTATGTTATTAGTATCACTGAGAATTCAAGGTACACCGCTATTCTTCACAATTTCTAGTGCTAGGAGGATTGCTTCAAAGTCAGCTTCTAGATAATGTGATCTTCCTTGCATCTCCCCATAGTCAATCTCCTATACTATTGCAGCACACATTAGAAATGGTTACATTCCCTTTCTTAATTATTGCATCAGTATTACCTTTATCTAATCTTGTTTTGGAATTTTCCAAGCATTACTCCTTTTTCACCTTATTCTTTCATCTTTGTATCTTCTATATAGCCATTCTCATTATATTTTGCTTTAGCAATGATGTATGTAATCTTAATAATCAATAGGTATATCAACATGCTTGAACACCTTATTATGAGAATTCTAAATATACCAGCATGCAACTACGAAGAGTGGGCAATTTGTCCTATTCTTTTTAGGTTATAAGAAATCCAACTAAGTGGTTTCTAATAATCATATAAAGAATTGTGATCTAGTCCTTAATTCTCTCCATAGTGCATTGGCCTATCTATAATATTCAATTGCATGTAGAGTGATTTCCACCATGTGTAACATCTAGGACAAGAGTCATCTTCAGTCAAGTATCTTTGTCCTCTCCTACAGTTAGTCTTGATAGAATCTGGCCATTTTAACCACAACAAAGTTTTACTTTTTCCTAGTTTTGTGAGTTTCCAGAGCCCATCTGAAGTCCTATCTTGAGGTTAATCTATGTTTCTCTTTAAATGGATGAAGGTTATCTTCATTGAGAACTTATCATAAAATGAAAGTGTCAGGACCTCTCTCTTGATTAACACAATGCTAGCCATTAGAGAGAAACCCTAAACATAAACCCAGATGATGAAACAAAACAACTACTTCTTGACAAGCGTGATTAACACTAGTATACAAAAAACACAGGTAAATTTTCCCTTTTCTTCATAAAACCTTGTAACCAATGTCCCATAAACAACAACATATCTAGTCATCGCAAATCATATTCAACTCCACTAAAACTAGAATCAAAATCTTATTACTCATATGCAATTTAGTTTATATCATTTACATGTACATTAAAGAAAAAATTGAATATACTACCCATCCTAGGAAAGAGAGAGCACATGGACATTCTAATCTACATTATTATATTTACATCTTCTTTTTCACGACCTCTCTACTAGATATCATTATACCTTAAAACATTTGAAACAACCCCATGAGACTCATATAGAGAACAATTGAGTGGATACCTCCCCCTCAAGTTGAGTACATACATCAGCATCAGATTAAGTATATTGAACTTGTTATAAATTTGCAGATATTACTAAGTCTAAAAGATAATTCTCATATTTAGCACATCTATTTCATAGAAATGATCTAATAAATCAGATGAGGTTCTCACTTAGGCCAATTCCAAAATTTAAACATCTTTAAGAGCATGTCTATAAACATATCAGTAGACAATAATTACATCTGAATGAAAAATCAGTTGTAGGAGTAACAAGCCAAGATCTAAACAATTAGAATCAAGATATGACGATAACATCATCTTTGTGAAACCTCAATAGTTGGACCAGGAAACATCAAGTAGTCTTGAAGTTGAAGTACACATAAGACATGTCTTTCAAACATGCTTGTTCAAATTACAAGTAAATCCAAATGATATTTAGGGTGGATATTAAATCCCAACATCAACCACTTGTCAACATTTAAATTTAGATTCCAAACCAGAAAAATAAGAATATGGAAACATATTATCTTTATACAAGAATGATAAATTTCCTCAACAAGAAACTTAACAATAGCAGTTGGCCTATCAATTGGCAGTAAAAGGAATATAACAAATTGCAAATTGTATTCTACACGGCTTGTCATCTTTTATTCATTTTTCTTGAAACTACTTTGCTTATACATCACTAAGTAGAAGTTTCCATGTTTAATTCTCAAGTAAACTACTCATAGTCACTATCTTAGGGTTTAGTCAGTCACCCTTATATATCAACAATAGACCCTGATCCATTATAGGGTTTCCTAAATAGGCTCACATCCTCATCTTAAGTACAAGAGATAGGAACCAACATAACATAATATCACATATCATCATATTTCACATGTTTTATAGTTTGCATTTCATCAGAGTCTACTCCTCATAGACATAGACTTCCACAACAGAGAATTTAGGTCCAGAATCACATAAGCAAATGACTCAATCCTAGATCTCTGTGGCCTAACCTTTGGTCTAGATCCACACTCTAGAGATATTTCTCATAAATATTTGATTACTATGGGGAGATCAATTTCATTTCCCTAATATGAACTTCAGTGGAAACTCAAGGTGTTCAGGCACCTAATTAGATGTGTCATCTTTTCACTTATTATTAATCAAATTTACTCATCTTAAAAAAAATCCAAATTAGCATTTATCATATATGTATATTCTCGCATAACTATAATGACATGAATCAAATTATACTCATCAAGAATGACAATAATTAAAACAAGAAGCACTAAAATCTACATTTTACAACATAAATGATTCTTTTGATTTCCACCTCATTCATATAAGTCATCATTAATGGGTTATCAGCCCGAGACGTCACCTCATTATTCAGCTTTTCCCTAAATTGGGTTTCTCAAATATGATCATTGTGCGTTAATTCAATCCCAACACATTTCTTATTAGTTCATTCCATATCATAGTTTCATCAAATATTCACAAAGATGTTAGAATTAGAAACAATTTAAGCATACAGATGGCTTGTGTCATTCATCATGCTCAGAGAAAGTTTGTCATACAACATATACTTATTAGATATGATTTCTATAGTTATGAATAAATCTCAATTCATTAACATACATAACACATTTATCAATTCTCTTTTGTTATCTATCATTCTTTAGTTAAACTTAGTATTTGACATGTATTTGATCCCATTTGAAATCCATCATAGTAGACCATTCTTAGAATATAAAGACAACTATAATGCGATAACAAATTCTTATGAATTAATTTGCATCCTTAAAGTTCAACTTGTAACTATTTTACTTGCATAAATTCCTTAATCCCACAGTTGAGAATGTTATTAATTAATTTCACATAGCTCATCATATAAGGTTTAGGGTTAGGTTCTCAAAACCAACTATTATTTTTCTTGGTTTTTCATTCATTTCATAATCATTAGTCATAACTTCTTTCAAGTCATTTTCAATAATATTCTTGAAACTAGTCATTCTAAATTTACTCATAATCTTTCTCTCTCAATGAATTCCTTTGTAGTCTGATTTCCTTCCATTCAGGTCAACCCAAACATATTTGAAGATATAAATGAAAGACTTACTCATAATCATTTCATTAATATTTCATTAATTACTTATCATCACAATTCAGTTCACCACAGTCCATTTCTTTTCTTGCATTTAGATACATGTACCATGTCATTTAACTTTGCTAATTAAAATCAGTACTTTTATTCCTTACAAAACTCTCAATTTAGAAAGTACCACAAATTAGGGTTACTTCTTCTTACCTCTAAATCTCTAGTCATGTTCTCAATTCATTATTAGTGACTTGTATAAATGACTTGCATTCATGCGAGATTTAGTCATTGTTCTATATATTATATTAGAATAGATGCATTAGGTTTGCATCTTACTAATAGAACTTATCACCTTCAATTGAAGTAACAATACCTAAAATTGAAGGTTTTTGAACAACCTAGCAAATATTAGGGTGAGCTCCCGCTATGGTGATTGAGGGTGTCCCGCCCTCAGCTGCCTCCACCCTCGCTCCCAGAGCTAGTAGCAGTAGATCAGATGACTGATTCTCATCAGATTTTGATGTCACCATCAGAAGAGATTGGGTCAGATCAGTGGTTGGTCCCCCTCCCAAGCTCATAAGCACGGTGACGGCTGATCCTAAGACCCCTTTTCACAAGGAAGGGGATAAGCGTCTATGGATGAGATTCAACGAGCCTAAAATGGAAGAGATGGAGGACTATCACCAGTTCTCCGCCATAGTTCAGATACTCGGGAAGAAATGCCATCCTAAACAACTGAAAGGATGGATGATCAGACAATGGCGGACGAAGGGGGAGATTGAGGTGTTCATGCTAGACGGGGGACTCTTCCTCATGAGGTTTGCTAGTGATGCTAACCGAAATAGAGCTATGCTCAGGGGACTGTGGTTATTTGATGATCAACTAGTGCTCATTTGAAAATGGACACCCCAGGCTGATACCAGAAGAGTCGCGTTCACGACTGTCCTAGTTTGGGTTTCTTTACCTGATGTCAGCAAGCATTGGACCCTGAGAGCTATTGCGGTGATTGCCCACACCATTGGAACTCCCAGAGCCATTGACTGACGATCCAATGGATCTATCCAGGGGTGCACCAGGTTTAGCGTCGACATATTGTTTGAGACAAAACCTCCACCGGAGGTGATGGTGGAGCTACCCAATGGAGACGAATGGGAGGTTAGGGTCAAATACGAAGCCCTACTTGATCGTTGTAGTACCTGTAGAGTTTTTGGGCATGACACGGGCAAATGCCCAGGAGAGAGAATTAAGGAAGTCTCCCTTACACCACTAATCATGTGAGTGACACCCTGGGGTAGACCGAGGAGAGGCGGAAAGTCGAGACATCTGACTGGAACGAGGAAGGGCAAAGAGAAAGCTATCGAGGCCAATGCGGTGAGAGAGGCAGTGGATATGGATACGGTTGTGGAGGCTGAATCTACGGTGGTGGCTGCTGATACTACTGTGGATGTTGAACCTGCGGGAACCAAAGGTGTCAAGGAGATTATTGTTGTGGTCGATGATACTCTGGAGGTAGTGAAGGTTGAGGAAGGAGAGATTATGGAGAAAATAGACCAGGAGGTGCAAGCGACGGTAACTATTGAGTCGGGTATGCGTAATGCATTTGCGGTGCTCAATCAATTGTCTGAGGAAGCGCCTGTGGGAACTGAAACAAGGAGAAGCAGGAGTCCCAAATAGACTCATAACACAGTAAAGAAAGGAAATAAGAACACCCACAACGATGGAGGAGGTGGGTCAACCAAATCTAATCAATGACCATCCTCACATGGAATGTACGAGGAGCGTCTTTGGCTAGTAGCCAAAGGGAGCTGAAGAAAGTCATAGCAGAGATTGATGTTTTGTTGGTCATCTACTTGGAAATGAGAATAAGAAGGGTAGTAAAGGAGAGGATGGATACTCTTGTCCTGATAGGGTGGAAGGCAATAACAAATCTAGAGCAAAGAGAAGGGGGGCGCAT
The DNA here is from genome assembly GCA_963693085.1 of Alisma plantago-aquatica. Classification (NCBI taxonomy): domain Eukaryota; kingdom Viridiplantae; phylum Streptophyta; class Magnoliopsida; order Alismatales; family Alismataceae; genus Alisma; species Alisma plantago-aquatica. The sequence continues at coordinate 200,028,655 of OY856412.1, forward strand.
AGCCATCGGATGGCGTAGTGAAACCTGGGAGGTGGATCCCATTAATGCCTCTGACCAGGTGGTTACCGTATCCTGCTACAATCGGGGAGGTGCTCACTTCATCCTCTCAGCTATTTATGGTGAGCGGTTGGAGGGAGATAGAACCTGAATGTGGCAGAACATCAAGCATATCGCACAACATGAAGTATCATGGCTGGTCATAGGAGACTTCAACAACGTCAGAAGATCCGATGAGAAGGTTGGGGGTAACAGAGTTTCGGAGAGGATTCTTGCTTCGTTTAATAACATGGTGAAAGAAATTGGTCTGATAGAGCTCAATAGAATTGGGGGAAAGATCACTTGGTCTAATAAATAGGATAAGAAATGAAGAATCGCCAGTGCCATTGACAAAGGACTGGTGAATGAGGCTTGGCTGAACATTTGGCAAACGTCCTTCATCAAGGTGGGATCTAATCCTCTTAGTGACCATGCTTGGATGAAGATCGATTTGGTGGACAAACCAATCATTAAAAGACCATTCTATTTCTCGAATTGGTGGTGCGATTGGCCTAGATTTAAGGAGGTTGTGGAAGCCAGGTGGAGGACCGAGATGGAAGGCAATGACCTATTCAAAATGCTAAAGAAAATACAGAATATGAAGAAGGCTATGAAGAAGTGGAGTAAAGAGAAAGTAAACCTCAGGAACTTGCTCTACAAGGCTGAACAAGAATACCAAATCATGATGAATAAGATTCGTAATGATCCTTTGAATGAAGAGCTTATAGACGAAGAGAGAAGAGTCAAGGAGAGATTTTTGAAGCTTAAGGAAGCACGGGAAGTGTAATTTTCGCAAAGAAGTCAGATGGATTGGATAAAAGATGGAGATCATAAAACTAATGTCTACCACAAAGCAGGTAAGAAGAAAGAGATGAAAGAATCAATTCATGATCTGATCAATGAACAAAGGCAAGTGGTGAACAGTAGGGAGGATGTCTCCATTAATGTTGTTAACTACTTCAAAGGACTGTACAACCAAGGCGATAGCAATATACACAGCTTCAAGGAGATGCTACCTAAAAGAAGGGTGGATGTAGAAACAAACAAGATGCTTTGTTCTCAGGATACTGAAGAAGAAGTGAAGAGTGTGTCTTTCTCCATTAATCCCAACAAGGCACCTAGGCCTGATGGGATGAATGCTAAATTCTTTCAGCATATGTGGCACCTTGTGAAGGACGACATCATTAAAGCAATAAGATGGATTATGAGTGGACATAGCAAGGTGAGGGTTGTCAACCATGGTTTCATCAAACTGATACCTAAGAAGAAGGAGATCAAAAGCATAGATGATTATAGTCATATAGCTTGTTGTAATGTTCATTATAAAATTATATCCAAAGTCATTGCAGGTCGTCTTAAGAGAATTCTACCGAACTTCATCTCCAAAGAACAAAGCACCTTCATCAAAGGGAGACGGATCGCAGACAGTACTCTCCTCGTTGCGGAGTTCCTCACAAGCTTCAAGAATAGAAGAAGCAGAGCTAAAGCTTTCCTGAAGGTGGACCTGACGAAGGCATATGATCACATGAGGTGGGATGCCCTTTGGGATGTTATGAAAGAACTTGGCTTCTGTGAGAGGTGGGTAAACATAGTTAAACAATGTGTGTCCACCACCTCTTTCTAGATTCTCCTAAATGGCAGCCCGGTTGGACTCTTTACTGCTACGAATGGATTAAGACAAGGGGACCCCATGTCCCCGATGTTGTTCACCATTTCGATGGAATCTCTAATGAAGTTGATGAAGGATACTGAAGAGAGAAGGAAAGTAAGATCGTTCAAGATTAAGAATGTTGGGGTCTACTCCCACCTCATTTTTGTCGATGACGTCATGCTCTTCTCTATGGGCCATGCTAACAGAGTGAGGGAGCTCAAATTCGTTATGATGAAGTTTGGACATCTAACTAGACTTTACATCAGCACCATCAAGTCAAAGATGTACCTTTTCGGGTCTTGCGATGCTAGGAGGGGAAGGATGAGAAATGTGATACATATCAAGGTGGGTAATCTACCTACCTGATACTTGGGCGCCCCTGTGGCCGGAGGTAAAGGAACTACTGCTGATTTCACCCAATGCCTCGATATGCTGAGAACAACGATCGATGGGTGGGTGGCCTATCAGATATCTATGGTGGGGAAATTGGTACTAGTCAGGGTTGTTCTTCAAGTGATGATCAGGTTCTAGTGTGATGTTTGCGATCTGCCCCTGCCTATGGCAGATAACTTCAGACAGCTAATGGCTAATTTCATTTGGGGAGGGAAAGGGCATGGAGTGGCATGGCAAACCATTACCAAACCTTTCAGCATGGGAGGACTGAATATTACTGATCCTAAATGGATGGTGTACTAGAGCCAATGCAAGAGGGTTGATAGGTTCTTGAGGTAGAAGGACAATGTTTGGGCTAGCAGGATGACGGAAATATATGGAGAACTACAAGAAGGCTATGACAACAGCTCCTTGAGGATTTGGAGGAACATGTGTAAACAATGGTTGGAGATGCAAAACTGGTATAATGTTGATAGACATGGTTTTGTTAACTTGATTACTCCTAGGACGAGACCATGGATCAACATGAACACTGGAGAGGAGGTACCATGGCACAAGCTGCTCTAGAATCCTTTCCATATTCCCAAATGGATTACGGTCACCTATAGGGCGATCATCTCCAAGCTTCCAACTATGGACAGACTCAGAAGATGGGGGATGCAGGTCGACATTAACTGTAGCCTGTGCAGTACAGAGGAGGAGAGCTACAACCACATCTTTGGTAGTTGCAGGTTCTTTAGGAGAATCTGGGCTACTTTTTTTTTTTGGAAAATTGGGTAAATATATTCCAAAAACCCCCTAAAAGGGGACAAAGTTACAAATCACACCCTCACGTGTGACTACAACCTACTAAGATCTGGTTACAATAGATCCCAATTCCTAGCAATAATAGGAGGAATATCAAGATATGATTTAAAAGCAAAATACATTCTCTTGATCTCTAAAGCTAGATGGTTGAAGATGACCACAAAGTCGGAAGTGCCACCATTATGCAGTCGTTTATTACGCTCCTCCCAAATGAAGTGGACAGCACTAGTAATGGCCCAAAGCTCGATAGTTCTTGATTGTTTGGACCTATTGTCGAGGTCCATAAGGCAGCCATGTAAAGAATAAGAAGATCTGATATTGAGTTTGAGTTGAGCACGACCCCATATGTATTTCCAGAATTTATAACCCTAAAACAAGTGTGCAGTGGAATCATTGTGTTGGCCACAAAGTAAACAAGCAGGAATAGGAGTCCCTGACCAAGAGTTAATATTTTTGAAGGTAGGAAGGACGTTGAAAAGAGCTCTAAAGCAAGTGAGTCTCCATCTAGGATAGTGCTTAGAGATCCAAAGATTCTCAAAGGCCTTGTCAGTAGGACGATTTTGCCTTGTATTATCCCATAGATCACTACCTGCCCACATGGAGAAGGAGGGCCAAAGAGAGACCAAACGCCTATGACAAGTAGAGGCATTATTGGAAGCAGCAACTAGGGAAGACCCATACCTCCGAGACATCCAAGTGCTCCATATGCATTGTTTCCGATTGAACTTCTCAATTTGACGTAGTGTATGATAGTCAGCAAGTTCATCTAATCTTTTAAGACCAAGACCTCCTTCACCACAAGGATAGGCCAGTCGTGACCAGCAGGAGGGGTGCACCGAGCTACCCCACAAGAAGTCAGAGAGAAGTAGTTCCATACGACGTAGGACAGCTGGAGGTATGTCTCCCATACGTAACCAGTAGCTAATCAAACTAATGGAACAGTGCTTGATGAGGACGAGGCGTCCTGCCATTGATATTTTAGATCCAGACCATCTCTGTATCATGTCTCAAAGTTTGTCTAGGAATTCATGAAAGTGATGTCTCCTGAGATTGCCGCCAGCCAAAGGAAATCCAAGATATTTTGTGGGCCAAGTGCCTTGTTGAATACCCAAGCAACTGAGTAGTGCATCCTTATTACGGTAAGAAGTAGATAGGAAGACATGTGTTTTATTAGGATTGCACTTCATACCAGAGATAATACCAAACTCAAGAAGTTTTTTGAAATTGGTAAGACTACGTAGTGACCCTCGGTGAAGATAAGAACATCATCTACAAACAGGAGATGGCTAAGTGCCCTGGTCCCACTGATAGGATAGCTCCGTATGAGTTTGTTATCATATGACACCTCAAGACATCAATTGAATCCTTCCATAGCAAGAGCAAATAGAAGGGGTGATAAGGGATCACCTTGTTGTAAACCATTGGAACTTTTGAAGAAGCCAACCAAAGATCCATTAAGCAAGAGGGAGAAGGATGGAGTCTCCACACATTGTTTGAGGATGGAGATAAACTTCACACTAAACCCAAGGCCAGAAAGACAATCCCATAAATAGGACCAACGAACAGAATCAAAAGCCTTAGTGATATCCAGTTTAATGCAGGCTGTCAGAGGACTGGATTTCCGATTAAATTTAAGTGTGAATTCAGCCGCTAGGAGAGAGCAATCCTCAATTTTTCTACCTTTGACAAAAGCACCTTGGTAGGGAGAAATGATGTTCGACAGAAGAGTAGCTAGCCTCCTTGAAATGACTTTAGTAATAATTTTATAGAGCATCGAGCAACAAGATATAGGCCTAAAGTCAGTTGGGGACGAGACAATGTCCTTCTTAGGAATAAGAGCAAGAAACACATGGTTGACCTGTCTAACCATGTTACCCCCTTCAAAGATCCATTGGACATCCTTAAGAAGATCATCACATATAAGATTCCAATTTTCTCTGTAGAAATAACCATTGAAGCCATCCGGACCCGGGCTTTTGTGAGGCCATATGCTCCAAACAGCGTCATGAACCTCCAACAAACTCAGAGAAGAACATAGCATAGTGTTATCATTCCCAGATACAAATGGAGTCCATTCTGGAATACAGGAGGAGCTAGATGTAACATGAGGTTGATTATATAGTTGCTCAAAGAATTGGATAGTGTCATCCACAATAGCATCGTTATCCTGCAGAAGATTGCCATTAGAATCAAAAAGTTCAGTAACGGAATTAATAACATCCCTTCTCTTAACAATGGTGTGATAGACTTTAGTATTCCTGTCGCCATTGGAAAGCCACTCCATCCTACTACGTTGCCAGAAATAAACTTCCTCAGCCTTAAATAGCCTGTCCAAACTCTCAATAGTTTGTTTCTCATCATGGATGAGTTCAGTATCAAGAGGGCATCATCGTAACACAGTAGAGATGTCATCAAGCTCCATTCTTTCTCTAGCAATGAGGTTCTTTAGATTAACATAGCGTTTTGACCAGGCCTTCAACTTGTCCTTGACATTCTTGAGTTTGTGACAAAATTGAAAGAGAGGATTACCAATAATCTCAGTGGCCCAAGCTTCTTTAATAATGTCACGGAAGCCTTCCCATTCCAACCAAAAATTGAGAAATCTGAACGGCTTCTTCTTAAAAGAGATAGGCCTCATATTGATGTTTAAAGCACAATGATCAGAATAGTTGCAAGTGATGAACTTAGTCTTTGAACCAGGAAATAAGGATAGCCAATCATCATTAACAAAAGCTCTGTCAAGTTTGCAAGCAACCCTTTTAGCAACACCTTGTTTATTATGCTAAGTATAAACCTCCTTACCAATGACAGGTAGTTCGATGAGACTAGCATTATCTAGAGCAGCATTGAAGGAGCTAAGGATGGAAGAAGGAACCTCCCGACCACCCGCCTTTTCTTCTTGCTTCCTAATATTGTTGAAGTCACCAGTGATGAGCCAAGCACTGTCAATGCTAGTAGATATCCGCTCCAAGGCTGTCCATAGCGTAGAGCGTTCAATCACAGAGTTCCTTGCATAGACACCTATAATATGAGTGATAAGACCACCTTTATTGATGCATTTCATTGTGATTTTTTGATTGTCCATGTCAATTACCATAGTAGTCCAACAATTATGACTCCACCCAATGAAAACACACCCATTAGGACCATGAAGATGATTAGAAACCCAAATCCAGCCTTTAGGAAACATACGATCAGCAGTATGAGACATATAGGATTTGATTTTTGCCTTAAGAGAGAGTAGGGTAAGATTTTGGAAGAGGACCTTAATAGCACTATTAACCAGCTTAAGGAGAAGCTGATTACCAGAAGCAGAATGGATGTAGGAGGTTTTTGCTTAACAAGTACATGCTACTACATATGGGAGGAGAAAAACAATAGGAATCATGGTAGACAAGCATGTGACGAGGAGATGGTTGTTGCCAAAATAGCCACTGCCTTAGCCCGTGCCATTAAATGTAAAGAAGGATTAGCCTCAGTCCTGTCTGAGCAAGCTAAAAGATACTGGGGATTTTTGTAGATAACACCCCCATGTATACGCCTTGTTTTTGTAGGTCTTGTTCTCAACATGCTCCTTTTGGCAATATATTTACCTATTTCCAAAAAAAACCTAAAATTGAGCATTTCTTCACATTTACAAGGTTACATACAAGTCTAGGCTTTATCCCTCATTCTTATCTTAATACTAAATTTCTAGGGTTTTTAAGAAGTCATCTAAGTTCAATACATCGTAAGAACCTTATTAATTAATTATATCATTACAATGCAAAGGGGTTCATTAGGTATATTCACTCACATAGAAATCCTAGTTTTTATTTCTCCACAATTCATACGTTAATTGTAAGTATATATTGATGCATTGGCTCATATGAGTCAATCCCTTAACATTAACCCTAGAATAGGGGTACTTCTATTTTTCTCATACTAATCTACACATACATGTCATATGTAATTCTAGAAAAGATTCAAAAACACAATTTAAGTAACTCATTTTTATTAAGTTCAAGCATGATTCTATACTTGTCAAGTAAATTTTCAAGCATATCCTTCAATAGGTTGATTATAGGTAGTATTCATACAAAGCAATATAGTTTCTCTATCCATAGGATATTTCTTAGCACTTAAACCAATAGATCAGGAACTAAATAAATACATATAATAAGAACGAATTTAAATTAGTAACATTTTGTTCCCGAAAATCTTCCTAATTGATTAGTTGAGTGCATACAAGTACAAACTAGGATCTTGATCATTTTAACCGAATAAAATTAAGCTTTCGATATGATTATAGAGATTAAGAAGGAGATAAACACTCACCTAAGGTGTCAATCACCTTAAAAACGTCCCATATAATCTGGATCTCTACACATCCATCAAGTTTCTAGCCATCGACTCCTTTATTCCTCCTTCCAATGTGGAAACCCTAGAAATGAAAAATAGGAGAGAAAGAAAGAGAAAAGAGGTGATATCCATTTTTATTCAAATCATAGGAAATATGAGTTTCAGACATAAGATAGAATATTCAACTCAAAAACCTATCTAGGGTTAATGAACTTACATGAATTTGTAAGCTTTAGGAAGTTGAAATCCTAAATCAGCCTTTCTGATAAATTTTTCCTTCAAAATCATATCCTCTTCTCTCTCTTAAATTTCATTTTTTGGACAATAAGCACATATTTTGGGAGCTACTAGGGTGTTATGTTTATGACATAGATCAATATAGATGCTTGGAATATTACAAACAAGTCCATAATCCACTTTTAGTCTACATTTATATTCAAACAAGTTGGTCGAGTTGTTACTGATAAGAAACTCGATTGACAACACACTATGGATCTCCTTGTCGTCATCTAAAATTTATTTGAATTTAATAGAATGTCTGAAGTTGGGGAAAAAGCTACAGTGACTTTTTTTGTCCATCTGGATATACTCATAAATAGATAAAAATTAAAATACCAGATTGCTATATTTCAGCCTGAATGCATGGTCGACTGAGTTGATCTTGGGTAAACTCGGTCAAACAACAAGTCAACAAACATTCTAAAATTTTGATATTTTTCAGCCACACTCATATTTAAGTTATTCAGACTATCCAAATTTCAACAAAATTAGAGTCATAGATAACTTAATAAAATTTATTTACTAACCACAATATTTATCAAATTTTGTATTCATATACTATCAAATCTTAATTTGGATGATTACGGTTTTCAATTCTCAAAACCTAATTATTCAAAAAAAGCATGCTTAGTTTTTATGAATATTTTGAAAGCATCACAATTCTATTAACATAATTAATCAACCTTAAACAATGATTAATCAAGTCAAGCATGTAATCATCCAAGTATATCCTAATTAGATGACTAAGTTAAAAATGGGTCATTACAAATTCTCACCTCCTTTTCTGATTTTGTCCTGTGATCCAAGAAAATACATGGAAGAAGATCATAACATCTAATTTTTCATCTCTCCCAATGTTCACATAGAATGATTTCCAAGTTATCTTTTTCCTTTATTACGTCATTTTCTTACTTTTTAGATTATGACATCAAAAATATGCATTTGTTGGCATTAGATGGATATTTTGTCCCATATCATCATCAAATCTCTCTTTGAGTATTACAAGCACTTATTTCACAAATATTATTAATACATCACTATCAATTTGTTATTCACATTACCTTTCATATTCTCATAAAATTGATTATGTATCTCATGGATCAAGATTTTAATTTATTTTGTACTATTATCCACATTCATCGGTTCCCTTTATTAGAAAAGTATTTTAGTTGGAATCAAATTCAGTTCTCAACTTTTTCTTACAATTTTAGATTCATATTATATACAAGTTCATTAGGAATTATCTTGATAATCTATTATATTCATTTTATATCTTTAAAATTTCTAGTTCATTTTAGGACCCATATTTATTTATATAAACATTTTTCTTTCTTAATTTTGTCCTTTTTATTACTATGATTTGACTTGTTATACTCCTAAACTATCTTCATCTGATGTTGGGTTGGGGCATTCCGAAGAACTACAGTCAGCAGTTCCATACTAGCTTATCTCAATACACAGATATTTGACCAGAGTATCCAAACACTAAGTTCATGTAGTGTCCATGTTATTTAGGTTATGTTCAACATCATATTATTATTTAGCCATAGATCCTATTTTCAATGCAAACTCGTCTAACCTACCTCTGATACCACATTATCGGGACTTCTCTTTTGATTAGCACAATGCCCACCATTAGAGAGGAAGCCTAAACCTAAACCCAGATTATGAAACAAAACAACTAACTCTTGACAAACATGATTAACACATAATATGAAAAACACGGGTAAATTTTCCTTTTGACAAACATTATAACCAATGTCAATCAATTATAACATATTCAGACATCACAAATTTTATTCAACTCCATTATAACCAGAATCAAAATCTTATACTCATATGTAGTTCAGTCTACATTATTTACATGCACATCAAAGAATAAATTTAGTATACTAACCATCCCAGGAAATAAAGTGTACAGTGACATTCTAATGTACATTATTCTATTCACATCTTCTTTTTAATCACCTCTCCATTAGATATCATTTACCTAAAAACTTTGAAATAACCCCATGAGACTCATATAGAGCCCCAATGAGTAGATACCTCCCACTCAAGCTGAGTACATGCATCAGCATTAGATTAAGCATATTGAACTTATAAGAAATTTGCAAATATTACTAAGTCTAATAGGTTCTAGAATTTACCACATCCATTTTATGGCAATGATCTAAACAATCAGATAAAGTATTTACTTAGGTCAATTCCAATATTAAAACATCATTCTTAGCATGTCTATAAATAGATGAGCATATGATAATTACTTCATAATAACAATTTGATTGTAAGAGTAACAAGTCAAGATCCAACAGTTAGAATCAGACATAACAATAACGTCATCTTTATAAGACCCCACCAACTGAACCTGGAACACATCATGTAGTCCTGAAGTTGAAGTACACATAAGGCATGTCTTCCAAACAAGACTATTCAAATGATAAGTAAATTTAAATCATATTCATAGTAGATTTTCAATCTCAGTCATAACTAGGTATCAACATTTAAGATCGGATTCCAAATCAAACAAATAATAATATGAAAATATATTATCTTTATACAAGAACAATTAAATTCCACAAAAAGAAACATAATCAACATCTACATGTCTATCAGCTAGTGAAGGCATGTAATGAATATTCAACTCATATTCTACATGGCTTGTCATTTTTTTCATTTTTCCTGAAACTACTTGACTTGTACCTTAGCAACTAGAAGTCGCCACGCTTGATTCTCATCTCAATAATGCATCGTCACTATCTTATGGTTTAGTTGTACACCCTAAGATATTACGACATACTCTGTCAGACTTTCCTGAAGATAATCATGTTCCCATCTTGGATACACAAGATAGGAACCAACATAACATAAATCACATATCAACATATTTCATAGTTTTTATTTCATCAGAGTATATTCCTCATGGACATAGATTTTCACGATAGAATATTTAGGATAGAATCACACTGGATGAACCACTCCTATATATTGATGATATAACATTTAAGTTATCTATCCACAATTTAGAAATCCTTCTCATAATTCTCCATTTCATTTCCTTGGTATGGACCTCGAGGGAAACTTATGGTGTTTAGAGAACCTAACTGAATGTGTCTTTGTTTCACTTGTTATCAATCCTTTTTACTCATCTTAAACAAAATTCAAAACATCATTTATCACATGTATATATTCACGTAAAACTAGAATGGCATGAATCAAATTAAGCTTGTTAAGAATGACAATGATAAAAATAAGAAGCACAACTATCTATAGTTTGCAACATAAATTATTATTTCCATCTCCACATCATTCATATAGTCATCATTAGTCTGTTATCATCCACAGAAATCATCTCAGTATCTATTTTGTACTCTAAATAGGGTTTCTTGAATATGATCATTGCATGTTAGTTCAATCCCAACATATTTTTTATCAGTTGATTTCATATCACACTTTTCATCATATATTCATAGAAAAATTAGAGCTAGCAACAATATAAGCATATAGACATCTTGTATCATTCATCTAGAAACAATATAAGCATATAGACATCAGGTATCATTCGTCATGCTCGAAGCAGGTTTATCATACAACATAAACTTAGTATATCTTATTTTTGTAGATATGAACAAATATCAATGCATTAACACGCATAACACATTTATCATTCCTCTTTTACTATCTACCATTCTTTAGTTATGGTTACTGTTTGACACATATTTGATCTCATTTGAAATATGTAGGAGTATACCATTCTCAAAGTACAAGTATTGAGACAAACAATCACAATATGAGAACACATTCTTATGACTCAATTCACATCCTTAAACTTCATCATGCAGTTGAACTTAACTATACTTGTATACATTCTTTAATGCCTCATTTGAGAACATTATTCAATATTATCACATATCTCATCATGTTAGGGTTAGGGTTAGGTTCTTGGATCCAACTATTTATTTTCTTCATTTTTTCTTCATTTCATAATCGTTAGTCATAACTTCCTTTATGGCATGTTCACCGCTAGTTTTGGAATCAATCATTTTAAATTTACTTAATGCATAATCTTTCTGTTTTAGTGAATTCCTTCATACTCTAATTTTAGTTTAGTTCCCTATATTTAGTTCAACTCAAATATATTTAAAATAAATTGATGAAATACTTACTCATAACTCATTTCGTTAATATTTCACTCATTGCTTATCATCAGAATTCAGTTCACCCTTGTCCATTTCTTTTCTTTTGTTTCGATACATGTACCATGTCCTTTGACTTCTAGTGGTATTTTAGTAATTAAAATCAATACTTCTATTCCATACAAAACTGTCAATATAGGAAGTATCATGCATTAGTGTTATTTCTTACCTCTAAATCTCGAGTCGTGTTCTCAATTCATAATTATGTGACTTGTATAAAAGACTTACACTCATACGAGGTTTACTCATTATTCCATATATCAAACTAGAATACATGCATTAGGTTTATATCATCTTAATAGGACATATTACCTTCAATTGAAGTAATAATACCTAAAAGTAAGCATTTCTTCACATTTACAAGGTTACATACAAGTTTGGGTTTTATCCCTCATGCTCATCTTAACACTTAATTTATAGGGTTTTCAAGAAGTCGTCTAAGTTCAATACATCATAAGAACCTTATTAATAAATAATCTCATCAAGATTCCCATGGTTTCATTAGGGAAATTCACAAACATTGAAACTCTAGTTTATATTTCCACACAATTCATCCATTAACTATAAATGTGCATCGATTCATTGACTCGTTTGAGTCAATCTCTCAACATTAACCCTGGAAAGGGAATACTTCTATTTCTAACAATCATATTGATGTTAGGTACATTCTATGTGTATTCAAGAAAGAATCTCAAAATAAAATGAAGTAACTCATTCTTGTTAAGCTCAAGCATGATTCTATACTTATCAAGTTAACTACAAGCATATCCTTCAATACGTTGATTTTAGACAGTATTCATATAAAATAATATAGTTTCTCAATCCATAAGATATTTCATAGGACTTGAACCAATATATCAAGTACTAAACTATCAATGAGAATGAATCTAGATCAGTACAATTACATTCACTAAAAATTTTCAGAATGATTAGCCAATCGCATACAATTACAAATAAGGATCTTGGTTATTTTAGTTGAATAGAATTAAACTTTCAACATTATTACATTATTAATAGGGAGATAAGCACTCACCTAAGGTGCAAATCACCTTACAAACGCATGTATAATCTGAATCTCTATTAATCTATCAAGGTTCTAGCCATCGACTCCTTTTCTTCCTCCTTCCAACTCGAAAAACCTAGAAATGGAGAATAGGAGAGAAAGAAAGAGAAAAGATGTGATTTGCTATCCTTCTATTCAAATCATAGGGGATATGAATTTTATACATAGGAGAGAAGATCCACCATAAAAACCTATCTAGCATTGATGATCTTACATGAATTCGTAAGATTTAGGAGGTCAAACCCTAAATCAGTCTTTCCAAAAAAATTCTCCTTAAAAATCCTAATACTCTCTCTCTCTCTAGAATTTCACATTTTGGAAAGGAATCACGGAATTGTGGGATTTAGTAGGGAGTTTGGTTTATGATATAGATCAATTATGTTTCTAGTAGCATTTATAAACAAGTCCAAAAACTATTTTTTATCTTTTTTATTAATTCAAACTAGTTGGTCAGTCGAGTTGTTACTTATAAGCACACTCTGGATAAATCCAACATACTCTAAAAAATTGAAAATTTAATAAATTGCATGAAATTGAGTTACCGAGCTACACTTAAAATTGTAGCACATTTGGATATACCAATATATGATAAAAATTAAATATCATATTATTATAATTATTGAGTTTGTCTTAGGGAAACGCATGTTACCAGTGGGTCAAAAAAATTTCAAAAATTCTGATATTTTGCAAGCACACTTATATTTGATCTACTGAAATTATATTCATATTTTAAGTAAATTAGAGTTATACATGAAATAACTAGAATTATTAACTACACCATTGTGTTTATCAAATTATGTATCATTATACTATCAAAATCCTAATTTGGCTTATTAGGGTTTTCAATTCTCAAACCCTTATTATATAAAATAAAATCATGCTTATAATTATCAATGGGCTTAAAACATCATAATTAGACTACAATCATTAATCAAGCTTAAATAATATTTAATCTAGCTTAGTATGTAATCATCGAAGTAAATCCTAATTAGATAACTAAGTTGAAAATGGGTCGTTATACATAGAGACTAGACCAATTGGTCATTGTCATGCTTACGGATAGGTATAGATAATTTGGTAATGTTGCCTACAGTCGTGATCAAAATATATTAAGACAAGAAGATTGTGTCCCAACCTCCTTTGATATACACAAGAGAGTCCATATTGAGGTCAAGAAGGTTTGTTGAAAGTTGAGCAAGCCGGTAATTGCTAAGTTTACCATGACTAGGAACCCATCCATCATACCAATTAGAATTGTTCATTACATTGATGAGAATTTTGCGACTCATATCGTCTCTTATAGATTTACCTTTAATGTGTGCTTTCTAGAATCCAATTGACTTCACACCTTTTTTAAGGATTTATATTTATGTGGGATTCCTTCCCTCTGCAACATCTTTTTATTGGTTTTGATCTCTGACCGGCCTAAATCACGCGTCCTAAAATTGGAGGTGGATTTGAGGTAGTCGAGCTTTTACATTTATAAACTCGAATCCTTCTAGGCCCCCGCAACTTTGTTTACGGGGTCGAAGTAGATATACGGGGTCGAACACAGGGACAAGGGGGTAGTGTTGAGAACCCAGAATCGACACGCTACACTCCGGCAGGTATACAGAGATGATAAATTCCCCAGGAGGGAAGCATAAAGATGTCACAAATAAAACAAGAAAACTATCTCCAAGTGGAATTACTAGAAAGATTTAAGGTTTTAAGCATTTAGTAGTTTTTAGGGGTTTTCATGCAACAGAAACTGAAAGATAACACTAGAGCTAGAGCAAGGTACGAAGGATGGAACTACTGCAAAACAAGCGGCACCAGTAACACCCTGCACCCCTCCTCTCAGAGCGGGCACCTCTAACCAAGCCTCGGCACCCCTCTCGAGGTTGTTGGGCTCAAAGTTAGAGTGGAATGTTACGAAACAACTCCGTTCCAGGCACTCTCGTACTCCAGAATCGGACCAAACACTAGAGCCACAACACAACTCTCGAAGTTGTTGCGATGGGAAAAAATGATTCGGTAGCTAAGAGAAACGCGATCCAAAACATGCAAGCTAGAGTTCGGATATCAAACATAGTAGTCATCCAACATATTGCACCAAGCATAGAGCAGCAAGTAATTAAGCATTTCTATTTCTATAAGCATTAAAAGTCTAATTACAATGCATAAGTGAAGAATTAAACAACAGAATTAAAGATATTTTTCGCCTTCTTGATGTAGAAGGACGACATGATACAGTAACCATCCCGCCCGATATCGGACAGGGGCCTAGCCCGATACAGCTGTGTCGAGCGGCACGCTCTCTCAAGCGGCACGCCGTGATGGGCGACTGCATCGCTCAAGGACCTGGCCGATATGCTCAAGTCGGGCGGTACACCCTCTCGGGCGACACGCCTGACGGGCGGAGCGTATCGGGTTCGTTATCGTGTCGGGCATGGAGTTGCGTTCCCTATTGTCGGGCGCTGGTGTCGGGCACTCGTGTCGCGTATCTACATCGGCCGATATCGGCTCCCAGTGTCGCCCGGTACAGTCCTAGGTGAACTAGTCCCCTCCCTCTCGAGATGAGGAAGAGCTCACCTAGTGTCGCCCGGTACGAACACTGGAGCACGATACGTCTGCTCTCGCAGTCTCCTCCGAAGATCACTCGACTATCTGAAACCTGAAGTGGCCAAGCTTGTCCGAACTGTCTAAGCTGTCTTTTCGGCTCCCTGTAGCTGCTATTTATAGGCAGCTGGTCGTGAGAAAATATGGTGCTCGAAGCGCCATGTGTCCTACTTTCCGCCGTTCATTTGGTGGTTGGCTGACGCGGGTATCGCCCGATATCGCCCGGCACAAGGAGGTCGGTTGTCGAGCGTCAAGGCAAGAGGCGCCTGCCGGTAGGTGGCTGATATCACACGGCACATAGAGTAGTTGCGGCGTTCTCGGCTCCCTGTCGGGTAAAGAGGCATGTCGTCCATCGGTACCCTCTCGTGCGGCATTCTTGAGTCGCGCATCGTCGTATCGCGCAGCCCCGCTAGTCAGCGTGCATATCGGGCGTCAGGGGGCCGAGACAGTCTTGGACTTATTTGTGGGCTGGAACGGCCTTATTGGTGCTAAATGGGACAAAATATGAGAAAACTCTGCAAAAGATGGAAATATTGGACTGAGAGCATTGCTTGGCTAATTATTGCGAAATTGCATATAAAATAGAGGAAAATGGCAGAAAAAGGCAGTTTTGATAACAGAATAAAGACCAAAAACATCACAAAAATTGGTGTTATCAACTCCCCCAAACTTAGCTTTTTGATTGTCCTCAATCAATATTTAAACTTTATTTGGTGATGCTTCTTCTTGCGTAGTATGCTTCTCAGGCCAAGATGTAAAACAAGTATCGTAATGCCTTTAGAGATAATGCTGCCTCATTACGAACAAAAGACTTCGTCTTTCTTGCCTTATTGTTTAAGTAAGATTATTCTCTACAGCTTCGACGAGACGTTGTTGTATGATTCCGAAGTTAGCTTCCACACCAAACAGCTTTATTTTCAGGACAGAAAGTTGTGTATAGGGTAGGCTAACTACAACCAGATTAAGATGGAAAAAGATAAATAGAAGACATACTTTATCATTGAATGGGGGGTATTCTGTTATTAGGATCATGGATTTTTGTCTCTACAACTTTAGATCCACATATCAAAGGGTAATGGTTTCCCTCTTTCATGACATGATGCACAAAGAGGTGGATGTCTGTGTGAATGACATGATTGCTAAATCTAAAAGTCTGTAGCACCACATCACCAATATCAAGAAGCTATTTCAACGACTATTCAGGATATCAGTCCACACGGCTGCATATACTCCCGCATATACCTATTCAGTCACCCTACCGCACCGCATATTACTAATCGGTCCACTAAGCGGTTTGGGTTTTCTTCTTATTTCCCATCGGTCCATCCAGGTAAGGGTCCGTTAACGGGCAAGTGGTTCCTGTAGTCCAAGCTAGTTGGCTTTAGAGTAGTGATTTCACATCCTACGTACCACTGCCCCAGATCTACCATGCCTAAAGATGGGTACTTTTAGAAAACAAGTGTGTGTATATTTTTTTTTTCTTTTATTGGGCACAACTATCATACTTTTATTCACTCTCATAAGGTTTCTCTCTCTTTTTAGGATTTTTGTCGGGTAAGGGAAACAAAGAGATACTTGTTGTTTGGGCAGCTTTTTCCTTCTCCATACTCTGTCTCTTAGTTATTTGCGAGATTATTATATTTTTCAAAAATTTTGTCGTGGAAAAATGTAATCTTCTATTTGTTTGAAACAGCATTATCAGAAAGATATAACAAAACTTGCATCACATTAAACATACAAAAAACAAACTTTGCAAACAGTTGCATCAGGTTTTTACTACTATAACTACTTTGTACATATGTCTGGGAACAAAATAAGCAAAAAAAAATTAAAATTTTTATATGAGCAAGGGTGCAAGTAAATGATATAGGGGAAAAGCAAAATGGCACAAGAGAATGTTTATACCTCCTTCACTGGTACATGGGTACCCCCCCCCCAAACTTATCCAATACTATGTCCCAGAGTATTGAATAAGAGGGTGAGTTCATGTTAGTCCAGTGAAGGTTATTTAGCGGGTTTGCTTGTGCCTTGTAGAAGTTGCAATATGCTTCTTTGCTGCCGCCTCCTTCTTTCTCATTTGGAAACAGCTTCAACAAGTGCGGGCACTTGTGGCTGCTTCCTCTTTATTAAGTAGCTGGAACCGGGATGTCCAGGTTCCCTCTGGAGGTCGTTGGCAAAGCGCTTTCCAAGCTCAGCCTCTGCTTTATTTCCCAGCTCAGCCGGAACACGCGCAATGGCTCTCGGTAGATAGAGAGCTCTTGTGATCTCCCGGCAGTCACCAGGGTTGTACTCATGTTGTCTTTGTAGTTGGCCCCAGGCTACTACATAAGACAGGCTATGATAAGGAAACGAGCCTCTTTCGAGGCTACCTAATCAAGGAAATTTCCCCTTGCTCGTTTTTTGGTGGTTGGTGGCCCGTTGTGACGTTTCTGTCCGACAGTTGCTGCTTCGGCTGCGGCCGTCATTCTGCCTGTTATCAAGTTCATTAATCATTTAAAATGTTAGATAGGAAAAAGAAACTCGATAAACTTATTACAATCTCCGGGTATCGTCCATCAAAACAAAAGGTCGAGTCGATATGAAATCGGACGATACGAGGTTGTCGCGCAACACTGGTGTATCGGGCGACAAGCATGTCGGGCGGCAAGGTCACATGAAACTAAAACCCGATAGCAAGACGTGAAAAGCATTGCGCCCGATATGGGTATATCGGCCGATAAGGTCGCCAAAAAGCAACTTCTCAATGGGACGTCACAAAAGAAAAACGTGTCGCCCGACATGATGTGTCGGGCAGACACCATCGGCCGTTATGTCGCACTTACTGCGTCGGGCGATACAAAATTGTCAGCGCGCGATAGGAAAAACATGTGTCAGGCGATAAGCCTGTCGGTCGATAAGCTTATCGAGCTATACCTTTGCTCATAGGAGCCATCGCCCGATACCACGGTGAAGGTAGCTGGCCAACACAGGAGCAAAAGGGCGGACTACTGCATGCATTACAGGTGGCTAAAATAAGTAAAGTGTGACAGCCCGACACGGTAAAACCTCTGTTCTTATTTATAGTCGGCTCGGCCGGGTGCGAAACGGACATCTCTGAGGTGCGCGTCAGCCAACGGGTCAGGCGGTTCCCGAGATGATGGTCATATCAGTCTCATTAAGGGCTTTTATTCCCCTGCACGATAGGGTTCATGCCGTCCGGGAATGCCAACCGTCACGGCCGTTGCGGCGCCCGAGAGACCAAGACCCAGTACGGGCGATCCTGCGCGCCAGCTGAGCGGCTGCCCGACATGGTTAAAACAGGCGGGCGTAAAAACCTAAGAGCAGAAACCAAAGGGTAAAATATCATCAGCCAAGGGTTAAGCCCCCTGACCTCAGAGAATACTACAGCGGTGGCCCATAAAACAGGAGAGTCGGTGCGCTCGGCGCGTGCACCGACTCGGACCTTATTGCATGCCATAATGTTTGTTTTTGCAAAGAATAGGAAAAAATGCATCCTACTCTATGAAAGAAAGAAAAACTCGGGCTGCCTTCCGAGGAGCGCTGAAGTTTGCGTCGCCAGCTCGATCGGTGTGTGATCATCTTGTTCAACCCTTGATTGTGCCCATATCTTACAGGTCGATCTCTGCTCTCCTGACAAAGGCCTCATCCTCATAGAATCTTTTCACCCTGTGCCCATTCACTTGAAATACTTTGGTCGGATCGTCCTTGTCGTAAAGCTCCATCATTCCGGATGGGTATATTTTTGACACGGTAAACGGTCCTGACCATCTCATTTGTAACTTCCTAGGGAAGAGACGAATAGAGGACTTGTATAACAAGACTTTATCCCCCTCTCCTACATCTTTTCTCCTGAGGTGGGCATCATGCCACAATTTTGTCCTCTGTTTGTAGATTTTTGCATTTTCGTAGGCATTCAATCTCAGCTCTTCTAGCTCTTGAAGCTGCAAAAACCTCTTTTCTCCTGCTTTGTCGAGGTCCATATTTAGGAACTTGATTGCCCAAAGGGCCTTATGTTCCATTTCCAAAGGCAGGTGGCAGGACTTTCCGTAGCTAAGCCGGTAGGGGGTGGTTCCGATGAATGTTTTATAAGCAGTTCGGTAGGCCCAAAGCGCGTCGTCAAGCTTCATGGACCAGTCTGTCCTTGTTCGGCTGACAGTTTTCTCCAAGATCTGCTTGATTTTCCTGTTGGAAACCTCTACCTGTCCTGACGTTTGTGGGTGGTAGGGTGTAGCGATCTTGTGCTTCACTCCGTACTTGCACAGGAGTGCTTCAAACTGTCTTTCTCCAAAGTGCGAACCTCCGTCGCTTATAACAGTGTGCGGCACACCGAAACGGGGAAAGATGGTCTTCTCAAAGAGCTTGATAACCGACTTGGCATCACAGGTTTGGGTGGCTACCGCTTCTACCCACTTCGATACATAATCCACTGCCACGAGTATATATTGATACCCCCGGGATGGGGGAAACGGTCCCATGTAGTCGATCCCCCATACGTCAAATATTTCCACTTCTATCCAGCTTGCCATTGGCATTTCATTCCTCCGCCCTATGTTCCCCGTAAATTGGCACTCCTTGCAAATCTTCACAAATTGTGCGGCATCTTTAAATAATGAAGGCCAGTAGAAACCTGACTGTAGCACCTTCGCTGTTGTTCTTTTGCTACCCAGGTGACCACCGTAGGGGGAGGTGTGGCATTGCTTCAGGATGTCCGCGGTTTCTTCTTCTGGGATGCACCTCCTGTATAAGTTATCAGCGCACCTTCTGAACAGGATAGGATCATCCCAGTAATAGTTCTTGGCAGCCGCGAATAGCTTCTTTTTCTGGTTGTACGTGATGTCAGGAGGCAGTTCTCCACAAGCAAGATAATTGCAGATGTCCGCAAACCAGGGTAGACTTTCTTCTTGAGCTTCGGCCAACTTAAGGGCCTCATCGGCATAGTCGTCGTTGATAGGTGGCCCTCCCTATCTCTCAGTCATGATCCTTGATAGATGGTCGGCGACCACATTTTCTGTGCCCTTCTTGCCGATAATTTCATGGTCAAACTCTTGGAGCAACAGGGCCCACCTCAACAGCCTGGGTTTCGCGTCTTTCTTTTGCATCTAGTATTTTATTGCCCCATGATCTGTGTATACTTTGACCCTTGCTCCGACGAGATACGACCTGAACTTATCAAACGCGAAGACGATAGCGAGCATCTCCTTTTCAGTTGTTGTGTAGTTTACCTGAGCTTCGTCCAACGTGCGACTAGCGTAGCAAATCACATTGTGCTTTTTTGTCTTTCTTTTGTCCCAGGACTGCTCCAACCGCGTAGTCGCTTGCGTCGCACATCAACTCAAAAGGTAAACCCCATTCTGGTGCTTGAAGGATAGGTGGTGATATTAAAGCATTTTTAAGGGCCTGAAAAGCACTTAGACAATCGTTAGAGAAAACAAATTCAATGTCCTTTACCAGAAGATTGGACAGCAGTTTGGAAATCTTTGAGAAGTCCTTGATGAATCTTCGGTAATATCCCGCATGCCCGAGGAAGCTTCGCACCCCCGTCACGGATCTTGGTGGAGGAAGCTTGGATATTGCTTCAACCTTGCTTGCGTCCACTTCGATCCCACGCTTCGAGATCTTATGCCCGAGGACGATGCCCTCCCGCACCATGAAATGGCATTTTTCCTAGTTTAGGACTAGGTTGTTCTCCTCGCACCTTTGAAGAACCAACGACAGATTTTTCAGACAGCTATCGAAGTCATTCCCATAGACGGAAAAATCGTCCATGAAAACTTCTACGATGTCTTCTAGAAAATCTGAGAACATCGATATCATGCATCGCTGAAAGGTGGCGGGGGCGTTGCAGAGTCCGAAGGGCATCCTTCGGAAGGCATAAGTGTTGTAAAGGCAGGTGAATGTTGTTTTCTCTTGATCGTCGGGCAAGATGGGGACCTGGTAAAAACCTGAAAAGCCATCAAGAAAACAAAAGAAATCGTGATGCGCTAACCTTTCGAGAACTTGGTCAATAAAGGGTAGCGGAAAATGATCCTTCTTTGTAGCCTGATTTAGCTTTCGATAATCAATACACATCCGCCATCCGGTGACAGTTCTTACCGCCACCTCGTCGCCCTTCTCGCCCCTAACCACTGTCATTCCGCCTTTTTTGGGTACTACGTGGATAGGACTTACCCAATTGCTATCGCTGATTGGGTAAATAATCCCTGCATCCCTAAGCCTTATTACCTCTTTCTTGACGACCTCCTTGAGCATCTGGTTCAGCTTCCTCTGGGGTTGAGCCAGAGGCTTGGCTGATTCATCTAAGCTGATGCGGTGCATGCACAGGGCGGGGATAAGGCCCTTGATATCCTCTACTGAATATCCTATAGCCCCCCTGTAGAGCCTTAACTCCTCAAGGAGTCGATCCAGCCGATTGCTTGAAAGATTGGCGTTTACAATGACAGGGTTTCTCTGCTCTTCGTCTAAGAACTCGTACTTCAGGCCTTCAGGCAACACTTTTAATTCTGGATTTGGTCTGGGTACCTCCTCTCGCGGCTCACCTTCGAGGGAGGCATACCTTGCAGACTCCACCACCTCATCTTCTTCTTGCAAATCTTTGTCAGAAAGGTTGAAAAGGTGGAGATACCTCGTTACTTCAGGATCTTCAAGGTCGGGATCTTGACTGCTTATAACCTTTGCGAGGGGGTCCACTGTCCAGATATCCTCCTCTATTTCCTCGCAGAATTTATTGTAGCTATCTGTGAAACATGTTGATTCATACAGGGAAGGGCTTCTCAAGATATCCTTCAACTTGAAGTCAATATGGTCATTTCCGACCCTCAAAGTTATTATCCCCTCGGAGACATCAATCAACGCTCTTCCTGTTGCCAAGAAAGGGCGTCCAAAGATGATCGGGCAACGGGGGTCTTCAGCTGTGTCGATGACGACTATGTCACAGGGGATGAAGAAATTTCCAACCCTGATCGGCACATCTTCAACAATGCCGACAGGTCTCTTAAAGGTGTGGTCTGCCAGTTGGATCTGCATGTTGGTTTGAACCATGTCGGTCAAACCCACCCTTTGTGCGAAACTTAGGGGCATGAGGCTTATGCTAGCCCCCAAGTCTGCTAAACCCTTGCGCTCGATGTTGTCTCCGATGGCGAATGGGATTGTGAAAGCTTCGGGATCCCTTCTCTTATTTGGCGTGTCGGGCTTCAAGAAGGTGGAGGAGGCGGAAGCTAGATACACTGTCTCTGTCCTTCCTCCCCTTCTCCTCTTTGTGATAAGGTCCTTGGGAACTTGGCATACATAGGCATCTCTTCCAATGCATCAAGGAAGGGGACTTCAAGATGCAGTTTCCTGATCGAGTCCATGAACCTCTCATGACGCTTCTTCAGATTTTCCTTTATCAGCTTATACGGGAACGGCGGCCTTGGGGCGTAAGGATTCCTCCCACCGGGTAGCTCATCGGAAGGCTTCTTTGCAGGCTCTTGAGCTTCTGCTTGTCCACCTTCGCCCTCTGCTGGAATAGTGCTCTCAGACCTCGGTTCAAGTTCTGGTTCGGCTTCAGCTGTGCGCTCCACCGTCTTCCCAGACCTTAGTACCGCCATTCTGGCAGTTTCCGGGTAGGAGAGTGTCTTCCCCGCAGGGTTCTTCATCAGTGCTACCATTTGGACCAATCGTTGGTCGACTTCCCATTGGCGCATCTGCAGACTCGCCATCTGGTGTTGCATGGAATTCTGAACTCCGGGGCCGAGAAGTGTATCCTGTACCAGTTTGCTGATAATGGTGTCCTGTCTTTTTATATAGGCGAAAAGCTGACCAACCAAGCTGGGCTGGCTCACCCTCTCGCCTCGGCCCTGACATTCACCTTCAGGAAAAGACTGCTCACAACGAGACATGATATCAAAACTCGGTGGAGCAGGTTAGCTTTCAGGGTTCCTGCAAGAGCATATAAAAATCAAGTCAGAAAATTGAATTATTTAGTCTAGGCTAAGAATAAATAGCTTCAAAAAGGAAAGAAAAGAAAAGAAAAAGGGTGTTGTCAAGCTCGTTTCCAAGCTTGAGGCACAGGAGTGTAGTTAGTGGATTCAAATTCGTCTACAGTACCGTTTTTTCTTTGTCCCCGGTAACGGCGCCAAAAAGTTGACCGGCCTAAATCGCGCGTCCTAAAATTGGAGGCGGATTTGAGTTATCGAGCTTTTACATTTATAAACCCGAATCCTTCTAGGCCCCCGCAACTTTGTTTACGGGGTCGACGTAAATATACGGGGTCGAACACAAGGACAAGGGGTAGTGTTGAGAACCCAGAATCGACACGCTACACTCCGGCAGATATACAGAGATGATAAATTCCCCAGGAGGGAAACATAAAGATGTCACAAACAAAACAAGAAAACTATCTCCAAGTGGAATTACTAGAAAGATTTAAGGTTTTAAGCATTTAGCAGTTTTTAGGGGTTTTCATGCAACAGAAACTGAAAGATAACACTAGAGCTAGAGCAAGGTACGAAGGATGGAACTACTACAAAACAAGCGGCACCAGTAACACCCTGCACCCCTCCTCTCAGAGCGGGCACCTCTAACCAAGACTTGGCACCCCTCTCGAGGTTGCTAGGCTCAAAGTTATAGTGGAATGTTACTGAAACAACTCCGTCCAGACACTCTCGTACTCCAGAATCGGAACAAACACTAGAGCCACAACACAACTCTCGAAGTTGTTGTGACGGAAAAACACGATTCGGTAGCTAAGAGAAACGCGATCCAAAACATGCAAGCTAGAATTCAGATATCAAACATAGCAGTCATCCAACATATTGCACCAAGCATAGAGCAGCAAGTAATTAAGCATTTCTATTTCTATAAGCATTAAAAGTCTTAATTACAATGCATAAGTGAAAAATTAAACAACATAATTAAAGATATGTGTCGCCTTCTTGATGTAGAAGGACGATATGCTACAGTAACCATCCCGCCTGATATCGGACAGGGGCCTAGCCCGATACAGCCGTGTCGGGCAACACGCTCTCTCAAGCGGCACACCGCGATGGGAGACTGCATCGCTCAAAGACCTGGCCGATACGCTCAAGTCAGGCGATACACCCTCTCGGGCAACACGCCTGACGGACGGAGCGTATCGGGTTCGTTATCGTGTCGGGCATGGAGTTGCGTTCCCTATTGTCGGGCACTGGTGTCGGGCACTCGTGTCGCGTATCTACATCGGCCGATATCGGCTCCCAGTGTCGCTCGGTACAGTCCTAGGTGAACCAGTCCCCTCCCTCTCGGGATGAGGAAGAGCTCACCTAGTATCGCCCAGTACGAACACTGGAGCACGATACGTCTGCTCTCGCAGTCTCCTCCGAAGATCACTCGACTATCCGAAACCTGAAGTGACCAAGCTTGTCTGAACTGTCTAAGTTGTCTTTTCGGCTCCCTGTAGTTGCTATTTATAGGCAGCTGGTCGTGAGAAAATATGGTGCTCGAAGCGCCACGTGTCCTGCTTTCCGCCGTTCAGTTGGTGGTTGGCTGACGCGGGTATCGCCCGGTATCGCCCGGCACAAGGAGGTCGGCTGTCGGGCGTCGAGGCGAGAGGCACCTGCCGGTGGGTGGCTGATATCGCGCGGCACATAGAGTAGTTGTGGCGTGCTCGGCTCCCTGTCGGGTAAAAAGGCGTGTCGTCCATCGGTACCCTCTCGCGCGGCATTCTTGAGTCGCGCGTCGTCGTATCGCGCAGCCCCGCCGGTCAGCGTGCATATCGGGCGTCAGGGGGCCGAGACAGTCTTGGACTTATTTGCGGGCCGGAACAGCCTTATTGGTGCTAAATGGGCCAAAATAATAGGAAACTCTGCAAAAGATGGAAATATTGGACTGAGAGCATTGCTTGGCTAATTATTGCGAAATTGCATATAAAATAGAGGAAAATGGCAGAAAATGGCAGTTTTGATAACAAAATAAAGGCCAAAAACATCACGAAAATTGGTGTTATCAATCTCCCAAGGGTTCTTCATTAAGATGGCATCATTCCACAAACATGTAGATTTTTCTACCCGGACTCCTAACATTTAGTTTATCTGACAATAGTCTTGTTGACAAGAGAAATAGGGGATAGGGAATAACCACCTTCTCATAGACATGTTCTTATAATGGAGTCAATCCAATCACAAAGCCCGAGCAGCAAAATAGTTGTTTGCATTGACAATTCAAGATGGTAGTTAAGACTTATTTAACAAGGCAGAGATTCTACTAACAAGGGAGAGATTTCTAACAGCCCATCGATAGATCTTCATTTTAATTTTGCTTAACACCTCAGCATACGTGTTCTTGATGATACACTTATGAAGAATAAGAACACCTAGATGTTTACCTTTGTCACCAATTTTGATGAAACCACTATTGCGACAGAATTGTCTCTATAAGTGCCTAGGTACTTCCAGGAAAGTAAATGTGAGTCTTCTCATTAGAAATAAGTTGATCTGAGGCCTCTTTGAATAACTTGAATCACTGAGGACAACCTCCATCTCCTTAGTGTTTGCTTTTTACGAAAAGCCTAATAGTACACATAAAAAGGAAATTATACTAGTTTTCTAAGTTTTTCATAACATCAAATCTAATTTAGTTGACTCTAAAATTGAAGTAGTTAGAGTTAGTAAGTAATATATAATAATAATAGCTAGGAAATTGTGAGAGAGAAAAAGGAATAAGTAACGTATTTGTAATAAAGTTCTAAGTAAAGTTGTGAGCACTTAAAATATGTATTAACCAAAACCATCAGAAGATTTAACTACAAGAATATGAAGAATATCGAGATAGACGTTATTGGGAAAATGGAAATATTGAAAAGAATACGAGAACATGATGATATTCTACTTCACATGGTTTTGTGAGGAATGCAATAATTTAAATTTTGTTTAGAGCAGTGAAAAGTCCATACTTTGCACCTTCTCCATATATCTTGATGAAATTCTTTTCCCTTTTGTTCGGTGGATTTCTTAATGTGGTATTGCATCTTCTCCATATATCTTGATGAGATTTTTTTCCCTTCTATTCATATTTTGCACCATGTTCTCTATTTTGTTACATCTTAAAATCTTTTGGTTAAATACCCTTTGATGCGTGCTTTAATAGAAGCTAAGAATATAGAAATTTACATGCAATTCCTTGCGTATTCAAATGCTTTTTCCCTGTAAGGCATATATGTATTTTTTTTAAAAGTTATGGTAAGGTTTAACAGACATTTAGAATGTTACCATGGAATGGAGCTTAGCTCCTTTGACCTTGAAGTGGCAAAAACACATAAATCTTGAAAGGGGGTCAAGGTGTCATCGAGGTGAAAAGTGAAGATAGTATGTGTGAGCCAGCTTCTACAAACAACACTGCACTTCCTTTGACAATGAACCAAATTATCTTGAAGCCCAAACAATCTTGCAAAGGGCCAGTGGTAAGCTTCTTCCAAATGTCAGATAATTCAGAAAAAGCAAGCATGAAGAAATCGAAAGAGTTGCGGCAGTTGAAAACAATCAGACAGCAGTTGCAGCGACATAAATGAATGGATTGGGAAAAGAGGATACGTCATCTACTCATCTAAGGTGGTACGGTTGCATCCACACGTTGTTCTCCACAATGTCAAGATGAGGCGTGTGTGCTTGTGTCGCTGAGTTTTCATAGGGTGTACGTACACCTAATGAACGTTTTTCTCCATCTACTTCAGAGAAGGTGTCAAGTTGGATAATAGTCCATGTATATACAAAATGTATATCTATATGCAAATAAGTTGCTCTGTACACCATACATATAATATATTACATTTCAATTATAGATACATGTATATTATTAAAGTTCTACTAACTTACAAGCTAGTGACATAATATATAATTATTCAAAAAATTAAAAGTGATGAATCATGTTATTAAATTATTGTTTGTAAATAGTAAGAATTTCAATTTTTTTTTAATTGTTGCATCCTGTGAGTCATTGCTTACTATTTTACATGGTCTAATGGCACGTCTAACCAACGTGAACTAAAGCCTAAGCATGAGTTCGCCAAATATTTGATTCACCTAGACCAAGTAACTTGAATTTTGGCCCCAACTATATACCTAGCTCCAACTATTGGCAAGTATAAGCCTGGTAGTTCACTCAAATCAAATCTAATACTCAAGTATGCATTTAATTATTCAACAACCATCAAGCTAACCTACCATGCCTCTACAATTTTTTTAACGTGATGCTACATTGAGGAATTTTGTCCAATGTTTACTACATATGCTTGACAGTTCGGATTTATAACTGTCATTGATACTAAAGGGAAAAGGCTCAAAAACATACAGAATTAAAGCCTTAAATATGCAATGGATCAACAATCATGCATAAAAGCAGGAAATATGGGATAAAATGACTATATGCAATTCATGCTTGCTGATGCTACATGTGGGGCCTTTTGTATTTTGACAGTCCTGCCATTCTCTTTCGGGAGTTGTACATCTTATTCCCTGAAGACCTGTCAACTTCATAGTCACTTTCTTCACTATCTGAAACAATGACTACCTCGGTGGTTTTTGAGATATTTGGTGAGCTATTCAGATCACTGGATCCTTTGTGATTACAATAATGCTTCTGTGTACTTTTATCCTGCCAATGAACATGCTGGTTGGAGTTTGCTGGACGCTTTAATGTAAGATTCTTGCTGGGGCCAACAAGGTTCTTCACATGTATGGAAGACACTTTGTGAGCCAATGCACGGTTGCTAATGTCTAATAGTACTCCGCATTTGGATGGAACTGGTGCAAAGACATCGCTAGTGAGGGAGAGCAATATTCTGCTAGGTGACCCAGCAGTCACCCGAGTGTTACTGCTGTCCACCAGAACTTTTTTTGCCTTAACACTCTTTCCTGAATGGTTTAGAGAGAGTCTGTTATTCTCCTTACTCCTGGCACTGCTGTTGTTCATAATCACTGAAGAAGGTGAAATAGGATTTTGTGAATGACAAGGTGATGTGTGTTGTACTGCCTCAATATTCTCCTTGTAATCACTTTTATACTCAGTTGATGCAGCTTTTGAAACTATAAAGTTCTTGGAAAAAGATAGTGATAATCTACTGTACGATACATCATTCTCCTTGTTACTGTAACTGCTCTGTGCTTCTGTTGGTGAAGCCTCGGACTTTGGAGAAGACATTGATAATGAAGCATATTCCTTGGGATCACCGCAGCACTTTTCAACATCTGTAGTGCATCCCGTGGAGAGTTTCTCAGCATCAGCTATGACTCTATTTCCATTATTTTGACTGTCAAAATCATGGTATTCCATATTTTTTTGCCCCTGCTCAGCTAGTAACTGCAACCAGCCAAGAATTGTTAAATCATAACTGTGCAACCATAAACAAAAACAATCAGCAGATGGGGTTGGAAAACATCATGTTAATTTGTAGTCCACTCCATCCGAAAATGTCCAAGTAAACAAGAGTGTATATATGCAGGAGACACTGGGTACTGCTTTACTGCAGACCATAAAAGCTTGACAAGTCCAAGGCAAACTACTAACCCCTTCACTGGATATAGCCTTGCTGCAACCATCATGGCGGCTGAAAGAGATATCAGGTTGGGCAAACTTTTCTGTCCACGATCTAGCTTTCAGCTCAAAAACTTGTCTGTTATATTTGTACTCTCTGCTCTGAGAGTCCAGATATAAAGCATCAGTGATAGAATGCGGAAGAGAAGGCATTACCAAACTAGAATGTTATACACAGATCCAAGCTTCTTACAATATCACACATGAGACCATCATCAGGGTTAGGGTCACTGAGAAGGAGAGTAATGCTAGTCAGCACGGTTGAGATGTTAAGAGAAGGCATCCACGCTCCCTGCAACACAAATAACCAGACTTGTAAAGCCTAACCTGGAAATTAGAGATCTTTGTTCTGAGATTCATAATGATACCTTTGGTGGCATGTTGAGAATATCTAGACAGATACGGCCTCCATTGTCAATATTAGGATGATAAATTGGGGTTACAAAGGTGATATTTGGTGGCAGGAAAGGGTATCTGCACAAAGAACAAAAAAAGGAAATTGAAGAGGATACCTTACCAGCATAGACTAGTAAACATAATCTAGCGAAAGATAAGTAGAATTTTTAAAAGAGAAGGGAACCTCTCGGGAATCTGTACTCTAATGTGAAACACCCCATTGGCATAGGCAGTACCATCAGGGCCTTTAATACCTATGTGTAAATTTCATCAGAATAAACTACTGCAGGATTGTCAAATTAGTTATAATAGAAGACAGATAAAAGTAAAGGTGAGCACAACTGACTGGCATTGATAACCGATAACGAAGAACAAGGCAGCTCTTCATTATCAGAAGGTAGCAAGACAGACACTCCAGGCGGTGGATCGTTAAGGAGAAGCTTGAGTTCCTTCTGCATTCTCAAGCTAAGCCTGGCAGCTTGTGCCATTGGAAGATGCTGCATCGACCATAGCATTAGAAACAGAGACAAAACAGTTAAAATGTAAAAATGTTCAAAGTATGAAATGGATGTGACACACGCATGTCATTACGCATTAGAAAGGCAAGAACTACCAAAATATGAGGTTGTTGAATTTTCTAGCTTCTAAATTAATATCCCATGTCTTGGAAAGAGTTAAAATTGAATGTATGTCTGTCGTTGGGTTTTAGATATATAGAGCGCACTAGAAATATACAGGTGGCCGATTGTAAAGAATCAACCAGGAGATAATATACGGATGTATCTCTCAGAACCGCACCAAGACGGAGCCTACAAATATTGCGTGCTCAACATGAAGACATTTTTGACACCCAGCTTGTGGAAGAGTTTAATTGGCCTTACTGCTAACTGTCAAACAGAAGAACCTTGCCCAACCATAAAACATAGTATCGAAAAAAATTGTTGTTTCGATGTGCTCAGAAAAGGAACAATAACCAGCGAAGATATTGCCACCTCACTGTCACGAATTACAGACATTGTATCCATGTGCTCGAAAAAGGTATAATAACCAGCAAATAAATTTCTGCCTTACTGTCATGAATTATAAGGCACAGCACCCAGTATCCAAATTATAAACTCTGCCTGTCGGTTGTCTGGTTGGCTAAGTTACCTCCAGGAGGAGCAGAAGAATGTGGTAGATCATCAACCTGTCCTCATGAGCCCAAAACAGTCACCGACAGTGAAGGTGTCAACTTCCCTACTACCATGTTCAGTAAAAGACTTTCGATAACATGTGAGGTCACCAGCAGCCTCCAATGAACGTTGAGGCTAGCCTTAGGTCACTTGGATATTGGTCCACCAGTATGTGTGGAATAACACAAATTCACAGTAATATAGTAGACTTGGTACGCAGATTTTTTATGGTATAAAATACCAATCACATTGTTGGAGAGCATACTTGTCAAGGCATCTAGGCGGTGAGTTTAAGCCAAGGGGCGCCTAGCCCACCTAGGCAGCTGCCCAGGCTTTTCAGGGCTTTTTTATACTTTTTTTTATTACATATTTAAATGTTTGTAGACATGATACTATATGTGACAACGTAATTGTTTGTTCATTTAATGTTATTATAAGTATACTTTGAACTGATAACTATGAGAATCAGGGGCAAGAGAAGTAACAGGAAGAAATAGAAACAACAGTAAGAGGAAGATAGGTAGGAATTGAGGAGAGAATGGAATAAAAGAAACATGCAAATGGTAGAAGTTGTGCAAAAAGTCAGAATAAGACAAAATACAAGGGTAGTAAAATGAGATTAAAAGAGGAGGAATAATTCGACAAAACAAAATAAAAACAGTAGTAGCAGGTGATGAAATAGAAAATATAGAGGAAAAATAGGTCAGTAAAATAAATGAAACATACAAACAAAGTAGTTGTGAGAGAAAATTTAGGAGGAAGAAATCAGAGAAAACATATACAAATAGTAGTAGTAGATTTGGGAGCAGGAGATATAAGACAAATCTGAAAATAAGAAATATGCACATACTCACACAGTAGTAGGGGGAGATCTAGGAGGAATATAACTCACAAAAAAACGCAGCAACAATAGGATTTCGGAATAAAACGCAGGAGAAAGGATAAAAAAGAAAAAGAAGCAAGAAAAACATATATATGAGAATATAGAAAATTTTAACAAACAACACTATGAGGACTTTACCAATTTAGCCCAAATCAGACCCAACTTCCCCAAATCAGACATGTTTTCCCCCAGATTATACATAATTTGCCAAAATTTGACCTGATTTGGCCTAAATCTGACCTATTTCAACCAAAAAATGACTCAAGGTGATCTAATTTGACCAAATCTAGACTCAATTCTTGCCACTTTAACATTTAAATGGCTTAATTTGGGCCTAAAAGCCTTAGACATCCACTTGATGTGCTTCAGGCTGGGCGCCTAGTTTGAGGCACCTTACTTAGCGCCTAGCGCGCCTAGGCCTAAGCGGCGGCTAGGTGGGTGATGTAGGACACGCCACCTTTACGCACTTATGAGCGTAGGCATCGTCGTGTTATTAGTTAGGCTTTATTAGCATGCTTTAATTTATTATGTCCTTTTACTCATTTTTGGGCTCTTGTAAAGTCAAGTTATTTAGTCCCACATTGGATACCGCCCATTTAATCTTTCTTTTAGAAGCCTCTATAAAGGCTCTATTTGCGTACATGTAGATACACAGTTGATGAATGAGAATTGTTTCCTTTTAGTCTTTAGCCGTATTTCTTCTTTAATTCCATAGATAGGCATTAAGTAGTATCAAAACCTAACCCTAAAAAGCATTAGGGTTAGGTCTTGCTTGTGACGGTCGTCGTTCTTTACCAACCCGTCCCATTCCATCAACCCCCATGTCATCCGCTGCCATTTCCAACAACACCCGCTGCCGCCGCTGCCTGTTACTGCCACCGACATTGTCCGTTGTTGCCTTGTTGCCGTCGTTGACTGTTGCTGCCCCTGTCCCCTGCTGTCGCTGCCTACCGCCACCGTCGATGCAGCTGCCTACCGCCGCCCCCTGCTGCCTTTTGTCACCGTCGCCGTTTGGTCAGCCAACCAATACTGAGGCGACAACCTACCCCAGGCCGCTAGTAAGCAACTCCCCAAAAACATTTTTAAGGGGCTCTCACCCCCGAACCTCCAAGCAAGGGGTCGTTGGCCCCCTGCAACCCCAACCAACTCACCGCGAAGTTGGATCCACGTAGAGTCAGGAGGCAGATATCTTACCGTCTCCCGAGTTAGTTCTCTCCATCCATATCAAAGGCAAGGAAGCAACGATTGTCATCACTTTGGGTAAGATCCTTTCGTTGTTTATTGTGCTTTTGCTCATCTTCGACAATTTTGGTACATTCGCAACTGGGTCCATAGGGTTTTGATTCCTCCACCGAAAATTTGCCAAGTCCTAATTTTGGAAAGGTTTTCTTTTGTTCGATTACTATTTTCTATCATATATATGTTTGCATTGTTTTCTTGAATTGTTTTGCGTTGTCCATTACAGAACTAAGTAGTCTTTTGGTGCAATAATTTTTTGGCTATCTCGTTGCAAATCATTATGTCTGGTCATAGGTCTACTAGCCCGATTTTAGAACCCACGTCGGAAGCAGCTCCTACATCTTCCCAACCCCTGTTTACCCTTGAGACTCTGGGTCAATCAATCAATTCCATCATGGCTGAGCTTTGCACTATTCGTCAAACCCATACACTACAGGCTGGTCAGAACTCGGTACCTTTTATGGGGTATGGGATGCCACCAAATCCTAGAAATCCACTACAAAGCCCCCTGAACCCTACTCATCTGCAATTCTGCCAACTACAACTCCAAGAGCCCCCTACCTACCACCCCTATGGAGAAGTTGATCCTTTTAGCGAACCTGATCCTTATCTACTACACCCATATGTGGAATCACACCCCTATCAACCACCCTACCATCACACACCCCAAACTGCTACCCCACAAGCACACTATGCACCACCGCAATATCCCCCTCCACATGCTCGTGCACCTCATCACCAACCATGGCCTCTGCCGCAAGGCCTGCATCCTCCCATGGCACCTCATCCTCGAGCCCCTGGCCATGATGTTTTTCATAACCCCCCCCGCATGGATCCGTTTTCCCCCACAACCTATACGGTCAATATCACCCGGGACCTCATCCACCACATAACAATGATATCACTCGACGAGTTAAAATATATGCCCCCACTTTTGATGGTAAACTTGATCCCAAAGCTTTTCTCAACTGGACTGCTAGTTTGGAAGATTATTTCAACTGGTATGACATGATTGACGGATTAGGTTTGCTAAGATGAAACTTGAAGGATCAGCCAAGTGATATTGGCAAGGTGTCCAGCGCGACATGGAGCGTACTGGTCAACCTCCCATCCTCTTTTGGGATGAGATGAAGACTAAGGTACGCGAGCGCTATGTTCCCGCTCAATGCCAAAGACAGCTTCTTTCTGACTGGATGGCCCTTAGCCTAGGGTCATCATCTATTCAAGAGTACATGAAACGATTTGAGGAGGCTAAGAACCATTGTATTCACAATGACTCTAATTGGCAATTGGCCACTCGTTTTGGCTCAAGCTTAGTTATCAAGGCACCCGCCTAGGCAGTGCTTAGTCGCCCTAGGCGCTAGGCAAGGCGCCCAGCCTATTACATGCATTATATGGGCGTCTAAGGCCTTTTAGGCCCAAAATAAGCCATTTGAAGGATAAATTAGCATGAATCGAGTTTGGATTTAGTCAAACTAGATCACCGTTAGTCAATTAATGGTTGAAATACGTCTGATTTAGGCAAAATCAGGTCAGATTTTGGAAAATTAGGGGAAAACAAGCCTGATTTGGGCCAAATTGGAAAGTCATGATAGCTTGTTTGTTAAAAAAAATTACCTCCTCATATGTCTATTGTACTTGCTTCTTTTTCTTTTCTTTGTTATCCTTTCTCCTGCATTTTATCCATAAATCCTACTGCTGCTGCATTTTTTTGAGTTATTCCTCCTATATCCCCTCCTATTCTCAGAATCCTACTATTGTTGTGTTTTTTTTATATTTTGTTTTCTTCGAATCCTCTTTTACATCAACTATGCTTTGTAATGTTGTTGATGTTGTACTTTCTATTTTCCTCTTTTACATCACATGTTCCGCGTGATGTTGTTGCGGTTGTTAATATTTCTTTTCTTTTGTTTCCCATCCTCCATTTCCTCTCTATTGAGTTACAACCTCTTCCCACCTTTTTTCCATGTTTTCATTTATTTCTTTTCTACGTCTCCTGGTTCAACTGTTGTTGCAGGCTTGTTGATATTACTTCCCCCTTTTCTTCCTACTCCCATCTCCTGCTACTGTTGTCATAGCCTCATTTTGTCCTCTTTTTATGTTTCCTATATGATATAATATGTAGTATATATGTATAATAAGAAGCAGATTAACATACTGAAAAAATTCAAAAACAAAAAATGCCCAGAACGCCTCGGCGGGCTAGGCGCCCCTTGGCACATGCTGACCGCCTAGCTACCTTGACAATTAAGGACTCAAGTCTATTAGGCCCATTACTGTTTGGACTCTAGTCCATTGGAGATGTGAATACTTGAGTTTGCTTCCTTGTACAATATAGGAGAGGGGCTTGCCCACCTTTCAATAACCAGAAATACAACACAATAGAATTTCCCCTACTGTCATTTTCGACATGGTATCAGAGCAGCCATTCTAGAGCCCCTATGTGAGAGAGAGAGAGAGAGAGAGAGAGGAAAGAAGGAGTGCCACTTTGCTGGGGTCGCCGCCCTTGAGCTTGATTGGTTGCCAGTAGGGATATCCATCCCTTGCTACGTTTAAGAGCATCTTTTTGGAGTTGTCTCCATCTCAAGGTCAATGATGTTTTTCCATTGTTGCTAGATCAATTGGGCCACCTCATCTTCGTAATTGTTGTCTTGGAGCAATAGTCACCACCTTCCTAATTTGTTGCCTTGGCCGCCATCAATGTTGTAGTCACTGTCTACAGCGGTCAGCCTCTATCTACATTGTCGTCACCAGATTTAACGCCAAATGATAGCAAGAAATCCACCTTTTTGCTGCTATTAGGGATTACCGATCCCTATCTTTCTATGGTAGGGATCCAGAAGGATTTTCTTACGTTGTTGTTTAGGGGGTTCGTGCTGCTTTTGCACGTTACGGCACAGTGTGTCGTTATTTGATACGGCATGTCACAGATGTCTCGCTTGTTCGCAGTCCCAACTGCGACTGAATGTTGCAAGACACAACTATTTGACGCGGTGTGTTCTTTAAGACGGTGTAGCGAGTTATCAACACAGTGTGTCACCTGCTCTGCCCCTACTATGTGCTCATGTCCATTGAAAAGGCGTGTCGAGTCCACAACACGAAGTGTAGCTTGTTAGCTAACACCTTGTGTTTCTTATACACATGGAATATTTCTTGTTGGTGATGAATAGTTTTATAAGACACGTCATATCTCCTTCCAGAAATACTAAACGCTACATCTAAAGGAGTGCAATTCCATTTGATACTACTTTATTACATGGTACATGGCTAAAATACGCAACTTGCTCTTATTTTCTCTCTACCAGCAACACCTATCTTTTATTTCTAGAGAATTGTATATATATTTAGTACTTCTTCCTCCCCTCCTTCACCCATTTCTACTTATAGCTTTACCTCCCTCAATTCATGTATTACCCTCGCATATACCATGCTAGATCATAATCGCATTTGATTTTTGACCTAACCTATGTTGTCGGGGCAAAAGATTCATTTGTTTTTCTACCTGTGTCTGTGTAATCAGTTACTTTCCCTCACATATTTACCTACATATTCATTACCTCTATAATTATTTATGACTCTCCACCCCAATCACTCTCTTAATTATGTTCATGCTTGGCGTGAGGGGGCGAATAGAGGAAAAGAAGAGATGAATAGAGCAAAGAGATGAGGTGGAGAGAAGATGAGAGAGGAGGAATTTATTTCCACTGCAATTTATGTGAATATTTTTGTGGATCTTCCTATTGCTATATGTTACATGGATCATTCTTCTATTGCTATTGTATGTTGATCTTTCTTCGTCATGGAGAGTTTGTGAAGCTTATTCATCATCATCTACCTCTATTATTTCTATGGAGTTATCTAGTTCACACGTGCTCATTGGATGATACTTCATCTACATTTTGGCCCATGATTTTCTATCCAGTGACATCATTCTTGCTGCGTATATTATGGTCAACATATTTTATTTGTTGTTTTGTATTGTTACAGTCTTTGTTGACCTGCTTGTGACCCAGCACTATCAGGACTGTCACCTGGCACCCCATGGACTGTGATGTCTATTATTGTGATGGAAATTATATAAAAGGAGAAGATGATGATGATGGTTCTTTGGTGGCTTACTTTTACAGGTGTTGCATATATGTAATGGAGCTTCATTTTTTTTGCTACTACATTGCATCTAAGAGCATTATATATGTGTGCTTCTTCATGCAATGGGTTGTTCATTCCCACAACGTCACCCCTTTATTACTACTTGTTTATGCTACTATTCCGCATGTAGACTACTAGTACCTCTCATAGTTTTCAAGGCGGCCAGGCGGTGGCCTACTTTGGTTGAACGCCCAGGACACCTAGGTCGCCCAAGCTGCCCAGGATGCCTAGGTCACCCAAGTAGTGAGCCGGTGACTTTTTTAATTAAATAAAAATATATATTTAGTTATTATATATAAGTATATATGAATATTACACTTGAAACTGTATAATTCTAATCCAGCCCCCCCCCCCAAATAAGTTATAATAGATGTAATTAGATGAATTAAATTAAATATGAGGCAACAAGATAATTCAAGAATGAAAGGTTCATACTAATTATATACATTGCAACTCTGGTAATCCTTGAAATTTTCTAATTGTATTACATTTAAGAAAATTGAGCATACAGATAATAAGAGGTGTAGATCTACATTCCCAATATAAATAACAAGAAAGGCATTACAATATATAAAGAGAATTTAAATCGTTCCACATTTTCACTTTTATATATCAAATTTTCAACAATAAATGATAAATGTAAATGTCCAAATGGTACATTGTTGCTCCATAGAATGAAAATATAGAAGGCGAGTCATGGTATTTGGGCCCTTGCATAGGAATGCCCAGCAAAAAAGTGGTCGCCTAGTCAAGCTAACACCTGCCAAGCGGCCCATACAGTCGACTAGCCGCTCAGGCACCCTAGGCGAACGCCTATTTAGAACATAAGTGATAACACCCAAATTAGCGCATATTTTCTATGCATTTTATCTATAGTTTTGTGCCACTTTAGTCTTAATATGTACTCTTTTGTTCATGTTTTATGTTTTCTATCTCTCCATTAGATAATGTAGTGAAAATAGCCAATAATGTAGCTAATTAGCCAATTTTAGACTTGCAGGCACCGAAACTAGCCAATTTTGGGACTTTCAAATACCAGACCAGGAAAAGACAAGAATCGCAACAGCTGGCCGATATGGCTGCCTGATACGGGTGCCCGATATAGCTGCCTGATATGGTCTGGATGAGATGGCCGCCCGACAAAGACGCCCGATATGGCTGCCCGATATGGCCTGGCTGATACGGGTGCGCCGACTGATACGGCCGCCGACCGATACGGCTGCCCGATACGGTTGCCCGATACGGTTGCCGAGTGACAGTCATATTGGCCGACCTGGTTCCTCAAGATTGAAGCCACGGATGAAGGACACGTGGACCAATAAAAGCTACAACTCACATCAACTCGCTGCCTATAAATAGCAGCTGCCAGCCTACAAGAATGCTTCTTCGGGGGGGAGGAGAGAGCCGAGGGCTGGAGGAAGGACCCTGCAAGAGCTAGTTCCTAGACCAAGGAGCTAGTGTGTCGGGTTCCCCAAAAGTCTACTGCCCGATACGGCTGTTGCCCGATACGGCCGCGCCGACCGATACGCCCGCCGACCGATACGCCCGCCGACCGATACGGCCGCTGCCCGATACGGCTGTTGCCCGATACGGCCGCGCCGACCGATACGCCCGCCGACCGATACGCCCGCCGACCGATACGGCCGCTGCTTGATACGGTTGTTGCCCGATACGGCCGCGCCGACCGATACAGCCGCCGACCGATACGCCCGCCGCCCGATACGCCCGCCGACCGATACGGCCGCCGCCTGATACGGTCTAGAGAGAGAGAGAACCGAGGAGTCCAGAGGGACAAAGAGAAGACCCCAGGGGCGAGATCCGGCCTACACAGAGGCCAAGGAGCGAGAGCCACCTCTCCTCTACGGGCTATATCTCTTCCCTCTTCTCTTTCATTCTACTGCATTCCTTTGTTTCTTGTACAAACGATGTTTATCCATCTTTGTTCGATGCCATCTATGCTTGTCTATGGCTAGTTAGCTCCTTCTTGGCTATGCAGCCCAATCTGGGCATGTTTACATACTTTTGCCTTAAGCAAGTAGATTCATATCAGATCTAGTATGTTGCATGTTCTATTTTCTCTTTTCAAGTTATGATTGCTAGTTTGGTTGATCTCTTACTCGCTTGAACTGCTATTTCTGCCTGTATTGAGAGATCCGTTGTAGAAATAGCTAAGAGATGATAGTTTGGATCTGAACCTGAGAGGAGGACGATCCAAGGTATTCTGTTCCTAACACCCCATAATATCCTAAGACCCGAGAGGGAACTTAGCATATACTGAGATGTTGATATGTCATCCCTTGAGAGAGGGTTAATGACATATCGTTGATGGTTTTAGTCACGCATCGCGAGAGCGAGCGGGATGACCCCACAGGACAGATGCCGCTGTGCGTGCTAGATGCTTGCTTGGGTGTTCGAGGGTTGTCTACGCCCGAGAACGAGTGCATAGACTGCCCCTTTTGTGGTTACATAGCCAAGAACTCTCTTTCTCTAGTTAGTAGAACCTCGCGCTCTGTCTTGTTTTGCTTTTGTTTTCTTTTCTTTTCCTTATTTTAATCGTGACAACCCGCTAGACTAGTTCTAGCACTTTCTTTTATCGACTATCGTTTTGGCTTGTCTGACTCAAGAACAGAAATCTGTGGCGTCCTAAACGTCACCACGTCCCTGTGTTCGACCCCGTATATCTACTTCGACCCCGTAATTAAGTTGCGGGGGCCTAGAAGGTTTCGGGTTATAAATTTAAAGCTTGATTCCTTCCTTTGTCCCGCGTTCGTTTCCAGACGCGTGAAAAAGGCCGGTCAATAAGGTGTAGTTTATAGTTGTATACTCCAATTTTCAACAATAAATGATAAATGTAAATGTCCAAATGGTACATTGTTGCTCCATAAAATGAAAATATTCAAGGTGAGCTGTGGTATTTGGGCCTTTGCTTTGGCATGCCCAGCAAAAAAGTAGTCGCCTAGTCAGGCTAGCACCTGCCCAAGTGGCCCAGGCAGTCGACTAGCCGCCCAGGCACCCTAAGCGGACGCCTATTTGGGCAAGAAAGTTGGGCGTCTAGCTAGGCGACCCCCCCCCCCTTGAGCGACCAGCTGACTAGGCGGGTGCCTCAACAACTATGGTACCTTTTGTGTGTGAGCACTCTCTTAGTGGTGTATCAGCACTCTCCAGTCTACTTCATGAGATTGGGTTTCAAGATGAAGACATAGGTGCATACCTGTTGTTGTTTACTACTACTACATATGGCACTCCATTTTGATGGAGAAACTCCTAGTTGTCATTGTATCTGCTCTGGATTATCATCTTGAGGGGGGAATATTTAAGTATTGAGTGTTTCATTGTAAGATTGAGGAGTTATAATTTTTTATGGGCTTGGTTTCTCTTTTTATTCTTAGTTTATATGTTTGCGAGCTGACTTGGGATTCTCCCAAGCTCCAACTTGAGGGGGAGTATTGAGTATAGGAATATTTAACTTATTTTGTATATGGGTTCAAGTCTATCAAGGCCATTTGTGTCTTCACTCCTAGTCCATTAGGGTTGTGTTTGCTTCCTTATACTTGCCTCTCTCCTATATATAAGAGAGGGGTTTGCATATCTATCAATAACAAGAAATGCAACACGGGAGAATTCCCCCTACTATCGCTTTCCACAATCCTAAACCAACTCGTTTATCTTCACTATATGTAGGCACGCCTAAACTTCCTTTGTTTTACAATCTGCAAATTCTTCTGATTTTCAACATTATGCATTTATTGCCAAGCTTAATTTGGATGTTATCTTTTTGTTCTTTGAGCACAGTCTTGCTTGAGGACAAGCAAGTTTTAAGCTTGGGGTAGTTGATAACACCCAAATTAGCGCATATTTTCTATGCATTTTATCTATAGTTTTGTGCCACTTTAGTCTTAATATGTACTCTTTTGTTCATGTTTTATGTTTTCTATCTCTCCATTAGATAATGTAGTGAAAATAGCCAATAATGTAGCTAATTAGCCAATTTTAGACTTGCAGGCACCGAAACTAGCCAATTTTGGGACTTTCAAATACCAGACTAGGAAAAGACAAGAATCGCAGCAGCTGGCCGATATGGCTGCCTGATACGGGTGCCCGATATAGCTGCCTGATATGGTCTGGATGAGATGGCCGCCCGACAAAGACGCCCGATATGGCTGCCCGATATGGCCTGGCCGATACGGGTGCGCCGACTGATACGGCCGCCGACCGATACGGCTGCCCGATACGATTGCCGAGTGACAGTCATATTGGCCGACCTGGTTCCTCAAGATTGAAGCCACGGATGAAGGACACGTGGACCAATAAAAGCTACAACTCACATCAACTCGTTGTCTATAAATAGCAGCTGCCAGCCTACAAGAATGCTTCTTCGGGGGGGAGGAGAGAGTCGAGGGCTGGAGGAAGGACCCTGCAAGAGCTAGTTCCTAGACCAAGGAGCTAGTGTGTCGGGTTCCCCAAAAGTCTACTGCCCGATACGGCTGTTGCCCGATACGGCCGCGCCGACCGATACGCCCGCCGACCGATACGGCCGCTGCCCGATACGGCTGTTGCCCGATACGGCCGCGCCGACCGATACGCCCGCCGACCGATACGCCCGCCGACCGATACGGCCGCTGCCCGATACGGCTGTTGCCCGATACGGCCGCGCCGACCGATACGCCCGCCGACCGATACGGCCGCTGCCCGATACGGCTGTTGCCCGATACGGCCGCGCCGACCGATACAGCCGCCGACCGATACGCCCGCCGACCGATACGCCCGCCGACCGATACGGCCGCCGCCTGATACGGTCTAGAGAGAGAGAGAACCGAGGAGTCCAGAGGGACAAAGAGAAGACCCCAGGGGCGAGATCCGGCCTACACAGAGGCCAAGGAGCGAGAGCCACCTCTCCTCTACGGGCTATATCTCTTCCCTCTTCTCTTTCATTCTACTGCATTCCTTTGCTTCTTGTACAAACGATGTTTATCCATCTTTGTTCGGTGCCATCTATGCTTGTCTATGGCTAGTTAGCTCCTTCTTGGCTATGCAGCCCAATCTGGGCATGTTTACATACTTTTGCCTTAAGCAAGTAGATTCATATC
This sequence comes from Alisma plantago-aquatica, assembly GCA_963693085.1. Taxonomy (NCBI): domain Eukaryota; kingdom Viridiplantae; phylum Streptophyta; class Magnoliopsida; order Alismatales; family Alismataceae; genus Alisma; species Alisma plantago-aquatica. The sequence goes on from OY856412.1 coordinate 200,070,487, forward strand.
AGATCTAGTATGTTGCATGTTCTATTTTCTCTTTCCAAGTTATGATTGCTAGTTTGGTTGATCTCTTACTCGCTTGAACTGCTATTTCTGCCTGTATTGAGAGATCCGTTGTAGAAATAGCTAAGAGATGATAGTTTGGATCTGAACCTGAGAGGAGGACGATCCAAGGTATTCTGTTCCTAACACCCCATAATATCCTAAGACCCGAGAGGGAACTTAGCATATACTGAGATGTTGATATGTCATCCCTTGAGAGAGGGTTAATGACATATCGTTGATGGTTTTAGTCACGCATCGCGAGAGCGAGCGGGATGACCCCACAGGACAGATGTCGTTGTGCGTGCTAGATGCTTGCTTGGGTGTTCGAGGGTTGTCTACGCCCGAGAACGAGTGCATAGACTGCCCCTTTTGTGGTTACATAGCCAAGAACTCTCTTTCTCTAGTTAGTAGAACCTCGCGCCCTGTCTTGTTTTGCTTTTGTTTTCTTTTCTTTTCCTTATTTTAATCGTGACAACCCGCTAGACTAGTTCTAGCACTTTCTTTTATCGACTATCGTTTTGGCTTGTCTGACTCAAGAACAGAAATCTGTGGCGTCCTAAACGTCACCACGTCCCTGTGTTCGACCCCGTATATCTACTTCGACCCCGTAATTAAGTTGCAGGGGCCTAGAAGGTTTCGGGTTATAAATTTAAAGCTTTATTCCTTCCTTTGTCCCGCGGTCGTTTCCAGACGCGTGAAAAAGGCCGGTCAACTTTTGGCGCCGTTGCCGGGGACGTGGGTTTTCCACGTTTACACGCCTAGTAGATTTTTGTTCTGTCACTATAAGCCTGTATATATATGCATAAATTTTCATTTGTTTTAAACATACGTGTTCATATATACTGAATACCTTCTCTTTTTCTTGTACCTTTTTCAGCCGTGGATCTTGCTTCGGCAAGACAAGTCATCTTGTCCGCCTGTCCTCCTGAGTTTTTCCGCAGTTCTGACTGCTGACAAATAATAGAAGGTCGTGCTCTACAACTAGTCGAGTTATACTCACCTCCACCGTCGTCATATGTTGAAATTACAACAAAGGAGACTGCCAGTCAACCATCGACTCCCGTGCTAGCATGGGATCAAGAACTGATTAAGGCAGTGGAGTTAGCTGGAGAGAGTGGCAAGGCGCTCACCTCCCTAGTCCCTCATCTCCAAGAAGATGTCGATCCCAAGCAACAACTGCTAGAAGAGCAGAATCGTCTTCTCAAAGTAGGCACCGAGGCTGCGGACTGCAGTAGAAGTCTAGTTCAAACTGTTGAGCGAGAATTCATTCAAGAGCATCAGTCTGGTACAGCAGGTCAGCAACCAATGTGCATGGCAGAATCGACGGGTCTCGAAAGCATTGCTGCTCAAGTACAACAACTTCATGATAAAGATGTTGAACAAGGCAGGAGGCTCCAAGAGCTCATTGATTTGGTTACAATCCAATTACAAATGCCATCACAAGATAATGAAGACGTTAGTCATCAAGGCCATTCCATTGGATCTGAATCGGAGTATATCTCACCATCCTATTCAGACCATCAACTGGATTCGCCAGGATTTTTCTATGAAGACCAACCCACTTGGGGAAGCCCTTAATTCTATCCAGATGACCCAGTTGATGAACCAATGGACGATATGAGTCATAGACATGAATGGGCCAACGATGACGATGACGAAGACTCTTATCCTCACAATGACAGCCAAACAACCTCACATCCGGAAAGTTGTTCAGAGGAACCAGAGTCAGATATTGAACCAGACCAGAGTGACATCTCTCATATTGAGACTTGTCACTTCGCTTTGAGCAGTACGCCAACCATGGTTTGGAACAATTTGTTCGATGACGATGACGACAACGACGACGACGACAGCTGCTCGACATGGAGCAGTGAGTATAATGCCGACGACGAGTTAGAGCAGCACGAGTCGCCATTTACACCCATACCTTTACAAGGTAGGGTGGACGTCAAGGGGGTAGGATGGACGGTGCACAACAACATGGTTGCTAAGCATGAAGACACCCTCGACTCCATGCCAAGTGATAAGCTTGGGGTGGTAGAACCACAAACAGATTCTTCAGGGGGTACTTTTTGCTTAGAAGATGATTGGATGAGTCAGACAGTACATGAAGATTTATCTGAGCATCCAACCTCAAGTGCAGAGATGGAGAGAGAAGATATGAGTCCTCAAGATAACGTCCAACCTCTCTCATCTATCTCATCCTGTGTCGACATCCCAGTTCAAGCCACTTCCAGCACAAAGATGACTTCACCGAGTCGCCAGATTTTACTTTTCTTCTTCAGACTCGGCAACCCAACACATCCGCCTATTCTACTCATATTATGTGGCGGAACCCGTCGGCAAGACACAGGTGACACTGGTCCCAAAACTCAGAATTTGGGATCCCAGTGTCGGTATCGTGGGGCAGCCACCCCCTTTTCTCTTACCCACCCTCCCGCCCTTTTATTACAATAAATTTTGCTTTTCATTTTCTTGCTGGTAAATTTCTTTCCTCTAACTGTTTTGATATCCTTGCACCCATGCATCATCTTTAGAACTTCAATAAATGTCGTTAAACTCATGCATTCCTGCCTCACTTTTTCAAGATTGAGACTTGCTCGAGGACGAGCAAAATTTTAAGCTTGGGGTGGTAGGCTTCGCCCTTCTTTTCTCTTCACCCTTCTTGCATGCATGTCTATTTCCTGCATTTAGTCTTAAATTTTCAAAATTTTCAGCTTTTTAGCTTTGCAATTATGGCTATGTGGTGTGAATCTAATAGATAAATGCTTGGCTTCATGCCTAGATGCACAATTTTCATCTTAAAAATTGCTTGACCTTTTGATTGACTTGCTCTTTGACTCTTTCCTTGAGTTTGGTAATAAACCTAAGGTTATGTCCCTTTTTCATAGCTTAAAGCTAAATTCCCTTGATCTGTGTCATGAATGGCAAATCCACGGTAAAGGACCGCTAGAATGAGCTAAAACACGATCAAAGAACCTAGCTGTGGATTCACAAGTTTTCCTCTATTCTAAGGATTCTTGAATCATAATTGCTATCTTTTCACACAGGTATCAAGCGGGCCATGATGAGTTTTGAGCCATGATCAAGGTGAAGTGCTTTTCCTTGATGGACTACATGCCTTCTCACATTAGATTGAGTCAAAAAGATGAAAAATATAAAAATGTGCAAAAGAGGTTTGGCCGCCCATAAAATCCCAAAAATATCTATATAGTTCTCACCCAAGCCTAAAAATAGAATGCAGATGATAAAAGCCTGAGTGTGAACAATAAATGAGCGCTTGTTTTATCTTTTAGGAGAGTTGAGGATGGTGCCCAGCCGGTGTATGACTGCGCTCATGAACGCGGGTATGTCGCGCCTGGTAGTATCACTCTAAATGCTCATTAGAGAGTCACTAGGAACCCCTAGGAGACCTATGAGATCATCTCAGTAGCAGGGTTGGTTCGAGCGCAGTACGAGGAGTTCGTCTCACTGCTTTGGACCAACTGGTTCGGACTGCAGGGACTGTTGCTCGCTACATGGACCAATCTGACGCAGATCGGGATCCTCAGAAGTCATTAGAGTCTTTTTGCTTTATTTCTTAGGACATGAATAAGTGAGAGGCATGGTATTCTAGATTGGTATGCATGGATTCATGGTGATGGCTCATTGCTCATCACCTGCTTGATCACCTAAGTGACAACTCTTTCATACTTAAATAATTATGATTCAAACCCTCATGAGTATTGGCAGGCTATAGTGAATTCGCTTAATCTTGCCTGGAAATTCTTTGATCTTACTTTGGCAGGATTGTGCTTGTTTGATGGGGTTTGTTCTGAAATGACATGGATCAAGAGTATTGATGTTTTAAACTATTTTTCTTAACCTTAGCATTTATTGCCAAACTTAATTTGGATGTTATCTTTTTGTTCTTTGAGCACAGTCTTGCTTGAGGACAAGCAAGTTTTAAGCTTGGGGTAGTTGATAACACCCAAATTAGCGCATATTTTCTATGCATTTTATCTATAGTTTTGTGCCACTTTAGTCTTAATATGTACTCTTTTGTTCATGTTTTATGTTTTCTATCTCTCCATTAGATAATGTAGTGAAAATAGCCAATAATGTAGCTAATTAGCCAATTTTAGACTTGCAGGCACCGAAACTAGCCAATTTTGGGACTTTCAAATACCAGACTAGGAAAAGAAAAGAATCGCAGCAGCTGGCCGATATGGCTGCCTGATACGGGTGCCCGATATAGCTGCCTGATATGGTCTGGATGAGATGGCCGCCCGACAAAGACGCCCGATATGGCTGCCCGATATGGCCTGGCCGATACGGGTGCGCCGACTGATACGGCCGCCGACCGATACGGCTGCCCGATACGATTGCCGAGTGACAGTCATATTGGCCGACCTGGTTCCTCAAGATTGAAGCCACAGATGAAGGACACGTGGACCAATAAAAGCTACAACTCACATCAACTCGCTGTCTATAAATAGCAGCTGCCAGCCTACAAGAATGCTTTTTCGGGGGGGAGGAGAGAGCCGAGGGCTGGAGGAAGGACCCTGCAAGAGCTAGTTCCTAGACCAAGGAGCTAGTGTGTCGGGTTCCCCAAAAGTCTACTGCCCGATACGGCTGTTGCCCGATACGGCCGCGCCGACCGATACGCCCGCCGACCGATACGGCCGCTGCCCGATACGGCTGTTGCCCGATACGGCCGCGCCGACCGATACGCTCGCCGACCGATACGCCCGCTGCCCGATACGGCTGTTGCCCGATACGGCCGCGCCGACCGATACGCCCGCCGACCGATACGGCCGCTGCCCGATACGGCTGTTGCCCGATATGGCTGTTGCCCGATACGGCCGCGCCGACCGATACGCCCGCCGACCGATACGCCCGCCGCCCGATACGGCCGCCGCCTGATACGGTCTAGAGAGAGAGAGAACCGAGGAGTCCAGAGGGACAAAGAGAAGACCCCAGGGGCGAGATCCGGCCTACACAGAGGCCAAGAAGCGAGAGCCACCTCTCCTCTACGGGCTATATCTCTTCCCTCTTCTCTTTCATTCTACTGCATTCCTTTGTTTCTTGTACAAACGATGTTTATCCATCTTTGTTCGGTGCCATCTATGCTTGTCTATGGCTAGTTAGCTCCTTCTTGGCTATGCAGCCCAATCTGGGCATGTTTACATACTTTTGCCTTAAGCAAGTAGATTCATATCAGATCTAGTATGTTGCATGTTCTATTTTCTCTTTTCAAGTTATGATTGCTAGTTTGGTTGATCTCTTACTCGCTTGAACTGCTATTTCTGCCTGTATTGAGAGATCCGTTGTAGAAATAGCTAAGAGATGATAGTTTGGATCTGAACCTGAGAGGAGGACGATCCAAGGTATTCTGTTCCTAACACCCCATAATATCCTAAGACCCGAGAGGGAACTTAGCATATACTGAGATGTTGATATGTCATCCCTTGAGAGAGGGTTAATGACATATCGTTGATGGTTTTAGTCACGCATCGCGAGAGCGAGCGGGATGACCCCACAGGACAGATGCCGCTGTGCGTGCTAGATGCTTGCTTGGGTGTTCGAGGGTTGTCTACGCCCGAGAACGAGTGCATAGACTGCCCCTTTTGTGGTTACATAGCCAAGAACTCTCTTTCTCTAGTTAGTAGAACCTCGCGCTCTGTCTTGTTTTGCTTTTGTTTTCTTTTCTTTTCCTTATTTTAATCGTGACAACCCGCTAGACTAGTTCTAGCACTTTCTTTTATCGACTATCGTTTTGGCTTGTCTGACTCAAGAACAGAAATCTGTGGCATCCTAAACGTCACCACGTCCCTGTGTTCGACCCCGTATATCTACTTCGACCCCGTAATTAAGTTGCGGGGGCCTAGAAGGTTTCGGGTTATAAATTTAAAGCTTGATTCCTTCCTTTGTCCCGCGTTCGTTTCCAGACGCGTGAAAAAGGCCGGTCAATAAGGTGTAGTTTATAGTTGTATACTCCAATTTTCAACAATAAATGATAAATGTAAATGTCCAAATGGTACATTGTTGCTCCATAAAATGAAAATATTCAAGGTGAGCTGTGGTATTTGGGCCTTTGCTTTGGCATGCCCAGCAAAAAAGTGGTCGCCTAGTCAGGCTAGCACCTGCCCAAGTGGCCCAGGCAGTCGACTAGCCGCCCAGGCACCCTAAGCGGACGCCTATTTGGGCAAGAAAGTTGGGCGTCTAGCTAGGCGACCCCCCCCCTTGAGCGACCAGCTGACTAGGCGGGTGCCTCAACAACTATGGTACCTTTTGTGTGTGAGCACTCTCTTAGTGGTGTATCAGCACTCTCCAGTCTACTTCATGAGATTGGGTTTCAAGATGAAGACATAGGTGCATACCTGTTGTTGTTTACTACTACTACATATGGCACTCCATTTTGATGGAGAAACTCCTAGTTGTCATTGTATCTGCTCTGGATTATCATCTTGAGGGGGGAATATTTAAGTATTGAGTGTTTCATTGTAAGATTGAGGAGTTATAATTTTTTATGGGCTTGGTTTCTCTTTTTATTCTTAGTTTATATGTTTGCGAGCTGACTTGGGATTCTCCCAAGCTCCAACTTGAGGGGGAGTATTGAGTATAGGAATATTTAACTTATTTTGTATATGGGTTCAAGTCTATCAAGGCCATTTGTGTCTTCACTCCTAGTCCATTAGGGTTGTGTTTGCTTCCTTATACTTGCCTCTCTCCTATATATAAGAGAGGGGTTTGCATATCTATCAATAACAAGAAATGCAACACGGGAGAATTCCCCCTACTATCGCTTTCCACAATCCTAAACCAACTCGTTTATCTTCACTATATGTAGGCACGCCTAAACTTCCTTTGTTTTACAATCTGCAAATTCTTCTGATTTTCAACATTATGCAAGATACTCTGTTTTCTATTGTGTAATAAACCTAATCGGTTTAAACATTATAAATTAATTTCACAACTTTAATCAATGTTCTAAAAAGTAGTATTTGGTGTATTAGGTATAAAGAGTACCACCTAATAGAGTATATGTGGTATGTGTGAATATATGCAATTTGGATTCTTATTGGTCTATGAATTATAGAGTTCAGTGGTGGTATTGTTAAAAAAAAAGGCGGCAAGGTTGGGCGTCTTGACGCCTAGGTGCCCTAGGCGGCCTTTTATATAATTCAAATTCTACTTTTGTGAATGCCAATAATGTATTGTTATTGTAGAATTGTTAGATGTTAAATCTCCACCCCCAAGAAAACTAGATGCCAATTCTCATAAGTTAGAGACATGAATACAGAGGCTCTCCTATATCGGAGTATTGAAGATGAAGAGGATATGATTATATGGGTAAATGAATTCTCACTTAACGGCACCAAAGGCAGATAACGACATAACAAAGATAATGACAATGGGAATAAGCCCAATAACCTGTTATATTGAAGGTTGTAATGGATTTCTGCATTGCAGACAAAAAATTCTTTTTATATATCTACAAATGTATATTTATTAAGTATAGTTGGAGATATAAACTATATTGTTATATACCTAGGCATATAAAGTTATAATAGAATACTAGGAAGCAAAAACACTTTTATGTAGTTCATGTGTATGTGTCTGACACGTTTTGGACACAAGCACGACTTGGACATGCCTCACAACATTTTGGACATAGCCAAGACGTGCTCGATCCCATTTTATCCACTTTTGCATCCTGACACAAATGGTAGGGTTGTAAATGGTGCGGGTACAGCGCAGGTGTAACTATACCCACAACCGCACTCGTACTTATTTTAGTTTAGCAGGTACGGGTCCAGACCCACATAACATAAAACTAGACCCCCAAGCATACAATGCAGGTATACAGTGAGGGTCTATGGTAAGCATTGAAAAAAAGCGCGCCCTGAGGCGCCAGAGGTGTACGCCTCAAGGCGAGGCACACTCAGGGGTGCCCCGAGGCAAAAGCCTCAGTCACTGTTTTAGAGGTGGACGCCTCCTTTCTCAAAAAGCGTAAAAAATCGTTGAGGCACTGAGGTGTAACTAAGGCGTAAGCTTTTGCCTGCCACCTAAAACTGATGGTTTGCTATACTATTTGGATTGTTATTGGGCCGAGCCCAAGTGGTCTTTACTCAAATAGGAGATCTCCACCTCTAGGCAACCAGGACATAACTGTCTTTGGGTTGCTCCAACCCTTAACGGTGATCGTGGTGGTTGATCTAGTTGTTGCTAGGCACAGCAGTGAGAGTAGCCAAGTTGTTGCTGCTAGGCACGTCACTGCTATACTATTTTATGATTTGATGAATTAGCTATTTATATATTTCACTTATACATATAGACATATATTACATATACATACATGATACATACATATACATACATATGCATATATATATATATATATATATATATATATATATATATACGTTACAATTTATATAGATATGTATATATATATGTATAGACATGTATATATATGTATATATATAATATGAGATAAGACGGAATACACTCGAGTGTACCAGGACGCTATACACCTCAATTGTTTTCTATCATAAAGTTATTACTACTAAAATTTGTAGCGTTGATCTTCTTAAATATCTTAAGAACATCCTACATAATAAATTTCAGCTCATTTGGACACTTATGGGTCATGCATTTATTAGGGGGGAGAAAATCATGCATTTCAAATTAGTTTTGTGCGTCAATTTTGTTGTCCTTGATGAGTGATAACACTCATCCAAATGGACTCAAATTTTATATGGGGTCTATTAATATTGTAATAATGAAGATCCATGGATTAGATTTTACAAAAATATGGTCTAGATAGGTAAACACCATTGAGGTGTACGGTGCAATCTATACACTCGAGTGTATTCTAGCTTGACTCTATAATATGAGTGAAGCTAGAATACACTCAAGTGTATTGGAAACGCTATACACCTCAATTGTTTTCCATCATAAAGTAATTACTATAAAAATTTGTACCGTTGATCTTCTTAAATATCTTAAAACATCCTACATAATAAATTTCAGCTCATTTAGACACTTATAGGTCATGCATAAAAGGGGGAGAAAATCATACATTTCAAATTCATTTTGTGAGTCAATTTTGGTGTCCTTGGATGGGACGATGGGTGACTTACACTCATCCAAATGGGCTCAAATTATGTATGGGGCCTACTTATATTGTAATAATGATGATCAATGGATTAGATTTTGTAAGAATATGGTCTAGATAGGAAAACACCATTGAGGTGTACAGTGTGATATGTACACTCTGAGTGTAAATGTCTCGTTACGCCCTGAGTTGTACAGGCGGGCGCCCAGGCGGCCCAAGGCCCGCCTCAACCTGGGCGCCCAGAAGTAATACTTGTAATTTTTTTTTTTTACTGAATCCTATCAATTGATTAGTATTTACTTATCTACTGATTTGTATTTACTTATGTACTGATTTGTATTTACTTATCTACTGATTTGTATTTACTTATGTGCTGATTTATATTTACTTATCTACTGATTTGTTCATCTAATGATTTTTGATTCATCACATTATTTAAATTTAGGGCTTTGTATTCGTTCATCTACTTCTTAAAATTATTTAGTCATCTACTGATTTATGTTTGTTTATCAACTGAGCTGTACTTTTTTATCTACTGATTTATGTTTGTTTATCAACTGAGTTGTACTTTTTTATCTGATTATATTTATTTATCTAATGCTTTGAGTTTAATTATCTAACGCTTTGAATTTTTTTTATCTACTGATCGGATCTAATGCTTTGTATTTATTTATGACTGATTTGTATTTACTTATCTAATGTTTGAATTTTTTATCTACTGATCTACTTATCTAATGCTTTGTATTTATTTATGACTGATTTGTATTAACTTATCTAATGTTTGAATTTTTTATCTACTGATCTACTTATCTAATGGTTTGTATTTATTTATGACTGATTTGTATTAACTTATCTAATGTTTGAATTTTTTATCTACTGATCTACTTATCTAATGCTTTGTATTTATTTATGACTGATTTGTATTTACTTATCTAATGTTTGAATTTTTTTATCTACTGATTTTATATTGCTTATCTGTTGATTTGTATTTATTTATCTACTGATTAGTATTTACTTATCTACTGATTTGTATTTATTATCTACTGTTTTTATTAATTTATCTACTGATTAGTATTAATGTACTGTTTTAACTTGTCTACTATTTGGCTTTATTAATCTACTGTTTTGTTTTATAAATGTATAGCCTCATGAATAGAAATACAAATATAGTTGATATTTTTTATTAATTTATCTAACGCTTTGATTTTTTTATATACTGATTTGTATTTACTTATCTAATGTTTTGAATTTTCTATGTACTGATTTGTATTTACTTATCTGTTGATTTGAATTTATTTATCTACTGATTAGTATTTACTTATCTACTGATTTGTATTTATTATCTACTGTTTTTATTAATTTATCTACTGATTAGTATTAATGTACTGTTTTAACTTGTTTGACTTTATTAATCTACTGTTTTGTTTTATAAATGTATAGCCTCATGAATAGAAATACAAATATAGTTGACATTTTTTATTAATTTATCTAACGCTTTGATTTTTTTATATACTGATTTGTATTTACTTATCTAATGTTTTGCATTTATTTATGACTTATTTGTATTTACTTATCTAATGTTTTGAATTTTCTATCTACTGATTTTTTTTTTTGGTCGCGCTTCTATCTACTGATTTGTATTTACTTATCTGTTGATTTGTATTTATTTGTCTACTGATTAGTATTTACTTATCTACTGATTTGTATTTATAATCTACTGTTTTTTATTAATTTATCTACTGATTAGTATTAATGTACTGTTTTAACTTGTCTACTATTTGACTTTATTAATCTACTGTTTTGTTTTATAAATGTATAGCCTCATGAATAGAAATACAAATATAGTTGACATTTCTGATTTCTGATTATGAGTAATCAATTTTGTGATTAACTCAAATCGGCTTTACAAAAACCCAATAAAGGAAAATGGCAAATATCTTCTAAAAAGAGCTACAAATTCAGATTTTCGAATGTACTATTTCTACTATATAAGCAATTTAGATATATCTACTAATATATATATATATATATATATATATATATATATATATATATATATATATATTTATTTATTAAAACAAGATACATATATATATATATATATATATAAACAAGATATATATATAAAACGCCCGGAAACGCCTGGGCCTCCGCCTGGGCGCCTAGGCTTCCTGGGCGTCCATATGGAACGCCCGGCCGCCTGGCCGCCTATACAACCATGGTTACGCCCCATGCTTTTTTCAACCTTGCTGGTAAGGTTCTGCACAAAATTTCATGTTTAAAATTATGATACCCAATATAAAGAAACTGGTTGTTCATTACTGAGTTGTAAAAATGTCGTTTTGTTTGCTTCAAGACTAGTTACGTTTTGTTTAGATATTGGACACAATCAATAGCATCTCAAGTCCACAAGAACAATTATTATTGAAGAAACTTAAAGCATATCAATGGAAGTCTACATAAAAAGAAAAGAAAGAACCGTAAAGTAGGAGGTGACGGATCTAGCACATATGACATATAAATGAAAGCGGTAACTGCAATCCGTCGATCAGTAGGTTCAGCATAAGGATTGTAATCGCCAACACAAGAAGGGATCAGATTGCGGCTTACTTGAGGAGGATGTCGGAGAACAACGGCCCAAGGTTAGGAAGAAGGGAGGCACCAGGACGCCGCCGCCGCCGCCGAGATCAGAAATCCATCAGGATTCGGGCTGGATGCCGCCGCTAACGAGATCGGATTTCATCGATCAGGAAGCAAGCGATATCTGAGCAGTCGGATGCCGCTGGGATAGAGAAGCTGGCAGGAAGTCAGCGCCTGGAGTCGGTGGTGCTTGAGTCGGCGGCGTTCAGGCTGCTCCAGAAAATCCTGGAGTCAGTGCAGAATCCCTCATCAGTTCGCCGGACCCGTCCTTGTTCTGATCTGCTTCCTGTTTCGTTCTGGCGTCAAAGGAGGAAAAGGAACCATTAAAGACAGAATCGAGAAGGGGAGATTAGGGCAGAGGGTGCAGAGGAATGAGATTACGAGCCATACCTTAATGAAAAGGCGTCAAAGAGACAGCAAAGGTTGCCGAAGATGAGTGTCGCTGGAACTGCGCTAGAGAAAATCAGCGGAAGGGCAGACCTTGAGACCGGGCCTCGAGGGCGATTTGGATAATAGGGAGGCTGAAGCTGGCGAAAGCTAGATCGGAAGTGGCGTGCCTCAGAAAAGCAATGCCTTGAAGGCAAGCGCAGCAGACGCCAATCGCGAATGGGAATTGGGGAAGAGGGAAAACGAGCGCGAAAGGCATCACTGTAACCCGAAATTTTGAATCTTTAAAAACCTCTGTCGAATTAGATTTGAAGCGGACCCGACCGGCGTGTCGAACTGGCAAGACCGGAAGTTGCCAAAGCCGATTCACCCGATGCAGTGCAGTGAATGTCACAAGACTCACAACCACAAGCACGCATGGGCATTTCCGTCGTGCACGTGCCTGTGGTGATGTAGCGCCTTTCCTAAGCATAAACATGCATATAGCGGAAGCAATATAGATCCATAAGCAGCCCTTTTCTGCTAAGCAGGGCTGTCAATGAGGAGAACATGGGGAGGGTAATGTCTTATCTTTAGTGTTATCTACCAAGTGTGACGGACAAGGATATGAATAATCCTCTACTTCACCAGTATCCTTACCTTCCCCTTACTCTTATCATCTTAACCACAAGGTAAACGGAGAGGGTAAGGATGAAGCGGCGATTTACATGTCTCTTCACATTTATGCTAATATTAATAATAATGGTTCGGTTAACACACACACATATATATGAGTTAAATATCAAGATGTTTCGTAATGATTTTATGTAAATAGTTGTATTGAATGTATATACAAATATGGTAATATCCTACATTGGCGTGTGAATAAATAAATTATTTCAAAAGATAAAAATTGCTATATTAAAATATTATTCAATGACAATATGTCACAAATATCATGTACCCTCTAAAATATTGTTGTATATGAAAAAAATAAAGCAAAAATAAAGTAGATAACACCACCTCATATATGTATCAATTATGTATTAAACGGTACATTAAAAATTAAATCTTGTTATTATATTTGTGTACCACGCGAGTATTTAATGAAACATAGACTATTTTCATGTGAGTGTGTTGCACCTCTAAAACGGCAATTCCGTACGCAACCAAGTTAACTATAGAAGTAGATAAGAATATATGTATTGTATATAATGATGACCACACGATATTAAATATTCCATATACTCAAACAAGTCAATGACTATATATTTAATAATATATATATATATATATATATATTAATTAGAGGGCAGCGGGTTAGAGGGTATGGGTAATAGATTACCCTTACCCACTAAGGTAGTAGATTAGAGGGTAGCGGGTAGGCGAGTAAAGGGTAAGAAAATCATTTACCCTTACCTTTCCCATACAGGTATGGGTAAAGGGTAAATGAGTTTACCCTTATCCATTGACAGTCCTACATAAATTCATGACTCAAAGGAGTATTACATAAAGTTTACATTCATAACAACAATATAATCCATCACACAAATTGATATATTAAATATTCTCATAATTATTCTTACAAAAAGAACACAAAGGTTGTCACATGGAAAACTAACTTAACATCTTAAGACATAGTCTCTAGTCTAATATTCTAGATTGAAAGTTTATATTTGAATTTATGAATTTTATGATCATCTCATAGTTGGAATCCCACCAGATCTTACTGTACTCTACTCTTGTGTTTCATGTCTCTTGGTGCTACTTCTGCTCCTGTTGCTCGCATGCATGTTGGTAAATAGGGTGATAGATAAGGCAGTGAAAACAAAACTTTTATTACTATATTTCCCATAAACCAATGGATCGTGTCAACAACTATATAATAGAAATAATGGTTTTGAGGATATACTTGGTCCTAGAGCAAGTCCAGTGACATAATCCTCATCGCTATAGGTGTGCAAGTGTCATCAAGAACATGGTGTTTACGCAACTCCTGGTTTTCACCATGGACAGAAGACTTGAACAACGTATACAGCGGCTCCTGCAGTCTCGCCACGGATAACGAGCTGACGATGTCCTCCTAGCTACAGGAAAAGGCCACCTTGCCTCTATGGAAGTCCACACAGACTACTAGAAACTCCATGTTGCACTACCAGAGCCAACAAGGAGTTGTCACCTTCTATCAACGTAGCTAGTCGCCTACATGCTCTTTAACAACTAATCTTCAGTTGTTCTCTCCCTTGTTATCCCTCTCTTTAACGGGTAGTACTTGCTTGGGCTCTCTATTGGTTACTGCAACCAGAGAGGACGACAATTGTCAGAGCAATTGATTCTCAACTGTGTGTCTTGGGAAGCCCCTCGTACTCCTCTATTTATAGTAGAGGTTAGGGTCAGGGTTCTCGATCAATGTAGGAGTAGAAGGGTCCGAAATCATGAATGTTCTAGAACCTTTGAACTACGAGATGTTCGTCTCGCCCAGTGAAATGGTCGTATCACTTAGCGAGATGGTCATTTCGTACAGTTCCCTATTCTGAATCAAATTGGCAATTTGAATCCAATTAATTCACAACATAACGTCAACACTAATCCTTGATGTAATCGAATTTCCCCTCGAACCAGGCATCTCGCTCACACGAGCTGGTCGTCTCGCAACCACAAACTGTTTGTATCGCTCACGAGAGTCAGTCATCTCACGACCATGAACTGGTCATCTCGCTCACGCAAGATGGTTGTCTCATCCCCCAGTTCTGGCAGAACTCATCCAATTCCATTTATAATCAACCTGACACTCCAAACAGTCAGTCCAACACTTGAACTTGATGATTCTGAGTTCAGTTAGTTGATCTATTGTTTAATTGATTACCTAAACACCTTTAGCATTCAATCTAAATATCATTCACGAATATACTCCTTTAATCCAACTGTATCCTATGTGTGTGACCATATAGGTCCAAAATTACGTTGACAGTGAATGTCCATAACAAATTATGACATCACAAGCAAAGAGTGGTGTCTAGTCATGCATCATTGTTACCCAAGTAATTCAAAAAGTTGGAGAACAACTTCAACCTACAATCTATGATTAGTGTTATAGTGATCGTGTAGTTCCTTTGTTTTTGATATCTGGGTTGAACTCGAGACATGGAATTGTCATCCTCTCAACGTTCAATCCATGTTCCTTGAACTAGAGCAGACTGTCTAAGATGTATATGAGTTCACATATCACGTATTGAAACACATGGGTACGTTCATGCATTTCTCAATCTCACTTATCAAGAGGTATTGGATATCAATCTCATGTAGGAGGGTCAAATCCCATCTACATCACTCACGCTCAAGTCCCCATGTGTCAAAGCTACCCAATTATCATCTTTATGGCAACCCATATTTTAGGATTACGTTTGATGATGTCAAGATATACTCAAAGACATGTGATGAGTGTAGTGACTTCAGGTCTAAGAACCACCACCACTATCACAATGAGAGATGATTCTAACTACCATTTCATGGTCTCCATATATCACTCTCATGGTGGGTCTATTTGATACACTATTCTTTAACATATATCTATGTGAGTGACTTGATATCATATATCATGACTAATGAGACTCTGTCATCAGTCAACACACACTCTAGTCTCATGTATTATTGTTCTCTATTTTGCTTCCACAGTAATATCTGACTAGGGACATAACAACAATGTATGTACTCTTAGCATATGTATAATCTTATTCTTCAAGTCACGTACTTGAAGACATACGTCATCGAGTAACATCATTATTTAGATATCTACTTATGTATGTGTCAACGTCTCATGACTGAGACAAAAATAATAGATGGAATTACCTTTATTATTATCAAATCAAGTATTTAATGCCACACTCCAATCAGCATTGATTGGCTCTCTTGGCATACATACCAAGAATGTAGACATCTCGTCCTCAGCCACGTATTGAAAATATATTTGTTAGAATAAATGGCATGAGCATTCTAATATATGCATAACAGGAGTAAATAAATCTACAAAATATATTCTTAGACATGATAGATGTGACAACCCCAATTCCTATATACTTTCCATGTTGACATTCCCTAGATATGCGTGCACTCATATATATAAGATTTCAAGAAGGAAATTATAAGGACTTATGATTGTCATGCAATATATAAGGAAGCCAGATCATTGTTCACAAACATCATAAAAGTAGCCACACAAACCATCATTCATAAGATTAAAAAAAATTATAATAGTTACATTATTCACTGGAAGAAAAGACTAGTTCTTAAAGAAAGAAAGTACATAGGAGATAGATATCCTTGTTGGATTTTGTGGAGAAAACATGCACGGCGGAAGTAACAAAATTCCACTCAACCCGAAATAGGATCTTGTCGACAACATCATTTTTGAAAGGAGTGTTTGCGGGAACCTTATCGCGGAGCAAGTCCGGCGATGTCTCACTGCACGACGGTGTGCAACGCTGCTAGCCTACACAGACAAAACTTCTCTCTTGTTCACTTTTGTAGGAATATCTGGCGGTGATCCTTTCGTGCGATGATGTATGTAACTTGTAATGCGTACGGATGGTCGTTGATGTCCTTCGAACGCAGGCGTCTCAGCGTATGTGTCTCTACTTCATCCACGCGGATGGACTGGAACTCCACGTCGTGCTTTCTAAGCTGGCGGGAAGGAGTCGTATCTGTGCGGCGGCGTGCTAGCGGCGTGTTGCTCTCCTTTCTCTCCTAAGGATGGTGACGGCTAGGGTTTACGTATGTGATCATAAATTGAAAATCCTATCTCAATATCTTATATAGATATCAGCCGTCAACCTCCTTTAAATAGGAGACGAAGGGAAGTAGGGTTTCCTAAACCCATTGGTAAACAAAAACCTTGTGTTAATTAAAATGCCCGTGGATTAATTAGAATATTCTGGAATTCATTAATTAACCAAATAATCACATTAATTGATTAATTAATATCTGACTCCATGCAATCACTTGGGATGGCTCTATGGGCATATATACCGACAATCCTATACATCATCTAGAAGAAATAAATTTAACTATCTAAAATTAGAGATAAAAATGAATGTCCCTCTAGCTAAATATCCTCAAAGGACTTTATTTAATGTCTTCAGGTACTTTGAAGTGCATTACTTGTTCTTTGTGCCTATAAATTACGGAAAATAGACGAATCAACAAAAGTTGGTACATGGTTGAAATACTTGTATAATAACTTTCATAATAAAATATTTGAGAAATAAAGAAAAAGAAAACATCATATTAGGGTGGAGAATCAGGTAAACCCAACTTATTAATCATATTTCAATGAACATGGATTACTATGGTGGACTTAGCACAAAATCACATATATTATTGGGCCCATTCCATCTGTACCTTGTACTCTAGGGATCTCCATATATACCATGTATTTAAGGAGGTTCTAGTCAACATTAATAATCTCCCTCTCTCATAGGGAGATTAATGAACACCATCAGTAACTACATTTTATTTTCTTTCTAAAATTATTCTTAGTTTGGAAGGCGAAAGTGTACAATAATATACGTACATCCAAGCAAGTTTATGCAAGTAGTACAAGCAAGTATTCATATTTATTATATCCATAAAAAATATTCATATAATTATATCCATGTACCTTGAGTCTCAGATCTGGATATTAACAAGTCTAGAATAAAAGAGTAGACCACACTAAAAGAAAAATAAAGACCTAATGTCATTATGTGTTCTCAACATCTAATATTAGGGTTTTGGACTCACTAGGGTTTTCATCTAGTGTCTTGGGTTTAGATCAGGGTATTACATGGAAGATCCTTAGGTTAGGGATTTAGAGAGTGGATTCAGGTATTTAGGATGATTAATTTTTCCTTACTCACTATAATCGAAAGAGAGAGAAATATAGACCAAACGTGTGGAATTAGGGAGTGTAACTCCATTATTGATCAACAACCTAGGGTTTCACATCAGAGAAGTTATTATTAGATTGATGTCTCAGGGATTTTCATAAATATTGATCCCTGCTTTCATATTCATTTTCTATAAGTTAAATAATAAAAGAACATTAATTAAACTCATAAAGGGTACATTGATTCTAGGATTGGGTTTAGGTATGAGTGATAATTTATATAGGTTCTCCTTATTTTTCTAAGAACATGGGTATTTTATGGGGATTTTTGTCTACTGGAGTCATTTATTATCAATTTTACAATATCAACCAATCAAAAAAAGGATAGGGTTTTAAAAAGAAAAATAAAAATAGGAAAAGCGGTCGGGCTTCATGGATCATAGGAGGGATACGAATCCACGTTTCCTCCTCTTAACTCACGAGCCAACCTTGGCTAACAAGGTCAATCAAGGGGGTGCAAATGACGCAAAAGCCCATGGGATCATAATGTATAGTCGTGATAGGGTATGGTTAGAGTGGGTATCTTATCCACTCAATTTTGGTTCTTCTGGTTCCATGGAAGTAGAGAAGGAAGGATGATAGGAAGGTGATTGCTTGGGTATCTAGGTGGGCACGATATGTGTGATGAGGTGTGGGTTGAGTTCGTGGAGTCATGTTGGTGTCAAGGAGCCTAGAATGGCTGTTAGAGATGGACTATGTCCCGAGTTTTGATCAAAATAGGCAGAGATGAATGGAAAGTAGGTCTCTCATTTTACTTGCCTTAGAGATGGATTGAGGGAATGAGAAGCTCTGTGATAGTCGGGTGATGTGTCTGCAACCTCTAGGAAGCTCGGAGGAGCTCTAGACCTCACCGGAAGTAGAGCCTTAAAGCTCGGTTGCATGCACTTGTCGATCCATTTCTTTGTGTTGTCGCATCTCCCACTAATGATGTTTGTTGCCTTGTTGAGATCTTAGGAGCGTGTGGTAGTAGTTGATTGGAAGGTGGAGGCTCCTAAAGTGGGGGAGGTGCTCAGGGTCAGTGGTATGGAGGTGGTTCAAGGTTAGGGATGATGGGGGATCCTTCGGGCAATTGAGGGTCAAGGATGGTTCAAGGGAGATTGACGCTACTGTGGGAGACCTTAAATAGGCATGAGGGTTGGTGTGTGAGGAAGTCCTAAATCAGGTGATGTTGTCAGGTGAGAGGTTCAAATATTAGGGTGCCAATTTTCCCTATTCTGAGGATGAGGGGTGACGTACGAGCTATTGTTAGGTTTGTTTTGATGCGAGGAGAAGAAATATCCCACACAGATTGGGATCGGGAGGGTGGATATCTCATGGTGATTGGGTCTGGATCGAATCAACTCTTGGAGTAGAATCTGAATCTTGTGGGAGGTTAGGGACAAAGTGCCCTCAGTTGGATGCCCCTCTATCCACAATCGGCTTGATCGGATGGCCAAGATCTGATGCCCCTATAAGTTTTATGCCCAAATTATAAATACCTCCCTGTGACATTTAAATGTCACTCATATAATCAAATTATCCACCAACTTAGGTTCTAGGGTTCAATAAATTATATAATGTACATTAATTTCAATTTCT
This sequence comes from Alisma plantago-aquatica, assembly GCA_963693085.1. NCBI lineage: Eukaryota > Viridiplantae > Streptophyta > Magnoliopsida > Alismatales > Alismataceae > Alisma > Alisma plantago-aquatica. The sequence continues at coordinate 200,090,136 of OY856412.1, forward strand.
TATAACTCTCAAACTATTTATCCAATTAAAGTGAAATTTTAGGTAGAGCTTCATGATGACATTATCTTACTATGGTACAAAATTGGGATTAAAATATGAATGTTGATCAGGGTTATGGACTAGGTACACATGATACACCCTACTATGTATTTGGTGTTTGTATTATTTCAAAATATTTGTGTCCATATGATCAAAGTAATAGAGGGAGGTAATTGTGGGTATATGAGACAAAAGTGTTGAGTAATTTATCAATGTTATTAACTTTTCCAAAGAGGAGAATAAATAATACAAAAAATCATTTTGTCACATTCTCCCCTCCTTTTTAAGAATTTGTACTCAAACTGCAAGCAACCTGTAAGAGATGTGGTCATTTTTGCTCGATCTCAGACTTGATCTCCCATGTGGCATCAAACTGATAATGGTGGCTCTAAAGAACTTTTACCACATCTTTTTTTGGGGTGAACTGAGCTCCTTGTATTGCTTTTTTTGTAAAAATTTTGTTAAATATATGTATAGCTATTTCTAAATGAAAAGCTATTTACACGGGCAAATGCCCCCAAAGGAAAAGAAAGGAGTAACTATACAAGAGACTATAGAGGAGAAGCAAAACTTCTATGCAGATCCAAGCTAGGAAGATCAATCTAGCTTCCATCTAAAGTTTGGACCTCCTTCTTAATGACCTCCCAGATGGTATGATGGTCTCTCTCCCTGCTCCAATGAACTCTGTAATTCCTCTCATCCCATAGCCAATACAAAATGCTCAAATCTAGAAGATGAGATCTCCTGTTCGAGCAGTTAATCAAATCTGAGCTAGCAGTGGGCTTTACAGGAAGACCCATGAAGCTGAAAGCTTTCTCACAAACCAGACTAGAATAACTACATTTGAACATGCAATGTTCCAAGTCCTCTTCATTCATTCTATAGAGAAAATAGAAGGATGGAGTGGTGATTCCCATTCTCCTAATGTAGTTGGTTGTAAGCAGTTTTCTGTGTCCCACCTACCAAGCATGGATCATGAATCTGCTTGGAGCTTTAAAACTTCAGAGCCACTCGAAAAAGGGAATGGAATCCGATTTTTGGTGAATAGCTTCCCATACATCTTTCATCTTTATAGAACTTAGACCATTAAAGAGAATAGTATCATGACCCAAAGAGGGTTTCTCAAGAGACTTCAGCAGAACATTCAACTCTTTATGAAGTCTAGAATCATCATGGATCCAATCTCCTTTAGAGATAATTTTAGAGACTTTGTAGTAGGGTTCAAGGCCTAGTTTGATGGAGATTTGTTTACCCAAGACATCCACCACAAAAAGAACATTAGGGAGCCAGGGGTCATCCCAGAATAGAGTGTTATCACCATCACCAATCCTTAAAGTGAGATGTGATTTTAATAATTCTCTTTCTTTGAGGATTCTACTGATGAGCCAGGAGAAATTGCCATTATCGTGTAAAGACCAGAAAGAAGATTTACTGAAGTACTTCTCATGCGCCCACTTAATCCACAAGGAATCAATTTTCCTAGCTAGATCCCAGGCCATGTGGATGACAGAAGAAAGATTAATATCTCTGAGGGAACGAATGTTCAAACCACCTTCTGACGTAGGCTTCATAACAGTGGACCAACTGATCAAATGAACGTTCGAGTGATCCTCAAACCTACCCCATATAAAGTCCCTGATGAGTTTCTCAATCTCATCACTAATCGAGCAAGGAAGAGGAAAGTAGCTAGACCAATACAGACTCATGGAGGCCAAAGTCGATTGGGAGAGCTCAATTTTGCCAGCCATAGAGAGTTGTTTGGCTTTCCAGCCATCGAGTCTTCTTCTGACTTTGTCAACTAAAGGGCCACATAGCTTCCTTGATATCTTCCCAAAAAAGAGGGGAATACCAAGGTAATTTTTACTGAGGCTTCCTTCACTAATGTCCAAGATGTTAGTGAATTTATCTTTATCAACCCATGCATTGAAGATGATGGAGCTTTTCTCGACATTACACCTTAGACCAGTAATGGAGTAGAAGTCATCCAAAATCTTTTTAAGGGCATAAGCACTGCTTTCATCGGCCTCCATGAAAACCATGATATCGTTAATGAAAATGAGGTGAGAGATATCAAATTTGTTAGAAGATCGTAGGGGTTTAAAGTCTCCACTTTTGATAGCTTTAGCCATGAGAGTAGAGAAAACCTGCATAACCAAAACAAACAGCTGGGGAGCAAGGGAGTCTCCTTGCCTAATACCATTATTGGGCTTGAAAGCACCCGAAGGTTCTCCATTAATCAAAATATCATAGGTAATGTTATGAAAGATCTCTTTTATCCATATTATCCAATAGTGAGAAAATCCCATACGACTGAGAATGCTAAAGAGAGAATCCCAAGAAATTGAGTCGTATGCCTTAGAGATATCTAACTTAAGACATATTTTCCCTTTCCCTCCTTTTTTGTTGAAATCATGAATAATTTCATTGCTAAGAAGAACAACATCATGAATACTTTGGCCTCTAATAAAGGCACATTGATTAAAGCTAACGATAGATGAAATGACCCCTTATAGCCTATTACTGAGGATTTTTGTAATGATTTTCAGAGTCACATTGCATAAAGAAATCGGCCTCCAGTTCTTTAAACTAAGGGAATCCTTTGATTTGGGAATGAGAGATATATAGGTCTTATTCGTTTCATTAAGCATTCTTCCTACTATGAAGAAATGGAGAATACATTCAGTGACATCAGAACCAATCGTGCCCCAACAGCTCCTGAAGAATAGCCCATTAAACCCATCAGGGCCTGGGCATTTGTCAACGTTCAAGCCTTTAACAATATCTTCAATCTCCACAGGGAAGATATGTCTGTCCAAGGAAAGTATGTGAATGTCATCCAACTAGGTGAAAGTTAGACTATCAAGCAAATAAATATTACTCACATGACCATTGTTAAAGAGATTACGATAAAAAGCTTGGTGGAATTTAATGTCTTCAGGATCCGAGATCAGATTACCATCTACCTCCAAACTTTTGATACGATTAATGTGCCTCCTGACCTTGAGAGAAGAATAGAAGAAGTTTGTGTTTGAATCACCTTCTTTCAACCATTGTATTCTTGAGTTTTGTCTCATAAGAGATTCTTCATCTTTCAAAGTATATTGAGCATCCTTCCTAAGAGAAACAACTTTGTCTCTAAGGTCAATACTCAAAGGATTAACATCTAACTATCTCTGAGCCTCGAGAAGATCACTCTCAGCATCTCTCATAGAATCAAAATAATTTCCTACCTTCTTATTGTTCCATTGGATCAGATTAGTTCTAAAAATTGTCATCTTGGAATAGACAGTGAAAAGAGGAAAACCAATTTTGTTAGTTGTCCAGCCTTCTTTGACAATATCACAGAAATCATCTCTCTTCATCCAAGTATTAATAAACCTAAAAGGAGAGCAAACCTTTTTCTTTTCTCCAATGTATAACTTCAAAATTTTGTGATCACTTATGGTATTTGTAATAAGGAAGCCATAAAAGTTTGAAAATCTTCTCATGAAAAGACTATTATAAAGAATTCTATCAATATGGGAGGTTGAGAATCTATCACCTCCCTGGTGATTGTCCCACAAAAACCCAGGTCCATTTAGACTTAGTTCAAAAAGACCACAATTGAGAAGGCAATTGTTGAAGTCTTCCATAGACTTCCTAGTAGGAGATTCTCGGCCGATCTTCTCACTAACCAGTCTAACGACATTACAATCCCCCATCAGAATCCAAGGGATATTAATAGTCAAGTTAAGGGCATCAATACTGTTCCACAAAGCACTCCTTTCCCTATCATCATTATGGCCGTAAATCGCCAAAAGATTAAAGCAGTGATTATCTACTCTGACCAGAGTGTGGATACATTGATCACTTTCATAAAGTTTGGTAATAGAACAGTCATCTTCTCTCCATAACACGATGACTCTCCCAATAACGTGGGAGTGATGATTAGAAGTCCATCTACAATCAGAAATGTGCCTACTGAGAAGCCTATCAGCCTTCTTTTCTCTCATTCTAGTTTCATCCAGAATTGCTATGTGGGGGAGATAGCTTATTGAGACTCTCCCGAACAAAGGTGACTTTATTATTGAGTCCCCTCACGTTCCAGGAGATGATGCATAGATTTAGCTCATTCATTGAGAGAATTTTCCTCCAGTACTTTACTGGGTAGAGAAGTCTCTTCACTGATCACTTCTTTGTCAAGGTCTTTGAACCTGTTGTTAAAAGAACCTGGACTAGAAGAATCTATAGAAGACTGATTTTTGTTCCTTGTTTTTTATTTCCTAGATTTCTTTGGCTTGTAGAAATATTCTGAGTCATTGCTTGGTTTGGAAGAGTTAGAGACATCCACAGAACTAGAGGGAGTGATGAAATCAACAACTCCAACAATCACTACTACTTCTGAAACTAATCCTTCTTCTTCGAAATTATCATTCGATCCATTAAGATCTCTATATCAGAAGTATCTTGTTGTTGTGTTACCTCTAAAGCAGGCTTTTCCTTCACAAGAAATTCCTTAGATAGAACATCAATGGTATTAGTGTTCGAAGCTTCAGGGGCAGAAGGAGGAGGTTGAACCGTCTTTAGAACCCAAACATTCTTCAACTGCTTCTGAGTGGGGACTTCCTGGAACTCATGCCCAAATAGATTACAGACGGAGCAAGGTTTTGGTTTCCACTCATAAAAAAACTTAATCATCTTCGAGTCACCTTTCTCACTCGCCACCTCCACGCTTTCAGGAAAGTCAGAATTCGCTGGAACCAGGACCTGCATTCTCGCAAACTCGAGCCTCTTAAAGTTGTGTGTGGCCCTATCAGTTCTTAGTGGATCCCCCAAGTAAGAAGCTATCCTGTCGAACATGGTTTTGTCCTATAGTTCCAAAGGGAGGTCATGTACTTGAATCTAGATCGGAACCTCAGATAACTTGAATTTAGTCAGTTGTTGTCCAGGTCTCCAGCGCATAAGGATGAGTAGCTTGTCTCTCACAAAGCAGGTGATGAATACATATTCATCTCTTATTTTTGCTTCATTTAGAATAATTAATTAGGACTTTTTATTAATTTTAGCTAATTCAAAAAGAAATAGCACTTTCATCTTCTTGATATACTATTCCTGAGTTCTTATGATATTTTTCTTAATTTTTAGGAATTATCTAAGTAATTAAATCGAGAAAATAAAAGATGAAGATATGAGGCTTTTCAAATATTCTCGCAGTGCCTGAGATACTCATCACCAAAATAGCCATATCTTTTGTTTCTAAAGGCAGAATTTTAAGATAAAGTATGAAATGGAAAGATAATTTTATTGGATACAAAAAAGACATATTTTGTAGTAATTTTGATGTTTATTTGGCTGTACAATTAACCAGTGAAAGTAGCCTTACGTTTTCCCGCAGAGTCTGATTTCAATATATACCTTTCACCAAAATTGGTATAACTCCCACATCCCAAGGCGGAATTTATTGTGCAAGTATGAGTTGGAAAGATAATTCAATTATCTACAGGAAAATATATTTTCAGACTGCTTCCGAATATTTGGCTGGTCCAAAAATATGCTCAAAATCGATGTTACAGGAAATTATGAAAGAATATAAAGCAAGCAATTGTTTCCTCTATTGATTAAATCCAGAAAGTTAGTAGCCACCGCCGACCATTTCTTTTGTCCTAAACCTAATGTATACCCCCCCTTCTCTTATAAAAGGAAGGGCACCTCCTCCTCATTGGGGCATCTGAGATTTCATTTTGTATGGGCATTTTGAAGCATTTTTATTCTTGTGTTCATTTCTAGTTCTGCAATAAAGTAGATTTTTCTTCAAGCATTGTTCTTTCTTATATTGTTCTTGTCTCTTCATTCCACTTTCAGTTCTAGATCTTCTTTTCTCTATTCTTTAGTTCTGGAGCAAGGAATTAAGAACTTGGCCATTTTATTGTCTCTAGCATAAAGATTAACCTCCTAATTTTGGGCTAGACTATGGCTTCAGTACTTTCTTTCTCTGTCTCCCCTTCTCCTCAACTATGAGTGAGTAGTTCTTTATCGAGGCAAGGAAAATAGCCCCTTATCTATGGTTTGATCATATTAATTTTAATCGATTCCTTTAGATGGTGATTGGTTTATTAATTTGATAATCTAGCGAATTAATTACTCGCTTAGATGTTTTGTTAATCTGGATGGATATGACTATGGAAATCTGGGTTTAGAACGATAAACCAATTCACATAAAGATTTTGATGTGACCGTAGATTTAACCCTATTTCGGATGAAGAACTAGGAAACATGAGTACCAGGACCAATGGGCTCATGTGGAGTTCATCTTTTGTGTTTCTTTTGTGATTCACATGTCGTCGTCTATTTATCGATTAATAATTAATTTGTGTTTTTACCATGGCTAAGTGGTGAAAACCCCTAAAGCCTCGATTCTTCCCCTTGGATTTCAACCGTCGATTTTCTTATTTACTCTAGTTTTTAGTCTTTTAATTCATAATTGCTTTTTGTGCTAACAATAATTTTTGTTTACCTTTTACAGGGCAAATAATATTTTGTATAAGTGCAATTTTAATTTTAGCATTTTCTTTCTTGTTTTAGTGTAATCAACCAAACACCCATTCTGACTTTTACTGTCCGTTTTAAATCTGAAAATACCAAAAACAAATAAAATAAGTTCTTCAAATAATTGGGGTTTTAAGAAACAATCTTCAAAAGTTGTCCTTTGGGATTCGACCCTTCTATACTAGCCTTAACCAGAGAGTTAAAAGGATTAAACTCTAGGATTAACAATCTTAGTGATTGGTGTGTTAAGAGACGCATATCAATTTGGCACCGTTGCCGGGGACAACGGATTTGTTTCTTTCGAACCCAAAAATAATTTTGAAAAAGTTTTTTTTCTTTTTTTATGCCTTCCGAGTAACATTCTGGAAGTGATACTCCTCTTTCTGCCGAGTTTCCATTCCGGTAGTCTATTTTTTTCTACACACGAATAACTACTTTAATTGTGCATGCGACACCCGAACGTTGATCTTCAATCGTTTGATCTGAAAATAGAAAGGACTTTTCATCGTTTAAACCGCCAAAATCTAGAAAGAATGAATGAAGAGGAAGTCACCTGTAGGATCGACCAAACTCTCATGGCTCAAAGAGAGCTCATCCAAGCCGAACAAGTGGAAAGAGAAGCCGCTTTACGAGTAGCCTACATGGCCGAACAAGAAGCCATGGAAGCTAATAGGAGGGAAGCCGAAAGGCAAAAATAATTAAAGGACTTTTCTATTCCCAAAACTATCTATGCACAACATCCGGTCATACCCCCTGACATCATTGCTCCTCAATTTGAGATCTGAACTCAATGGATCACCATGATACAAGCCAATCCCTTCTCAGGCAACAATGGGGAAAGTTGCCAAGATCACCTTCAAAGGTTCATCGACCTTTGCTCTTTGAACAAACTCCCAGGCGTCTCTGAAGATGCCATCTGCCTTAGATTGTTCAAGTATTCCCTATCTGGTCAAGCTAGTAGCTGGTACAACACTATGGAGAGTGAAGAACGTGTCACAACCTGGGAAGTTCTACAAAGCAAGTTTCTTGAGAAATTTTACCCCCTTCTCTCACCTATGAACTCAGGGGTCAAATCACTCACTTTTCCATATCCCCAGGAGAGTCTTTAGGAGAAGCCTGGAAGAGGTTCAAAGACTTACTTAGGAAGTGCCCCCACCATGATATCTCTCAAGCCCAACTCATAGAGATCTTTTACTATGGTGTTGATGATGATACCAAATTCTTTCTCGATTCCTCATCTGGAGGAAATTTCATGCATCAAAGTTTGACTAGTGCATGGGAAGTAGTCAAACAGACTTCTGAAACAAGGGCTAGAAGGGGAATTGGTAGAATCCTTAAGGTAGCCAAGGCAGAAGTTAATCATGATATCCAAAGCATAGCAGAAAGCCTCAAATTAATTGCCTTAAAACAAGATCGGTTAGAGTCATCCCTGGGCACCCTTAGGGAGTCACCCTAACCAATAAAAGTTGTGGACTCTCTTTGTGACATTTGTCAAGGATACAATCAAACCACCCTTCACTGTCAATACCTCTACAACATGCCCATGCAACCCGAAATGGGACAACAACTAGAAGACCTCAATTCAATTCATACCATACCAGGCCAAGGTTACTACAACCCCAACCAAACTAGAAACCACCCTGGTTTTCAATATGGGAACCCTTCAGGTGTCGATAACTCTAGCCAACTCCAATCCCAACAAAGGCCTCCCTACCCTCAAGGCAACAATCGACCACCACCTGGATTCCCATACAACAATCAAAGGAACTTTGGAACCCAAGGAAATTACTGAGGAAATCATCCAACCCGACCACCGTATCAAGGACAACAATTTCAAAACTTAAAACTTCCCCCTCAAAACCTCAATCAACTACATCCTCACCTCCTCAACCAAATGTTCCTACCCCTACCCCCTCATATGACGAAAGAATAGCAGCCTTGGAGCAAATCACCATCGCCCAACAAGCTCATCAAAAGGCGACTGGCGCCCAACTAGCTCGTCTATTTGCCCAACAAAAACCTCATGTCGGCCATTTTGCTGGGCAGCCTGAACCCAACCCCAGGCATATAGAACAACTTAAGGCTGTCACTACTAGATCTGGCCTTACCACAGAAGAAGAAGGAAGTTCCCCATCATAGATTTTGACCAAGGGGGTGATGAAGAGGTTGTTGTTGTCCCTCAAGTGCTGAGATCACCTCCCCCACAAGAAGAGAGTCATGTATATACGCTGTGTGTACCTTTTGCAGGTCGGCTGAAGTATACCCAATTAGACTCTAGGTTCAACAAATTCAAGGAAATTATGAGAAAATTATGCGTCAACATTCCACTTTTGGATGCTATGACTGATCTACCTGAATGGAAAAAATTCTTCAAAGCCCTTCTAAATCATAAGTGCATTACCGAGGAATATGAAATGGTAAAATTAGCCAAAACTACATTAGACATCATCCAAAGTAAAATGCCAAAGAAACGCAAAGATCCAGGATCTTTCAGGATCACTTGTTCTATCGGTGACTCTACCAGCCATTCAGGCCTAGCTGATCTTAGATCTAGTGTGTCCATCATCCCTTTGAGCATGTGTAGAAGGTTTGGTCTAACTGATTCTAGACCAACTCCAATGCGTATTCAACTTGCAGACTCTTCCATTACCAAGCCTCTTAGTATTATTAATGATGTGCCATTCAAGGTCGGAAATTTCTATATCCCTTGTGACTTTGTGGTACTTGATATAAAAGAAAACACTAGCTACCCTCTCATCTTTGGTCGGCCATTCCTCGCCACGGCCAGGGCCCTCATCGACGTTGAGGCAGGACTTCTCACACTAAGAGTGGGAACAGAGTTCATAAATTTTCAAGCCTCTGGGGGTAACATGAAGTACACTCAGGAGGAAGAAGTCTATTTCCTTGAATGCATGGACCAGTTCAATAAGATGCAACAACATTTCCTTAATTCTGAACCACCACATGTGATCGAAACCTGAATTTCTCTGGTGGACAATCAAGTTGCTACTCAAACTGGCCCAGTCAATCCTACCAAGATGGACATTTACCCTCCCACTATTCATACTGTGGGTACAACCAACTTCACCACTCAAGAAGTTCCCCTCCCACAACCCCCTCACCCATCTATGACCATACCCATTTCCTCTCCTCCCTCTCCCTTTGAGGAACCACTCTATGATAATCACCAAACGTCTTTTGAGCCACTACTACATATCACTACCCAATCAGTGCAACCAAATGTCATGGATGGATACTCCGGCTATCATCCCTTCATCCCAACCCCCATTGATACTAGTGGACAACATATAATCGAACAACTACAATTCAGTCAAAACAATGCTTCTTATAATAATTATTCTTATACAAATGAGATTCAATATGACTGTTCTCCACCATATGTCAGACCATGGGGACATAACCATCTTGATTTCAATTTTTATCCTTGGTATAGTGACGTATGCCAAGCCATTCAGGATACATTTCGAGACACGCAAGCAAAGATGATGGAGTGGTTCCAAGGAAATCAACCAAGTCACTATCACAACCATGCCTCCTCCTCCGCTCCTCCACCTCCATACTATCCGCCACCGCCATGATCCTCTTCCCTCCATCTCGGTCTAAGAGTTTTCTCGGGACGAGCAAAATTCTAAGTCCAGGGTGGGGATGGGTGGTACGTTTCCACCCCTTTTTCTTTCCCTTTTAGTATCTTTTCTTTGTTTTACATATTGCATATAGTTATATTTTTTTCTCTCTTTCTTTTCGTAGTACAATTAGCTCATATCTAGTCGGCATTGATATGATCATTTGTCAAAATACTCCCCTTAATGATGTAACTGCCTTGCAACTAAAATTTTGAAACTTTCATGACTAGAAATCCTCCTGTCACTTAGGACCTCAAATAATAATCACTCCTTGGAAAAGATGGCAAGCCATAGAGGACTGATAGGATTCAAGAGTGATGCTTTCTTATCATGTACAACTTGTATAAATTTTCTTGATTTTTCACATGATTCGGTAATAGTTGAACCAATGCATGGTACTCTAAAAAAAGAGATGGAAAAAAAAGTTGCACAAGAACAACCTCTTCTACTCTTTTTCCACCACTTCCAAATCTTTCCATTCATCAAAAAGAAAAAGCCAATAGTGCCCAAAATGCTAAGTTTGGGGTGGCACCCCTTCCCCCTCTTCCACTTATTCCATACCCATGCAATTGGGTGTATCACCAAAAATCAAAGAAAAAAATACGGTCAATGTAACTGCATGTCCACTAAATAAAAAGGTCTCAAGTCGAATAGAGGAGAGACTGTCCTTCTTTCATACCTCCTTCACCCCCAATTTTCTACCCAGGGGAAAACTACAAAAACCCCAACCATCCAAATTCAGCCCTGTTCTTGTGTAAAACTTAAAAAAAAAATTGGAGTACCAAATGCAAAGGTGAAATGAAAATCTATTTTATTGCAGGTCTTGAATAAATGCAAGTTTGTGAAGTAAGAAATATAAAAATCACTTTTTGTGAATTCAGGAAGTCAGGGTCGCTTGGTCATATTTTGGTGGAAGTAATCAAGTGGTTGTTAGGAGAGTGAGGATGATAGGCTGAGAGTATATCTTGAAAGTATTTCTTGATTTTAATGTTGCTCGGGACGAGCAAAGTTTAAGTTTGGGGTATTTTGATGAATACATATTCATCTCTTATTTTTGCCTCATTTAGAATAATTCATTAGGACTTTTTTGTTAATTTTAGCTAATTCAAAAATAAATAGTACTTTCATCTTCTTGATATACTTTTCCTGAATTATTATGGTATTTTTCTTAATTTTCAGGAATTATCTAAGTAATTAAATCGAGAAAATAAAAGATGAAGATATGAGGCTTTTCAAATATTCCCGCAGTGCCTGAGATACTCGTCACCAAAATAGCCATATCTTTTGCGTCTAAAGGAGGAATTTCAAGATAAAGTATGGAATGAAAATATAATTTTATTGGCTACAAAAAAGACATATTTTGCGGTATTTATTTGGCTACGCAATTAACTAGTGAAAGTAGCCTTATGTTTCCCACATAGTCTGATTTCAATATATACATTTCACCAAAATTGGTATAACTCCCACATCCCAAGGCGGAATTTATTGTGAAAATATGAGTTGGAAAGATAATTCAATTATCTACAAGAAAAATATATTTTAAGACCGCTTCCAAATTTTTGACTAGCCCAAAAATATGCTCGAAGTCTCTGTTACGGGAAATTACTGCAGAAAGAATGTAAAACAAACAATTGTTTCCTCTATTGATTAGATCCAGAAAGTTAGCAGCCTCCGTCGGCCATTTCTTTTACCCTAAACCTAATGTATACCCCCCTCCTTTTCCTATAAAAGGATGGGCACCTCCTCCTCATTGGGGCATCTGAGATTTCACTTTGTATGGGCATTATGAAGGATTTCTATTCTTGTGTTCATCTCTAGTTCTGCAATAAAGTAGATTTTTCTTCAAGCATTGTTCTTTCTTATATTGTTCTTGTCTCTTCATTACACTTTCAGTTCTAGATCTTCTTTTCTCCATTCTTTAGTTCTGGAGCAAGGAATTAAGAACTTGGCCATTTTATTGTCTCTAGCATAAGGATTAACCTCCTAATTTTGGGCTAGACTATGGCTTCAGTACTTTCTTCCTCCATCTCCCCCTTCTTCTCAACTATGAGTGAGTAGTTCTTTATCGAGGTAAGGGGAATAACCCCTTAGCCATGGTTTGATCGGATTAATTTTAGTCGATTCCTTTAGACGATGATTGGTTTATTAATTTGATAATCTAGCGAATTAATTACTCGCTTAGATGTTTTGTTAATCCGGATGGATATGAACATGGAAATCCGGGTTTAGAACAATAAACCAATTTGCATAGATATTTTGATGTGACCGCGAATTTATCTCTTTTTCGGATGAAGAACTAGGAAACATGAGCACCAGGACCAATGGGCTCATGTGGAGTTCATCTTTTGTGTTTCTTTTGTGATTCACATGTCGTCATCTATTTATCAATTAATAATTAATTCATATTTTTACCAGAGCTAAGGTGGTGAAAACCCCTAAAGCCTCGATTCTTCCCCTTTGATTTCAACCGTCAATTTTCTTGTTTACTCTAGTTTTTAGTCTTTTAATTTATAATTGCTTTTTGTGCTAACAATAATTTTTGTTTACCTTTTACAGGGAAAATAATATTTTGTATAAGTGCAATTTCAATTTTAGCATTTTCTTTCTTGTTTTAGTGTAATCAACCAAACACCCATTTTGACTTTTACTTTTCGTTTTAAATATGAAAATACCAAAAACAAATAAAATAAGTTCTTCAAATAATTGGGTTTTTAAGAAACAATCTTCAAAAGTTTTCCTTTGGGATTCGACCCTTCTATACTAGCCTTAACCAGAGAGTTAAAAGGATTAAACTCTAGGATTAACAATCTTAGTGATTGGTGTGTTAAGCGACGCATATCAGCAGGCTGCTCCATCTAAAACTGATTCAAGATCTTTGGCATCTGTAAATCTGATCAGAAAGAAGCCTTTGTCGTGGTTCAAGACTTCAATCAAACTTTTTAAGATCCAAATCTGATGTAAATACCACTCCAGAGAGGGAAGGTGAGGTCTGAATCCCACCACGTATCTTTCCATGCAAAGCTTCCATTTCTCAGCATTCCTCTCTACTTCGACGCTTGGGTAGATGAGAGTGTTGTCTTTTAGATCGATGCCAACTTTGCCTAGTGATGTATCCCCTTGGATGGCCTTCTTGAAGAGGTCCCTCTAGATGCTTGATTGAATTTGAGGAGCTTTTCCTCCATTGATTCCATCTCCAGCGGCGTTCGCCGCATCAATCGCACTAGTCGTCGCACCAACCGCACCAGAAGTCTTTTTTGTCAAACTTTCACCATATCTATGCACTGATTATTGTGAAGCTCTTTTGTCTTGAAATTAAGAATTTTGACTGGGGATTCAGCATAGGATTGATCATCTTTCAGCCCTAGAGGCTCATGATGCAGAATGTGAATGGGGTCTTTGACATAAGGCTTCAGATTTAGATACATGGAAGACATTATGTATGGCACTATACTGAGGTGGTAAAGCAAGACGGTAAGCACATTCACCAACCCTTTCCAAGATCTCAAAGAGTCGCACATAGCGAGTTTTGATCTTTTCCTTGTTCTTTTCCAAAGCTTGGATAGATTTGATCTTCATAAAGACGTGGTAACATTCTTTGAACTGACGTTCCTATCGGAGAGATTCTGCATAATATTTTTTCCTATCATGTGCCCGCTTCATCATGTGCCTAACTAGTGCAACTTTATGTGTATATAGATGCATCTCCTCAAATTTCATCAAGGTGTATTCCCCAATGTCATCCCATTATAGTAGAAATCTACAGGGTCAACCATAGAGGGCTTCATAGGGAGGCATCCCAATACTCACCTGATAGCTATTATTATATGCAAACTTAGCTAAAGGTAGATAGTGGTCCCACGAGCCTTACCAATCAAGAACACGAGATCACAGAAGATCTTCTAGAATCTATATTGTACATTCTGACTGCCCATCTGTCTATGGATGGTATGTTGTGCTGAAGTTCAACTTTGAGCCCAGTTCCTCTTGAACGTGCTTCTACAGCTTTGAAGTGAACTTTGGGTCCCTGTCTGAGACAATGGACGCTGGAACTCCATGCAGATGTACTATCTCCTATATATAGAGATCGGCCAGCTTGAACACTTTTGTAATAGTCTTCATAGGGAGAAAGTGAGCTGACTTTGTGAGACGGTTGTTATGACCTCAATATTGCTTGTATGAATTGAAATGCATTTTTTCAAATAAGAGGGATTTGAATGGAAAATTATTTGATTTGTTTTCAAAGAATGGATTCTTTTGCAATACTTCCCTTGGATACATGATTTTGTGGTCCATACCGATTTGATAAATCCCATAGTGATAAAAGGGAAAAAGAGATAAAAGAAATCCCATAATAAATAAAAGGAAAAATAAATTAAGGGATATTTGTGTGGATATGTGAGAATTATGTAGAATTCTCTAGAAAGTGGTATGGATGACCACTATTGGTTAAGTTTCGGTTCCTTTTGGTTTCTGATAAGAAGAGAAATCAAAGTAAAGAATATAGAAGAGAAAAAAGAGAAAATTTTAATTTTAATTGCATAATATATGCCTTTTGAGTGGATGACTTGCATATGAATAAAAGTCTCTTTTATTTTTGAGTTACAATTCCAAACTTTGCACACAAGTAAATTAAGTCATCAAAGAGTTTCCCTTAAAATTTGGGATTAAAAGGATGTGTGGTTTAGGAGATATGAATCTGTGAAGAATTCCTAAAATGAGAGGAATAACATTAATGTCACAATTTTCAAATCCAATCGGAAAAGATTTAATTAAGCTTTTTCTTGGCACACGTGATGAGGTCCGTTGTATCTAAGATTTAATGGTGGAGTGGTTGTCCCTTACCTCTGGTCAAGAAAGGAAACCTATACATATCTAACAGGTTTCGTGGTCGATTTCCTCACAACTCTTTGCATGAGAAAGTCTAGAAAGAGTTTTGTTGGCTTCGTGAGGCCAATCCGAGTCAACCTACCCTATGTTTTACCTAGGTTTGAGGTGTCTAGAAGAGTCCCCCAAGCCTACCTGAAGAGATAACCCTATTGATGGGGTGGGTATAAATAGGGGCTTAGATACCCTATGCATACCTCCCAAACGATCATGAGGATTGCCCCAGACTTCCTCTTCATTCCTCTGCTTCCAATTTCCTTTCTAGCCTCTCTCCCTCACCTCTTCTCTGTATCGCCGGCCGTTGGAGAATCACCTTACCATCTGATAAACCTCGTTGGTGGCTGGGCAAATTGAGACCCTCATCATGTTCGACAAAATGAGGCAGAGGTGAAGGAACTTTCAGTTGCTAGTGAGAAGGCCTGGACTCGAAAGACAACTAATGACTTGACTCATTCAGAAGCTTGCTTGAAGACGGGAGGTTGTACAAAGGAGGTCAGAGAGTTACGTCTCCGCACTCGCGTGAGCGTTGAAGACGTAAGGGGCATTTTGGATTTTTTCCACATTTTTAGTTTGGACCACCTTGGTGCCACGTGAGCACAGGTGTCATCTTGACACGAACCTATTAGCTTAGCTTGTCCCCACTAGCATGGCTGAAAATAGATAAAGTAATTAGGTGGTGGCCCATTGTTGGTCTAAAAATGACTTTCTTTTTAAAACCATAATGAATGATAGGATTATCGTATGGGAACATATAATATACAATTTTTTATCAGAAAAATCCATAGAATCCAATAAAAATTAATTGGAGGCCTAAATCTACTTACGACTCGAAAAGTATGTAAAGATTCTACCTTTAATGGTTTTAATTAATTTAAAACCCTATGTTTTGAATATTAAAGGATCTAATGATGTTCCCTGGATATTATGAGCAAAGTTTAACCTTTTGACATAAAAAGGATACATTAGATCTAATGGGATGCTAATTGTTCATAATTTGCTTAATTGGGGTTCCATGATTATAAAAGTGCATTAATGGACTTAAAAACCCTATTTTTGATAACTGTGAGGTTTAATGGTTTTAATTGTGGAAATCAATCAAGAAGGCATGAACGTGATGTTCTTGAACTAATTTGTGAATAAAGACCCTTAATTTGGATAATTTGAGTAATTAGGGTTTTTATGAGTGGAAAATTGCTTTTAGGGTTTGTTGACAAAAAAGGGTAAAATTGGAAAGTAAAACCAAGAAACCCTAAGGAAACCCTAATGGGGCTTAGAAACTCTAGAATGGAATCCCAAGCCAGTAAAATATGTTTGGATGTGTTTGTAACCATTAGGTGTTATGAATACTTTTTAGGATCAACTTGCTTGATTTATTGCTTGGCTTGGTTGATTGGACTTATTGATTAGATTAGCTAACTTGCTTGGTTTTGAGACTTCCAAAACCAGGTATGTGGTTACACTTATGGATAATCACTCTAGTTTCATGGCAATTTTCTAAGGTTTTACATATTTATTATAATTAAATGCTTGGATGAACTTTAATTCTTGCAATCTATAAAGTGACTATGATTATCACCTTATAATGTCTATAACTTGCTTGAACCCAAATATCACCTCAGGGATTTGTGAATAAAAAGATAAGTAAAGTCATGGTGATGACTAAAAGACCAAGCCCCAGGTTGGGAAGGTCAGACCAAGCCCAAGGTTGGGAACATCATAAGTAGTCAAGCCCCAAGTTGGGAAGACCTAATAGCACCTAGCTCTAGATTGAGAGGTGGCCAATAAGGTACCTACTCCTGATTGATAGAAACCCTAAGAGAGGGTATACCAACGGTTAGGTAAAAATGGTTGAGAGGTTATGAAGAAAATGTAAATTTTGTTTTTAAACAAATAATTGTTGTGGGTCTGTTGTTACAATTATATGAAAACTTTTGGTTTCCCCCACATACCAATATAATTCATGGTACTGACCGATGTTTTGTTTTTCAGTGTTTTAGGGTAATATGCAGTTATGTCTACAAGCTTACTGGAAAGTGAATGTTTAGTAAAAAATGACACTACAAAAGAACAAGGTTAAATAATATTCGGGGAGGATTATAGTTACATGTTCTTTCCTTGGGTAAAGTTCTAAAATCCTATTTTTGAAAGGTATGTGAAAAGAAAAAAAAATTTATCCTGCTTTAAGCTTAGTTGTGGTAGAATTTATTAATTATTCATGATTATTTGCAAAACCATACGATCATGTTTGGGATAACGACTCTAGATTCTTGGCCTTCCTTAATTGGGGGTTGTTGGAGGTGGGGTCATTACATTTGGTATCAAAGCGTGGTTTTCCACATAATCTCTAATAATTATTAAATTTTACAAATTCTTTAGAGCCCAAGGTGGTTATTAGAGAATTTTCCAAAGATGGAGGTGTCTAGAAAAGGATCATGATCCGGGGGCTGGCAAGATTTTCCTCAGTCCCGCTAGTCGGTTTACGAGGACTCCTAGAATCTGTGTGATTGTCTGGCCAAAATGTGAGGATTTGACTCGAAATAAGATACCTCTAGGTCTTCTCAACTGCTTTCATTCCTTCTTTACCCCCTTTTCACTGGAGAAACTTTAAGTGCTTAGGGTTTTCTCTCTCTCTCTCTCTCCACCTCCACCTGAGTTTTGGGGTTAAGAATCTTAAGGACAAAGGAATCCTCCACCAAACAATAAAAAGTATGTAAGGAAGATGTCACAGACATAAGTTTTAATGGTATAAAACTTAGGTTGAGTTTAATTACATGCTTATGCGGAGCAACATGGCCCGTGTCAAAACTGTCATTGTCCCCATTGACACCCCTCGGGAGAACAATGAGGTTAGACTCTCTCATAGGAAGAGAAGGTCTCTAGTGAAAAGAAGGAAAGCTATGGAGGAAGAAGCCTCCAAGAAGAGGAAGAGACCTGATGCATCCTCTGAGGATGATGCAGACCCAAAACCCATTCCCTTCGACAACCTAAACAAAGAGAATGACCAGAAGAGGGAGCTGATGGTGGAAGATGAGCCTAAAGTCAACCTTGCAGCTACTTCTAGATCAGTTGTAGTAGTCCATACTCTCAATGCCCTCTGGATGGAAGAACAGAAGAAGCTAATTAAGGCCATTAGTGCCTTAGCACTCAAGGACATAGCCAGAGGTGAAGATGGTGAACCACTACCAGTTCATCCATGACTTGGAGGCACCATTCTGGACTTTGTAAAGTTGAACATTGAGAAGTTCTGGGGAGAAGACATGACCAAGGTGGTCTACACATCTGATGTCTAGATTCTAGGGGTAGAAAATGGTTTCCACATGCTGGAAGTGCAGCCAAGCAAGAAGGTCCTATTTTCCGCTCATCTTCTAGAAGGAGCAGTCAAAATCTGGGGGGAGGACCATGTCATGGGTCGAGATCTAAATGAAGACCCGATGGCCTGGACTGACTTCAAAACCATTTTCAAAGTCAGATTTATCCCACGCTCAACCAATAAAGAGAAGGAAAGGGAGTTCACCAACCTGGTCCAAGATAGCCTATCTATTGTAGATTTTGCTTACAAGTTCCACCTCCTAGAGTTGTTCAAATACATGTTCACTGAGGAAAGATGGGTGGATCACTTTGTGGAGTGTATCCATCCTGCCATCAGGCCTCATGTTATGGAAAGTAAGCCTACCAACTTCACTAATGCCTACAATACCGCCCTGGACATGGAGAAGACAGTGATGCCTGTATTGAACCCACCGAAGGGGTACTTGGGTTACACGGAAGGTACTTATGGCCTGAGGAATGACCATAAGAAAGGACAAGGATGTAGCTATGCCAAAGGAAGACATGGAAGAAAAGGGAAGCCCCACAACGAGAACCGCCACCTGAGGTGCTGCAACTATGGAAGGTCTCATCCGGGCAAGTGCCGCTTTGAGAACAAGGTGTGTTTCTTTTTCCAGCAAGAGGGACACTTCCAAGTTAATTGTCCTTTACCTGACCTGAGAGGTCTGGGCCATGTAGCAGCCCAGACGGTAGCAACCTGGTCGGTAGCTATAGTCCCATCTACTGGAGAGCAAAGACAAGCTCGAGTTTTTGCCATCAACAATGAAGGGGCTCAAGCTAATGCTATTTGGTTGATAGATGGTAATAACCCTTAGAGTTTTCTTTCTTATTTTAAGCTAAGCATGTAGTAGTCTGACATGATATGAAAAATAATATAGGCATGCTTGAGATCATGGGATACAATGTAAAATCTCTTTTTAACTCTGGTTCTACTAATACTTTCATTTTGAGAAATCTTGCAACTATGCTTTGTTTGGATATTAAGGATTTAGGACATGTTTTGGATGTCACAACCCTGAGTGGTCAAATCTTTACGTCCCTTTTAAAAACCCCAGTGATACTTGTTAAGTACATGGATAATGAGCTCACTATAGATTTTATCCTCCATAACATGAATGACTTTGATGTGATCATTGGTATGGATTGGCTTTATACATATAGAGAAAAGACCAGATGTAGGGAAAAGAAGATATGAATAGAGAGACCAAGTCATCCATTGTTCATCATCAGAGGTAGGAAGGATGCTACCACAAGCCTGTATGTGTCAGCCTTGAAGGAAAAGTGGATGATAACAAAGGGTTGTCAAGCTTTCCTAGCTCTAGTTACTGAGTCAGAGCCTAAGATGCAGCCTCTAGAGGAAATAGAGGTAGTCAGGGACAACACAGATGTGTTCTTAGATGATTTGTCTGGGATTCCTCCTGAGAGAGAGGTAGACTTTTTGATAGATCTAGCTCTAGGGACAAACCCTATTTCCAGGGCACCTTACAGAATGCCCCCCGCTGAGTTACTTGAGATAAAAAGCAACTGTAAGAATTGCTAGACAAAGGTTTTATCTGACCTAGCACATCGCCATAGGGAGCACCAGTCCTCTTTGTGAAGAAGAAGGATGGATTGCTCAAAATGCACATAGACTACTGAATGATCAACCAGGCTACCATTAAGAACAAGTATCCTTTGCCCCATATAGATGACATGTTTGACAAGCTTAAGTCTGCTCAAATATTTTCAAAGATTGACCTAAGGTCCGGGTACCACCAGTTACGAGTCAAGAGTAAGGACATCCCAAAAACTACTTTTCAAACCCATTATGGCCATAATGAGTTTGTGGTTATGCCTTTTGGGTTGTCCAATGCCCTGAGTGTGTTTATGAATCTCATGAACAGTGTGTTCCAACCTTTCCTCAACTCGTTTTTCATAGTGTTCATAGATGACATCCTAGTTTACTCTGATGATCTAGAACAACAAAGAGGCCACTTGGTTAGAGTCCTTGATATTATGAGAAAGAAAAAGCTCTATGGGAAATTCTTAAAGTGCGAGTTTTGGATAGACCGTGTCATGTTCCTTGGACACATCATATCCAGAGGGACCGTCTTAGTGGATCATGCTAAAGTGTCATCCATGCAAGATTGGCCAGCATCAAAGAACCCTTTTGAGATTCATAGCTTCTTGGGATTGGCTGAATATTATCGGTGCTTCATAAAAGATTTCTCAAAGACTACTTTGTCACTCACCAAGCTTACCCATAACGACAAGAAGTTTGTGTGGTCAGACTTGTGTGAAGATCACTTCCAAGAGCTAAAAGAAAAGTTGACCACAACTCCAGTGCTGACTCTACCATTAGGCAATGAAGGTTTTATGATTTTCATTGAAGCATCGAAGATGGGGCTTGGATGCGTGCTAGATCAAAACATGCATGTTGTTACTTATGCCTCCAGACAGCTCAATCCCAATGAAGTGAACTACTCGACACATGATTTAGAGTTGGTTGTGATTATACATGCCCTGAAGATTTGGCGACACTATCTGTATGGAGCCACTTTTGAAATCCTCACCGACCACAAGATCTTAAAGTATCTCTTGACTCAGAAAGACTTAAACTTGAGACAGGGATGATGGATGAAGTATATGAAAGACTATGATTTCACCATCGCCTATCATCCTGGGAAAGCTAATGTTGTAGCATATGCTCTTAGTCAGAAACAACTCAAGTGTGCAACTATCTTGTCTAGCCAATGGAGAGAACTAGAAGAGTTTGTTGGGTGGACTCTATAGCCATTAGAAGACTAAATTTGTGTGGCTAACATCCAGATAAAACCAGACCTATTGACCAAGTTGGTAGCTGCCCAATTAGCCAGCCCAGATCTTGATAAGATGAAAGGTTTGTTAGAGAAACCTCAAACCCATATAACAGTGGGAGTAGATGGTGGAATCCACTATAAGACTCATATTTGGGTTCCTGGATATTTGCCCTTGAATCATATCTTGCAGGAAGCTCATGGTTCTATGTACACAATACACCCTGGAATTACCAAGATGTTTAAGGACTTGAAACGATACTTTTGGTGGTCTGGAATGAAGAGAAATATAGCGAAATATGTAGCCAGTTGTCTCGCATGCCAGATGGTGAAGGCTGAACATCAATGACCCGGTGGATTTCTACATTCAATTGAAATCCCTGAGTGGAAATGGGAGCAGATCACCATGAACTTTGTGGTGGGTCTCACCAAGACCAAGAGAGGTCATGATGCAATATTGGTTGTGGTAGATCGCCTTACTAAGTCGACACATTTTATCACCTTAAAGACCAATGCCAAAGTGATAGATTTATTTGAACTTTATATTGATGGACAGTCAGAAAGGACAATCTAGACATTAGAGGATTTGTTGAGAGCATGTCTGCTAGATTGGGGTGGATCATGGGAGCAGTACAACCCCTAGCTGAGTTCTCTTACAATAACAACTACCAAGTCAATATCGGGATGCCTTCGTATGAAGCTCTCTATGGGAGGTCATGTTGGTCACTGCTTCACTGGGATGATGTCAATGAGAGGACCTTCTTGAGGTTGGAGAAACTACTTGTATGCTGATAAAGTCACTTTGATCAAGTAAAGGCTAAAGAGAGCCCAAGATTGACAGAAGTTGTATGTTGATGTAAAGCAAACTGACTTGCACTTCACTGTGGGTGAACACGTGATTCTAAAAATCCGACCCCTCCGAACTATAGCTAAGAACAGAGGAAAGTTGAGTCCCCAATACATGGGTCTATTTGAGATTTTAGAACGTATTGGTGAAGCTGCTTATCGTTTGTCCTTACCCCCTCAGTATAGTATGATGCATGATGTGTTCCATGTGTCTAATCTTAAGCGCTATGTGAAGGACCTGAGCCATGTGCTGATTATTGAACCTATTGAACTCCAAGGGAGGCTGACTCACCCTGAGTCACATGTGATGGTATTGGATACCAAGGTGAAAGAGCTCATGAGTAAAAAGATAGAGATGGTAAAGGTTATCTGGAAGCACCATGGAGAGGATGAAGCCACATGGGAGCTGAAGATGAACATGGAAAAGGCTTACCCTGAATTGTTTGTTTATGGTTGAATTTTGGGGGCACAATTCCTATAAGAGGGGAAGGATGTTATAACCTCAATTTTGCTTGTATGAATTGAAATGCAAAATTTCAAATAAAATGGATTTGAATGGAAAATTGTATGATTTGTTTCCAAAGAATGGATTCTTTTGCAATATTTCCCTTTGATGCATGATTTCATGGTTCATACTGATTTGATAAATCTAATATTGATAAAAGGGAAAAAGAGATAAAAGAAATCCCATAAAAAGTAAAAGGAAAAAGAAATAAAGGGATAATTGTGTGCATATGTGAGAATTATGTAGAATTTTCTAGAAAGTGGTATGGATGACTACTACTGGTTAAGTTTCGGTTCCTTTTGGTTTCTAATGAGAAGAGAAATCAAAGTAAAGAAAATAGAAGAGAAAGATAGGGAAAATATGACTTTTAATTGCATAATATATGCCTTTTGAGTGGATGACTTGTATATGAAGAAAACTCTCTCTTATTTTTGAGTTTCGGTTCCAAACTTTGCACATAAGTAAATAAAGTCATTAAAAAGTTTCCCTTAAAACTTGGGATTAAAAGGATGTGTGGTTTAGGATATTTGACTTTTTAAAAAATTCTTAAAGTGAGAGGAATAACACAAATGTCATTATTTTCTAATCCAATTGGAAAAGATTTAATTAAGCTTTTTCTTAGCATACACAATGAGGGTTGTTGGATCTAAGATCCAACGGTGGAGTGGTTGTCCCTTACCTCAGGTTAAGAAAGGAAACCAGAACAGATATGGCAGGTTTCATGGTCAATTTCCTTGCAACTCTCTGCATGAGCAAGTCTGGAAAGAGTTTTGTTGGCTTCTAGAGGCCAATCCGATTTAACCTACCCTAGGTTTTTGATAGGTTTGATGTGTCTAGAAGAATCCCACAAATCTACCTGTAGAGATAACCCTATTGATGAGGGTGGGTATAAATAGGGGCGTAGATCCCCTCTACATACCTCCCAAATGATCACGAGGATCGCCCTAAACTCCCTCTTCATTCCTATGCTTCCAAATTCCTTTCTAGCCTCTCTCCCTCACCTCTGCTCTGTCTCGTTGGCCGTCGGAGAATCACTTTGCCGTCTGATCAACCCCATCGGTAGTTGGGAAAATTTAGACCCTTGTCTTGTTCGACATAAAGAGGCGGAGGTGAGGGCACTTTTTATTGCCGGTGAGAAGGCCTAGACTCGGAAGTCAACTAATGAGTTGACTCATTCAGAAGTTTGCTAGAAGATGGGAGTTCAAATAAAGGAGGTGAGAGAGTTACGTCTCTGCCCTCACGCAAGCGTTGAAGAGGTAAGGGGCATTTTGGACTTTTTCCACATTTTTAGTTTGGCCCACCTTGTTGCCATGCAAGCGCGGGTGCCGCTGTGGCATGAACCTATTGGCTCAGCCTGGCCTCGCTGGCGTGGTCGAAAATAGATAAAGTAATCATGTGGCGGCCTATGGTTGGTCTAAAAATGAATTTCTTGTTAAATTCATAAGTAATGATAGGATTATCGTATGGGGACATATAATATATGGTTTTTTTAATCATGAAAATCCATAGAATCCAATAAAAATGAATTTGAGGCCTAAATCTACTTGTAACTCGAAAAGTATGTAAAGGTGCTACCTTTAATGGTTTTAATTAATTTAAAACCCTATGTTTTGAAGATTAAAGGATCTAATAATGATCCCTGGATATTATGAGAAAGTTTAACCTTTTGACATAAAAAGGATAGATTAGATATAATGGGATGCTAATTGTTCATAATTTGCTTAATTGGGATTCCATGGTTATAAAGTGCATTAATAGACTTAGAAACCCTAATTTTGATGATTGCAAGGTTTAATGGTTTTAATCGTGGAAATCAATCAAGAAGACATGAAAGTGATGTTCTTGAACTAAATTGTGAATAAAGACAATTTAGATAATTTGAGTAATTAGGGTTTTTATTAGTGGAAAAGTGCTTTTAGGGTTTGACCTGAAAAGACTAAAATTGGAAAGTAAAACCAAGAAACCATAAGGAAACCCTAACGAGGCTTAGAAACTATCGAATGGAATCCCAAGTCAATAAATGATGGTTGGATCTGTTTTTAAGATGTTTGGATGTGTTTGTAAGATGGTTGGATGTGTTTGTAACCATTAGGTGTTATGAATACTTTTCAAGATCAAGTTGCTTGATTTATTTCTTAGCTTGGTTGATTGGACCTCTTGATTGGATTAGCTAACTTGCCTGGTTTTGAGACTTCCAAAATTAGGTATGTAGTTACGCTTATGGCTAATCGCTCTAGTTTCATGGTGATTTTTTGAGGTTTTACCGATTTCTTGAAATTAAATGCTTGGATGAACCTTAATTCTTGCAATCTATAAAGTGACTATGATTATCACCTTATAATGTTTATAACTTGCTCAAACCCGCATATCACCTCTAGGAATTGTGAATGAAAAGATGAGTAAAGTCATGGTGATGACTAAGAGACCAAGCCCCAGGTTGGGATGGTCAGACCAAGCCCCGGGTTGGGAAGGTCATAAGTGGTCAAGCCCCAGATTGGGAAGACCTAATGGAACCTAGCTCCAGATTGAGAGGTGGCCAATGAGGTACCTAACTCTAGATTGAGAGGTAGCCTAATGTCCGTTGTCGGAATTTTAGGGTAATATGCAGTTATGTCTACAAGCTTGCTGGAAAAT
Source organism: Alisma plantago-aquatica (assembly GCA_963693085.1). Classification (NCBI taxonomy): domain Eukaryota; kingdom Viridiplantae; phylum Streptophyta; class Magnoliopsida; order Alismatales; family Alismataceae; genus Alisma; species Alisma plantago-aquatica. The sequence continues at coordinate 200,115,335 of OY856412.1, forward strand.
GGATGTTTAGTAAAAAAATGACATGAGAAAAGAATAAGGTTAAATAATGTTCAGAGGATTATAGTTAGCTAGTTTTTTCCTTGGGTAAAGTTCTGAAACCCTATTTTTGAAAAATATGTGAAAAAAATTATCCTAATTTATGCTTAGTTATGGTAGAATTTATTAATTATTTTTAATTATTTGCAAAAGCATATGATCCTGTTTGGGATAACGACTCTAGATTCTTAGCCTTACTTAATTGGGGGTTGTCGTGGGATGGGATCATTACAACGGTATACTATAACCCATGCAACATCATACCCCTTTCTGGTCCTGGGTAGCCCCACCACAAATTCCATGGTGATCTATTCCTATTTCCATTCTGGGATTTCAAGGGGTTGTAGTAGACCACGTGGTCTCTGGTCCTCTGCCTTGGTTCTTTGGCATGTTAGGCATCTGGACACGAGCTCGGCAATATCATGCTTCATGCCCCTCCACTAGAATTGATGTTGTAAGTCTTTGTACGTCTTAGTTGTGCCGAGATGAACTTTGTACTTTGACCCATGTGCCTCATTGAAAATCTTTATCTTCAGAGTTGAATGCTTAGGAACCCACATACAATTCTTATACCAAAGACCACCATTAAGACCCACAGATTAGTGTGTTTGAGGCTTTGCCATGAGAGATGAGAGCTCTTCAAGGTCAGGGCTAGCTTTCTATGCCTCAAGAAGTTCAGATTGTAGGTCAGGGATAAGGGAAATATTGTTGACATGGATACAATCATGCAAAAACTATGGCCTCCAATCCACAAAATCCTCCATGTTCCTCCACTCAGGGACAAATAGAGATGCACATGCAACCCTTTTTCTGTTAAGAACATCAATGACTACATTTTCCTTACCTAGATGGTAGGCAATGGTGAACTCATAGTTCTTCAGTCACTTGATCCATAGACGTTGACGCAGGTTTAGGTCTTTCAGAGTCAAGATGTCCTTTAGGATTTTATGATCGGTGAAGGTATCAAGTGTTAACCCATACATGTAGTGCCTCTAGATTTTGAGAGCATGAATAATTACAGCTAATTCCAAATCATGTATGGGATAATTTAGTTCATTGAGTTTTAGTTGTATGGATATGAAGCCACCACCTTTCTGTTCTGCTGCAGGACACAACCTAACCCATTCCTTGAAGCATTAGTGAAGATCACAAACCCTTCATTACCAGAAGGTAAGACTAGAACAAGGATTGATGTCAACTTCTACTTTAGCTCCAGGAAATTGGACTCACAAGCCAATGACCAAAGGAAATGCTCATCCTTCCTCGTAAGATTAGTAAGAGGAAGTGCAACCTTAGAGAAATTGGAAATGAAGTTATGATTGTATCTAGATAAACCCAAGAAGCTATGGATTTTATAAGGGTTTCATGGAGGTTGAAAATTAACAAGATCAGATACTTTGGCAGTGTCAACAGATATGTTAACCCAAAAATGACATGACCAAGAAACATGACTTTATCAATCCAGAATTCACATTTAGAGATCTTTCCATAGAATTTATAAGCTCAAAGGACTTAAAGAACTACCTTCAAGTGCTCATGGTGCTTCTCCATAGATTCAGAATAGATTGGGATATCATCAATGAAGATGACCACAAACTCATCAAGATAAGGTTGGAAGACTTTGTTCATCAGATTCGTAAATACGCTAGGTGCATTTTTCAACCCAAATGGCATCATTATAAATTCATAATGCCCATAACGAGTTCAAAATGTAATCTTAGAAATATCAGAATCTTTGACTTTAAGTTGACGGTAGCCAGAAAGAAGGTCAATCTTAGAGAAAACTTTGGTAGCGTGAAGCTGATCAAAGAGGTCAACAATGTGAGGAAGGGGATACCTATTTTTAATAGTGGCTTGGTTCAACATGTGGTAGTCAATACACATATGCATAGAACCATCTTTCTTATTTACAAAAAGAATAGACACACCCCAAAGGGAAATACTAGGATGAATGAAACCTTTATCAAGAAGTTCTTGTAACTATTTCTTCAACTCCATAAGCTCAATAGGAGCCATCCTATATGGTGCCATAGAAATCAGAGTGGTTCTAGGAAGAAGATCTATAAAGAACTCAATGTCTCAGTTTGGAGGTAGTCCAGGAAGCTCCTCCAAAAATATGTCAAGAAAGTCATGTACCACCTCCAATCTTTCTATAGTCCCGCCACTAGGAATGGTCTCTGAGACTAATGCGAGGAAGAATTTACAACCTTTAGAAATGAGCTTTTTTAGCTTTAAGAGTGGATATTATAATATAATTACAGAATCCTCTTCCCCTAAGGATCACCAAAATATTAGAATGAGTTTGAGAGAGGACTACCATCTTATTTCTACAGTCAATCTGTGCATGATACTTGTATAAACAATCCATACCAAGTATAATATCAAAATCTTCCATAGTCAAGAGGATGAAGTCAAAGGGCATGTCATGATTTTTGAATTTTAGAGGTAGGACATTCGTTTTCTGTAATGTAGTGAGTATTTTTCCACTAGGAGTTTACACATCAAGAATATACCCCAAGTCTCTTATATGTATATGTAACATAGATGTCAGATTTGGAGATATGAATGTATTCATAGATCTAGAATCAAATAAAGCTTTAAAAGGATGATCCTTTAGGAATAAAATTCCTACACATGATAATTATGTCATGAATACTTGAAGGTATTGAACAAGATATTAGATAAATGAAAGGAATTATGGTTACCTTCAACAAGTTGATTTGCATTTGCCTTATCCTCTTCTACAGTCACTGCAAACACTCTAGCGTTGTGGTGTCCCTAAGGGGGTGGAACACCTGCTGGAGAGTTGCCAAAGATAGATGGAGTAGGGCACTTGACCATGAAATGGCCCTCCTTCTTGTAGTTGTAGCAGACCAACTTTGGATGATGACATACTCCACCATGGTGTCGCCCAAAAGTCTTGCACTTTGGATGAGTTATCCTCTAATGGTTTTGGTTGTTCCTCTATCCTCCTTTACCTAAAAATCCTCTTTTTCCCAATCCGTTGTTATGGCTAGGGTGGAACTTCATAGACTTATCCTCCCTGGTTATGGTCAACCCTAGGTATCCCATACCCATAGGTTTTTGCATACACTACTCCCTTTCCTACTTAAGGCCATATCTAGGGCTTCATAAAGATTATTGGGATGTGAGGAGATGACTAGGGTTTTCAGGTGGGCATCTAGGCAGTCAACATAGTACTCCAGAAGGTGACCAACGATCTTAATGGGTACATACCGTTCTAGAAGTCTAAACTTATGACTGTAGTCAGCCACTAAGAGATTACCCTACTTAATCTCAGTGTACATCCTCTCTTTCCTCTTCCTTTCAGCTAGAGGAACAAAATGTTCAGTGAATTATATTTTAAAGGCTTTCCATTCCTTGGCATCTACCTCTTCTTCCCAATTCCCATTGTAATTTTCCCACCAAACCTTTGCCCCTCCTTTAAGTAGGTGTGTGCTAAATTTGACCTTCTTCTCATTGGGTACTTCTAGGGTATGAAAAGCATTTTCAACTAACAAGGTCCAGGCTTCAGCCTTATCAATTACCCCAGGCTGGTCTTCCCCTTAAAGGTGTCAGGGTTAAGTTTAATAAAATGTAGCACTATCACTTCCTTCCTCCTAGATGAACTGGGTTGAGGGGTTCCTTTTAGGGAAAGAGTATTTGTGAAGTCTAGGAGGACTTTCTTTTGTTCTTCCCACCTTTCCTTGGCCATTTTTTCGGAATCAGATTCTTCAGGAGTTTCATGTTCTTTTCTCTTTGACTCTTCAGATGCCTTAGAATTCTAGGTCTTTGGAGGCATCCTGAAAATTAGGTGAAATAACTTAGATATTTTATTTCTCTTTCTCTTCCTTTTTTTGAAATATATTATATTTCATTATTCCTTTTATTAGTTATTCATGATCTTAATGTTATGATTTTTGGAGGATATCCTAACAATCCTTTTCAATAAATTCTTAGAACTCTAAATAGAGTGACTCAATTCCTAATCTTACATCATAAAGATGAGAGGGAAATTTTTATAAAATGGAGAGAGAGTGGGAGATGAGAGGCAATTTTTTTTATAGAGGAGATAAGAGGGAATATATATAGATGACAAAGGTCCTTAATTAAGGTATGCCCAAGAAGTAGGGGACACTTAGGGTTTTTTCCAGGTAGACTTTTACTGCCATATAGGTAGCCTCGTGATTGCCAAGCAAAGTGGCTTAGAGACTTTAGTCAGAACCATGGTAGATGCTATCCTAGACACCTCCACCCTTCATATCCCTAACTCAAGGACTATCCTAGACTCACAATAGGGTTAATGAGGTTTCATGTAGCTATGATGTGTGAACATTGGCTCTGATTCCAACTGTGATGACCCCAATTCCTATATACTTTCCATGTTGACATTCCCTAGATATGCGTGCACTCATATCTATAAGATGTCAAGAAGGAAATTATAAGGACTTGTGATTGTCATCTAGTATATAAGGAAGCCAGATCGTTATTCACAAACATCATAAAAGTAGCCACAAAAACCATCATTCATAAGATATTTTTTTTGTAATAGTTACATTATTCACTGGAAGAAAAGACTAGTTCATAAAGAAACAAAGTACATAGGACATAGATATCATATACATAATCTAGAAGAAAGAAATGCAAATATATAAAATCATAGATAAAGATGAACGTCCCTCTAGCTAAATATCCTCCAAGGACTTTATTTAACGTCTTTAGGTACTTTGAAGTGCATTACTTGTTCTTTGTACCTAGAAATTACGGGAAACAAACGAATCAACAAAAGTTGGTACGTGGTTGAAATACTTGTATATTAACTTGCATAATGAAAGATTTGAGAAATAAAGAAAATTAAAACATTATATTAGGGTAGAGAATCAGGTAAACCCAAGTTATTAATCATATTTCAATGAACATGCATTACTATGGTGGACTTAGCATAAAATCACATACATTATTGGGTCCATTCCATGTGTACCCTGTACTCTAGGGCTCTCCCATATACCATGTACCCTAGGGAGGTTCTAGTCAACAATAATAATTTCCCTTTCTCATAGGGAGATTAATGAACACCATCAATAACTACATTTCATTTTCTTTCTTTAATGTTCTTAGTTTTGAAGGCAGAAGTGTACAATAATATACATACATCCAAGCAAGTTTATGCAAGTAGTACAAGCAAGTATTCATACTTACTCCATCCAAAAAACTAGTCATATGATTATATCCATGTATGTTGAGTCTCAGATCTCAACAAGTTTAGAATAAAAGAGTAGATCACCCTAAAAGAAAAATAAATATCTAATGTCATTATGTGTTCTCAACACCTCATATTAGGGTTTTGAACTCACTAGGGTTTTCATCTAGTGCCTAGGGTTTAGATCAGGGTATTATAGGCAGGATCCTTAGGCTAGAGATTTATAGAGTGGATTCATGTATTTAGGATGATTAATTTTTCCTTACTCACTATTATTGAAAGAAAGAGAAATATAGACTAAAGGGGAGTGTAAGTCCATTATTGATCAACAATCTAGGATTTCATATCAGAGGACTTAGGATTATATTGATGTCTTAGGGTTTTTCATAAATTTTATCCCTGTTTTCATATTCATTTTCTACAAGTTAATTAATAAAAGAACATTAACTAAATCCATGAAAGGGTACATCAATTCTAGGATTGGGTTTAGGTATAGGTGATAATTTATATAGGCTCTCATTTTTCTGAGAACATGGGTATTTTATGGGGTTTTAGCTACTGGAGTCATTTATTATCGATTTTACAAGATCACCCAATTAGAAAAAGTCTAGGGTTTTAAAAATTAAAATTAAAATAGGAAAAGCGATCGGGCCTCACGGATCAAAGGAGGGATCTGACTCCGTGGATCCTCCTCTTAACTCATGAGACAATCTTGGCTAATAGGGTCGAGCAAGGGGGGTGCAAAATATGCAAACTCCCATGGGATTATGATGTATGGTCGTGATACGGTGTGATTAGAGTGGGTATCTTGTCCACTTAATTCTGGTTCTTCTGGCGTCATGGCAACAATATTGTTGATGAATGTGGATTGTGGGGATGATAGTTCTCGTCGATTGTCTTGTATCAACATGCATTCCAAGCCATTCTTCAAGGAATCACAGAAGATGATATAACCTTTCCCTTGCTCAGGAAACACTAACTTTGGTGCAGTGGTCAATGTCTCCTTCAAAAGCTGAAAAGAACACAGACACTTGTCATCCCAGAAAAATAATTCACCTTTCCTTGTCAGCTTTGCTAGACAATGTTGAAGTTCTTGATAAACCTCCTATAATAGCCTTCCAGACCTAGGAAATTGTAAACCTCTATAGGTGTCTTAGGATGCTCCCACTCTAACACTGATTACACCTTCTTAGGATCCACATGAACACCTTCACCATATATCAAATGCCCAAGGAAAGACATCTCCTTTAGCCATAACTCACACTTGCTGAACTTGGCGTACAACTTGTGCTGTCTCAATAAGGCTAACACCTATCGTAGATGTTGTTCATGCTGCTAGCTGTCTCGGGAGTATATCAGTATTTCATCAATGAACACAACCATGGACTGATCAAGATAAGGATGGAATACCCTATTCATTAGATCCATCAACACTACTGGTGCATTGTTAGCCCAAACAACATAACCACAAACTCATAGTGACCATACCTAGTCCTAAAAGCTGACTTGGGTATGTCATCTTCCTTGATATGCAACTAATGGTATGTTGACCTCAAGTCTATCTTGGAGAACACCATGGCACCTCACAACTGATCAAACATATCATCTATCCACGACAAAGGGTACTTGTTCTTGATCATCACCTTGTTCAACTACCGGTAGTCAATGCATCACCTCATAGATCTATCCTTCTTCATAAAAAACATGGGAGTACCCCAAGGGTAAGTGCTTGATATAATAAAGCCCTTATCTAGCAGCTCCTGCAACTGCTTCTTCAACTCTTGCATCTCAATAGGAGCCATTCTATACAACAACTGCTCTATCAGCTATGTACCAGGACCAAATTGATTTGGAAATCAATCTCTCTAGGAGGGGGAACTCCAATACTCATCATGAAACACGTCCTCAAACTACCATTGGTATATACTTGTTGGATACTAGGACTCATCACCTTGGTATCCACCACATGTGCCAGAAAAGCTTCACAACCTTGCCTCATTAGCCTCTTTGCTATCATTGTTAACACCAAGCACGACAGAAGAATCTTCCTATCTCCTTGGAAGACCCAAAAACATCCCCGTCACAGAATGTAGACACCTTGGAACAATAATCTAAGACCACACGGTACTTTACCCAAGTATCCATCCCAAGGATCATATCGAATCCGTGCATGTCAAGTGGTATAAGGTCCACTTGAATGCTTCATCCTGAGAAAGAAAGAACACAAGATGGACACACCTCCCTCAACTCAGAGGAACTAACCAAAGGGATTTCTAAGTGAAGACAATCAGAACCATGACAAATAGGCATGGAACAACTAGTTATGACTTCTCTAGTCATAAAAGAGTGTGCTAAAATAGATACAAAGGAAGATGCAGACAAATCAGAATAAAATAACTCCTGACCTGTCACAACCCGTGGATTGACCACTCCCTCTGGTTGACTCATGGCGTAGATTGAGCCGTCGCATGTTGTCACCCACATCCTCTAATGGCCTACCTAGATGAACCAACCTACGACGACTGATTGTGTCCTCTGCCACCGCCACTAATGAATTGTTGCCATTGGGAACCCTACTGACTTTGCCTTGGCTGTGGCATCACCTCCTCATCCTTCATTGGGCAAAACAACCTTGTATGCCCAGTCTATCCACATCTATAGCAAGTCTTATTTTCATACCATGGCCTAGGTGGCCCTGTCACTGAAACTAACATTGTATTGCAAGCTCCTGCCGATAGAAAAGTACAACTTCTGCCCTTGCTTGGTGACCATTGTCATGGAACTCCAGACCTTTATTGTGATTGAGGTGATGAAAACCTAGGCTTTTTGAAGCCTCCAGAAGATTGCCCTTGAGAATGTACCAGTCTCTTCTTGGTGTTAGCTTCACACTTCTCTATCACCGATTGCTCTATCCTCCTTAGAGACTCAACAAAGGTGGAAAACTGCTCTTGATTCTTAAATATAGACACCATCATTGTCATCTCCTTACTTACCCTTCTCGAACCGCTTGATCCTATCCTTGTCCGTTGCTGCCACGTGAGGACAAAATCTCAACAACTCCATGAACTTGGAATCATACTCATTAATCATCATTAATCACTGTCGGATCCGCTCGAACTGTAAGATCTTCTCATACAGATATGTCTTCAGGAAGTATCGACAAACTCCCATCGAAACTCCTCCCAATTGATCACAACTCCATGCCTCATCTCCTCTTCAATGGCCCACCAATGGCTAGCACTACCTTTAGCAGGTAAACTGCATGCTTCACCTTATCTATTCAGGGATATTAAGGATCTTAAAGGCCTTCTCCATCTCTGTTAGCCACATATAAACATCTTTTGGGTCTCCCATACCCACATACTCCAACAATCTAATGCATCACAACCTCTCAAAGGTCTTTCCATAACCCTGGGATTCCACATTGGGAACAACTGCCCTTGCCTGGGGTATGGGTACTCTATCCACCATATATGAAATCATGGAAATGAACTGTCTAAACATCGACTGAAAAGTGGGATTGACCATGGTTGTTGGATCAAATTGAGGCACTTTAGGCACTCCATATACTATTTCCTACCTCTTGGCACCACCTCCTGGTGCAACAACACTACTTTCAGTATGTTCTTTGTGCTCTCTAGATATATGTTCTTCTTCTTCTTCTTCTGCATAGGCATAAGCTACAATCAGATATGTTGGATAACACAAGAACATACACAAACCCTAGTCCTATGTCCTAGTAAATCAACAAACCTAAATCTCTAATATCAACCAAACTGTGACACACCAATCACACCAAAATGATATTACTCAAAACAAAGAGTGGAATGAACTACTGAACAAGCACATTACAACCAAATAGGGTAAATTAAAACTACTATCATGTTATCATCTCAAGTGGAAACATATACATTGAAGTTCACAAACTATGATATCTATATCACAAATGGTGTCGCAATGGTATTACATGTCACTGCACAATGGCCATCTTGCCTCAAACCTGATACAAGAGATAACCTATTCACATTTATATACAAGCCATACATGTACAACCATGGCATACTACCAAAAATCTTGTGTTGATGTACAAATCTAAAAAACACCCCAAGTACCTGAGAGTACAGGGATAACACATAGGAGTATACTGTAAAACACTAGCAACATATCCAACCTTCAACAACTACTAATCTCCTTGCTTCTCTTCCTCAACCGCCCAATTTATACCACATCATGTAGGGCCACATAAAGATGTGGAAACCCACAGGATGAGACCAATGTCCCAGCGAGAGATATAACTCTCTGCTAACAACTATTGTTAACACACACACACACACACACACACACACACACACACACACACACACACACACACACACACACACACACACACACACACACACACACACACATATATATATATATATATATATATATATATATATAGAAGGAAAGTAACATCATTACATGATGAGAAAATTCAGATAAAAGAATAATTAAAAACTAATAACACATATTAAGCATGTTAAGTAGATACAACTGATGAAGAACATCATATGCTTTTAGAAGGAATATGAAGAACATGTATAACCATTATCAATTAAATAGTATAACAAACAAGGCAAGGCAACAACCAAAGTGAGTCGTGTTTATCCCTAAGTAGATATACTACACAACTTTTTTACATCTTTAATATGCCTTGAGGATTTGAATAGTACCACCCAAATCCAACTAACCACTACTAAGTCAAACTCAGTTCCATAAAAGATCTATGGAAGGATCCAAAATCCACAATTTCACCTCCACCTCCACCTCCTGATCAGTACGAGAGACACTGCAAAAACATAACTATCAACTGCCACCAGTGACATATAGTCAAGATGAAAACACCTAGCCTGCCTTGTTACTTGTCATGATGCTAGACACTAGGGTATGGAACCCTGCCACTAAGGTACAACCATAGTTTTCCTACAAATCACATCACATAATATAATCACCAAGACACGATGGTAACCGTTCTCAAAATGCTTGGGATCTGGATGACGAGGATATTCTCCAAGCACCACACATACTCAATAGTATGCACTACAAGTTTCCTATAGGAAGACTCGTTTCACCATCCAACAAATTCTTACACTGGAATGGATCTATGGAATAGGGCAACTACATGATTAGGGTTTCACTTGATTAATTATGCCAATTGAGTATCTTTTATAGTGCATCAATCAAGTTACAATGTATAAACCCTAAACTGATTCTACAAGATAAGGATGGATTGTAACGTCAGAAGATATAAAACATATTAAGCATAAACTTGATCACATCACTCCTTGATGTCTCACTACCATACACAAGGATATCACCATTATCACATCACCATAGAATAACAAATCCCTCATCACATCACTAGAGGATATCACCTCAAAATAGACACTTAACCATGTCTAAGGTCATTAGACCATTCTCATAGTTCCCGTAAGAGAGCATTATCATTATATCACCATGTCTCATCAAGACTCATAATCACCACATATGTGTCACACACATTTCACCACATTAATCATTAGTCATGATGCTCATTCAACCTGCAAATTAGGTTACACGCAAGTAGAGAGAAGAATACTTCATTATATAAATTACATCATATACTCAAGATTAGGATTAGGGTTTCTCATTGTTACCCAAATTAGGGTTTCATAAAAACACTTAACATCATACCTTATAGATCATCACTTCCCACATTCTTAGAACACATTAGGTTAGACATCATTACCATAATTAAGCGATAATGTAACCAACCAAGGTGTAGTGACCAGGTAAGCTAATCTCACTTCTAGAGACTGTAACACCTCAACATGTAGAGACCATCAAAGCCATACAAACATAGCGACCACTTCAAACCATGCATAATGACCGTAACACTTTCAAAACATAGAGACCACATCAAAATCAACATTGTGATCACAACACATCACCCAAGTAATGACCACAAGACTAAGCACTACCATATGTAGTGAACACACACTATTACATGTAGCAATCCAAGGTAGGTGATTTTGCGTAAAGACCACAACATCAACACTACACATGGAGACCAAACAAGGAAGAACAACTCACTTCGATTAGCATGAAGGTACCCTATGAGTAGAGATTGTCACACTACTCCAAGTGTAGCGACCATTACACACCATGCATAACGATCGCAACAAAAAACACTAAGGGTAGAGACCAGAAGACATGTAGTATCCAAAACATGTGTAGTGACCTAGGTGATTAGGGTTAGGGATATAATGACAAACCATTACATGTGCTCACCACCATCATGATCACATCGACCAAAACATGAACATAACACTAGGAAACCAAAGAATCACCAAAAAGGAAACCTCACAGATATGATAATCATCCATAACCTATATCAACCGTCATATGGAGAAACATAGAACAAGATAGGAGAGGGAAAACCAAGCGTCAAAAGCATGCAAACAAGAGTCAAACCTCCATCTTCTATATGATAACTGACAACTTGGCCATAGATATAAAACCAATCTTTCGAGGTGTTGCGTGTCAGAATAAAAAACTCCACCATCCATTCATAACATCTTGGGTTCAAGAATTAGGGTTTAGGAGAAAGAGCAATTTATGCAAAGATCACCACATAATCTTAAACCCTAAATCAAGGTAGCATCATCCATCAACTTATAATCACGTTTTAGGGATAAGATAGTAACATGCAAGCAAGATAATGTGCAATAATAGAAGAGGGAGAAGTTATATATCCTACCTTGAGATGAAGGTCAACTCCAAAAGCCAAGAAGCTCCAATAGAGAGAAGAAATGCCAAGCTTAGATCAACTTCAAGACTAGGAAAGATCACCTCAAGAGAAGAAGAGCAAACCAAGGTCAAAGAAAGCTCAAAAGAGAGAGGGTACAAACCCTAGGCCAAAAAAGAAAGGGGAAAGAGAAGATCTTCATCTCACTCATGTACTATCATGGAGAACCATGGATTCAACCTCTGTTGGAGAAAAGTTCCTATAGAAGACCACCATGGAGAATCATGATTTGGTCAAGAGAAGAAAGAGAGAGATAGGGTTTAAGAAAAATTAGATCAAGAGGGATAAACCACTTACCAAGCACAAGGATCACCAAAGGATCAACAAGAAGAGATGCTCCAACCCTAGGTCACCACATTCAAGGGTTTGGCCCACCTTCTTTAAGCTCAAACACATCTACCTGAACCACTAAGATCAAGGGCTGACTCCAAGTAAGAAGAGAGAAAGAAGAGAGAGCTAAAGGGCTGACATGCATGAAAAAAGGGGTATATGTACCCAAGGGTAGGAGAGAGGTGAAGGAGATGAGGTGTCAAGATACTAGGGCCACTAGAGACACTTGTCTCTCAAAAACCTCTGCTATGAAAGAACTCAAGACATGCATGCAAGAAAGATCGTTATAATCAAGGCTATGTAGAGACCACTTGGTCCACCAAACGGTTGAAGCAAACCAGGGAAACCACCTGGTAGAGACCGCTACCCATGTCACCCAAAACAAAGGGTTGCTACAACCAAAGCACAAGCTCAAAACCTAGTGACCAAGATCAAGGACAAGGCATGTTGGTCGCTACAATATCACCAAAAAGAAACACTTTGGTTTCAACACTATCAAGGAACACAAAACACACCGGGTGCTACACAAAAAGGATCAACAACATGGTCAACACCACCATCATCCTATGCACCCAAGCAAACCCTAGCTTCAACACACATGATGTCACTTCATCAACCAAGATCCAACAAGGCACCCATATGAATCATTCTCTCACTCATGATGCTAAGACATAAGAGGTACATCAAAGATGAAAAAATTTCAATATTAACCCTCAACATGGGTGAATTTGCAACTTGGTCCAAAACAAGCACACATAGCATAACCAGCTCAAACATCATGCAAACTGGACCAAACTAAAAGCATAAGCACATCACATGTTATTAAAGCATCTCAAGAGATTAGATTAAGGTTTAAGCATCTTAGTAAGAAATAGCAAGCATGGTCAAGCACTAAGCTATGTTAGGGGTCTTATACACATGGCTGTGTTGACTGGTTGACCACAAAGGTGTGTTGATCAACACGCCTATTTTGGTCTATGTTTTCTTTCCTTAGTTTCTCTATATCTTCTAGTGACTTTGAGTGTCCCACCACATCCATTCCATGGTACCACAGTCGTAGTGGACACTGTAGCAGGTCATTTCAACTTGAATTTCATCAAAAGATCAAATCTTTGAACCCAAGTAATTTTTCATAAATCCTCTTCCACATTTTAGCTATTTTTCTTCATCTCATCACTCTTTTAACCACAAATCTAAAAACTACACAAAAACTATTAAAAACAAGTGCGTGTGTATTTTCTTAGAAAAGTGTAAAATAATCAAAAAGTATAAAAATGAAAGGTTGGTTGAAAATTCCCAAACCTTGGTAGATTGCCTCACACTAGCGCTAAGTTTCATGCCTTCAGCTGGGTTTCTTGTAGTTCCTTCAATCAATCAATCATTTATAATCCTTGTGTGCCCACTCTTGCAATATATACATCCCTCATTTGCATTCAATAGATTTTTTTGTCCCATTGACCACAAAAGCTATCAGGAGCTATTCTATCCCGGTCTTTATCCTTCAAATAATTAGTTGGACTCTTCAAGTGACCATGATCAACACCCTCATCTTGGTCTTGCCGATTTGGGGTCTTGAACATATTGATCGTTATCTTCATGTCCATGAAAGAGACCATCATTGTGTCACTACACACACGTATATTGACATCAGATGTAGATAGGAATGGTCTCACCAAGATGATGGGAATCTTCCTATCCTCTAGATCCTTGTCAAGAATAGTGAAACCAGCTAGAAACACTACTTCCCTTTCATTTTCTATCATCATCCAAACATCATACACTCTTCCTCTAGGCACTTTTATGGAGTGGTCTATCAATTGAAGAGTGCAATGAACCGATTTCAACTTGCCTAACCCCAACTCTCAGTAGACACTATATGGCATCAAATTCACACTAGATCCCGAATCAAGTAGGGATTGGTCTATGTGATGTCCCCCGATGTATCTAGTTATGAGTGGGGCTCCTGGGTCATTCCTCTTCACAGGAAGTGAGAGTTTCATGATAGAGATCACATGTCCAGTCATCTTGATTTTGTAGGCATCCTCCCCGTTGACTTCCTTTTGATAGATCACAAGTCCTTGTGCAACTTGGCATAAGATGGGATTTGCTTGATAGAATCCAACAAAGAAATATTCACCTTTACTTGAAAAATATCTTTACATTGTAAACATTGTGTTTTTGCCTCCTTTTTGATGCCACAGACTCATCCAATGCTTTGGGTAATGGGGTCTCACTTGATTTTGCAACATGCATTTCTGAAGGCGTGACATGAGGTGGAACACTAGGGAGTGTAGAATCTGCAAATGGAATAAAAGGCGGAACACATAATATCACACTCCCAACATGAGATGTCACCCGATCATCTTTAATTGTCTGAATCATAGTAGCATTACTTGGTCTCTTTAGTCTTTTTTCATCAACATTCCTTTGACTTGCGGGGTGCTCAAGAGATCTTCCACTCATTAGAACTATCACATAATTTTTTTGCTCATGGTGGATAGGGGGAGCTAGTTGTGGTTGTAGAGGAGGTGGAGGTGGCCCTTGGTATTGGAATTGAGGTGGGGAGAAAATCGAAGTTGGTAAGCAAAGTGGGGAGATTGTAATGACCCTGCCTTCCGGTAACCCCAATTAAGGGAGACCAATAGGTTAGAGACGTTATCCCAATTTCTGGATCAAAGGTTCGACAAATAATCAATAATAATTATTAAATTCTACCATGACTATACTGAAAATCTGGTATAAAATAAAACTTTGCATACCTTTTAAAAAAACTTTGAAAATCTACTTCTAGCCACAGTTTGAATTTATTCTATCTAATCCTCCTTGCACTTTATTTCTTATTTTCACAATGTGTCACTTTACTGTTTGTTCTTTTCAGAGTTGCACCCAAAACGTCGACAAAAAAACGTCAGTCAGCATATAGGAATATGCTGGTATGTGGGGACAACAAAAAATTTCACAAATATGGCTAACAATCTAAATATCGCAATCAATTTAATTAACAAACCAATTTACACTTTCAATGTGACATTCTCCACCACTTTTGCCCTAACCCTAGAATACCCTCCTTAGGGTTTCTCCTTTTGCAAATGACTTAAGGAAACCTTCTCAATCCCGATCTTGGTGCCTAGGGTCACCTCTCATGGTGCCCGTGAGTCATGTAATAAAGACCACCTTCTCAATCCTGAGCTTGGTGTTTGGGGTCACCACTCATGGTGCCCATGGGTCTTCCCTCCCGGGCTTGACCTTTTGGCATCATCCATCAGGGTGGAATGTAGGTACGAGAATACACTGATGGAGTTTGATTTTATGCAACACCACTAAAAATCCTAGAGATGATGAGTCTCTAAGTTTATCCTTGCTAGTACTATGGTAAGAACTCCACCCACATGTGCTAAGACATGTGGAAGTCTTATCGTAGTATAGTTAAGGGTCGAATCCTCGGGACAACGGTCTTGACGAAGTCAAGATGGAAAACGTTTAGCCTTTACTTAACAACTTAAAGATTGATATTTAGATCGAAAGTTTGATTTGGTTGTTTTAAACTAAGTACAAAGAAAGTAAAGCAAGAAAGTAAATAAAGCAAGTAAATCTTAAGAGTTAACAAATGATGATGAATCACTGGGGTTAAGCAGGTATTTACCACCGCTACACATGCATTGCATATGTACTAAGCAAGACTTATAAGCTAGATGCATGGATGTTTCCACAAGACCGATGCCTTATAAGACAAGAGCGATGCGTTACATCCAAGGGTGTTCCACAAGACCGATGCCTACATAAGACAAGAGCGATGCATTGCACCCTTCGATGTTCCACAAGACCAATGCCCATATAAGAAAAGGGCAATGCATCTCATCCTCCAAGGGTTAAGTAACTCTCATGCGGTACATCACTACGCGTCACTGAAGGATGTAGTCTCCGAAGAGAGAATCTTACTCAACCTCAAGAAACGTGCATCTAAAACTAACAAGCGAGCGATAATTATCAAATCGAATAGCGTCCTTGTAGGCCTAGTCTCCTATTCGGATAACCTAGCTACGAGAAGTGCGGGAATGATGCAACGCCAGCCATTCCCGAACAAATGGTCACATGCTTTACATCATTCCCCCCGCAAAGTGTGTTCCTCGACTTACCAAAGGTCTCTTCCATACAGATGGGAGTGTGCCAAATGATAGTGAGTTTACTCCACTCTTTGAGATACACTTCTAGACACCGAAACAGATGCGTGGTGGATACACACACCAGAAACCAACACTAAATCGGTATTCAAGCCTCGATAGCGGTCGTAGACAAACCACAACGAAAGACAATAAATGCATACAAGAACGTGGCCATCATTCAAGCATGTGTGAAACGATTTAGTATTAAAACGAGATGATAACATCTTTTTTACAGTACATAATACAAAACATGGGCAGCGGGGCTAGTCCCCGCGCCCCAGTGGATGGAACTACTCGCTCCTCATAGAGGGAGCAACAAAGAAGGAGGTAAGAAAAGATAGAAAGAACGTCATCTCCACTGAGGAGAGAAGGCTGAACCCTTGGTGGAGAGAGCAACGATCTCCACCCCTTGTAGCTTGCTTGATGACGGATCTTCTCCTCTCACCTTCCTTGTTGATGAGAGAGAAAGTAGCTTGCAATGGACGTGAGTCTCAGACCGGCAGCCTCGAGTGATGGATGGAGTTGTTCTGGTAGTGGAGAGACAGCCTCTGGACGTCTGGACTCCCCTCCATGAACGGCCCTGAGGTCTTATTTATAGTCTTTGAGTGAGATCCAAACGGTTTGGAGACCGTTTGGGCTCAAACGGTCTTGGGACCGTTTGGCGTCAAACGGTCTTGAGATCGTTTGGCGTCAAACGGTCTTGGGACCGTTTGGCGTCAAACGGTCTTGAGATCGTTCGGCGTCAAACGGTCTTGAGATCGTTTGGCGTCAAACGGTCTTGGGACCGTTTGGCGTCAAACGGTCTTGAGACCGTTTGAGCTTCATGCGGTCTTGGGACCGTTTGGCTTCATGCGGTCTCAGGACCGTTTGAACTCCATGCGGTCTTGGGACCGTTTGGCTTCATGCGGTCTCGGGACCGTTTGAACTCCATGCGGTCTTGGGACCGTTTGGCTTCATGCGGTCTCGGGACCGTTTGAACTCCATGCGGTCTTGGGACCGTTTGGCTTCATGCGGTCTTGGGACCGTTTGGCGTCAAACGGTCTTGAGACCGTTTGAGCTTCATGCGGTCTTGGGACCGTTTGGCTTCATGCAGTCTCGGGACCGTTTGAACTCCATGCGGTCTTGGGACCGTTTGGCTTCATGCGGTCTCGGGACCGTTTGAACTCCATGCGGTCTTGGGACCGTTTGGCTTCATGCGGTCTCGGGACCGTTTGGCTTCATGCGGTCTCGGGACCGTTTGAACTCCATGCGGTCTTGGGACCGTTTGGCTTCATGCGGTCTCGGGACTGTTTGAACTCCATGCGGTCTTGGGACCGTTTGGATCTACTCGACCCTTGGGCTGGTTTGTTCTTTTGTTATTTTTTTGTGCTTTTTCTGCAATTATAAAAGGAAAAGTTAGTTTGATGATGTATTTACAAAAAAGGGTAAAATTAGGTTTAAGTACAATATAAATGTAGAAAGAGTATGGAAAACTAAAGAAAAAGACTAAGATAAACTACTAAAATAGGAGGTTATCACCCCCCTAACTTAGAGTCTAGCTTGTCCTCAAGTTAGATAGAGCTGAGGCATGAAATGGCGCAGCGATCTTAATTAAAATTTCCGTACTCTTGCTTCAATTCTTGACCTGAGTTCCCCAGGGGTCGTATCTAGGCTTATTGCATGCCTTGATCCTTTTGGATTTCGAGAGTTGCTTGGATTTCAGGTTTTTCCGTATCTCAAAGTTTGCCTTGGGACCACATTTATTTTGTGCATGCTGTTGACTCTAATCAACTTTATACCTCTCTGGAAACCTATTGGAAGCTAGAGAGGGTATGAGGGTTGGCTAAAGGCTTTGAAGTGTAACTCCCCTTCAAGTGGGGGAGGGGCTGTCTATGCTTTTTAGGATCTCACTACCGGACACGACACATCTGCCTTTATGAGGGCAGCTGAATGTACCGGCCGGGCGAGTCCTTTATTAGCCTTTTCATATACTTGGAACTTTTAGGGTTTCACTACCGGACGCGACGCATCTGCCTTTGTGAGGGCAGCGGAATGTGCCAGCCGGGTGAGCCCTTTATCAGTTCTTTATATAGGTCCTTATTCGTGGCACAACTCTCATGATTTTATTCGTCTCTCTGGCTTTTATTCAAAAACTCACAGGCTTGGGTTTTGGGATGAGGATTTATTTTGGGCGGCCAAGCCTCTTTTATTTTGAAGAGAGGAAAGTTGTTCTTAAAGTTTTTCAGCATGCACTTATTTGGTTTGTGGTCCACTTGCAGAGCTTTTTGACCTGGAAGTTGCCTGATTTCCTTCTCATCCTTGAGATCTCGGCTTATTTCTGCCCTGATTTTGACCTATGGAGAGTCAGATAAAGAATTGGAGCAAAAATATAGGATCCATAGTGGATGGGGGTCGATAAATCGCCATTTGATGTCTAAGTGCTAAATACTTGTAGAGACTAACATGATTCTAGAGTTAGTTGAGGTGATTAAAAAGAATTTGTAAAAAGAATCTTGAAAGAATAAAAAGAATTTGTAAAACAAAAGAAATGTATGGAAAGTGTTTAGAGAAAAAGAAGGGAGTATAGAAGTTGATACCTAGCCCTTGTCTAATGTATCCCCCCCCTAACTTATCACACACTCTGTCTCCAGAGTGGCAAAGTGATAGGTTGAGAAAACATTAGAACAAGGGCTGCAGGTTAAGGTAGATTGTCGGTTGCCCCTGGAGAACGCAGTAGTGTAGATGCGAACTGCCCACGTAAGGCGTGGTAATCCACGTCCGTCATTTCCTCCACTGGTCTTTGGAGAACGATTATAGTGTACATCCAGTAGAGGACGTGGAAGCCGCAGTCGTTGGATTGTCGTATTTGCTGAGGGCATTTATGGCAGAAGGCGGGGCGGCTGAAGTGCTCAGTGCTGTATGCCCTAGTGTGCTGACTCAGAAGTTCGATGAATTTCATAGCACACTCCTTTGCCATTTCTTCTGTCGGCGTCTTGGGCGTTACGACGTATTGTCGTTGTCGGGCATTGAACTGGCTGTCGGAACTGTTGTATATTGTAGTGGTTCCGGTGTGGAGATTGGTTGCCAGAAGGAGCCAGTGCTCTTGATGTAGGATCAGTAGCATGATGAACTTCGGCGTTGTATGTTGAAGATATGCAATCAATGCTTCTATTGTGCCGAAGTTTTTCAGTTTGAGCAGATCGTCTTTCATGTACGGGGACGCCATATATGTATCGGGATTGTGTTGGCCAATCTGAGATTGGTAAGCGGCCATGAGGCTGCAAGAAAGTTGCCCCTTATCTTGTAAAGTCTCTCGCAAAGAATCAGCCATTACGATAATGTCTTGAGACATGAATACGATGCCGTCTTTTTCTGCGGAGAGTTTTGCCATGATGATGCGTATTTCAAGGTCGTTTAGACCCTTGCAAGAATCGCGATCGAAATCAGGAAAAGTTGGTGTAGTTGTGTACGCGGGGTCTTTCTTGCTGGTGTCTTCTTTGGGCAACTTGTTTTGTTCTGACTCTTCCAGAACTTGGCGGAAAGGTCGCCGCTGTCGACGTTGCACAGCTGAGTAAAGATACCGTGGAACATCATCTGGTGACATAGTCGGATCGTTGAAAAATCTTCTGTCACAGATGAGTTCCATGGCGTAGCGTCCTCTTAGCGAATGGAAGTCTTCAGCTGCCAAGTCTGTGAATGGGATTTCCTGGTTAAGCGCTTGAATATGTCTGATGGTATAGAAGGCGCTGTCCCCGGATCCCGTGGTGGCTTGAACTGGAGGGTTAATGATTCTAAACCATGGTTGGCTCCAGTCTTGGCGAAGAGAAGGGCGTACAGCCCAGATTACTTTAAGCAGCCGGAAGGGTATACACCGAGCTTCACCTGCTGCGTCTCCGATAAAGTTGATTATGCCAGATGGTAGCTCGGCGGTATTGAAGTTGTAGACTTTGGCGTCCCTTGCCGCGGTGTCCACTATCATAAAGAGCCAGTGTCCCGAGACTTGGAAAGGCAGCGTGATATAGCGTGCCCGACGTGCTAATCCGACACGTAGCCGCTCAATCGACCTCACCTGCAGGCTTTTGTGTAAAAGGCCAAGAGACAGTGCAGGTGAGGCGTTGAAGGCTGGTTGTATCCGTTTTTTACTTTTATATATTTCTATACAGTTGGCGAGGAGGACACGAAAAATTGACAGTGGCATCGTAGACCGGGGTCGGAGGATGCAACGGAAATCTTCGCGTGTCAACGTACGCCTGGTTTTTGTATTAATGTAAATTGTATCGTCCCCCGCTTTTGCATCGTCTACTATAGTGTTCAGGATGAAAATGTCCTGAGCATCTAAAGTAGAGATGGCTGTCCTGTCAAGATCATGCATTTTTTGTGGAAGAGGGGGGGCGGGGGGAGGTTTTGTGGTGGAGGGGAGGCGTGTTGTTCGAAGGCTTCTTCATGGCCTTTGATATTGTCATCCTGGTCGGAGGCAGAGTCAAGATCTTCGTCTGTATCTAGACTCACTCGGTCCGCGTCGTCCAGGTGAGGGGGAGAAGGTGTTGAATAGGGAAGAGGAGTTTTCGGCGAGGTAGCGCTGGCTCCTTTTATGCACTGTTGGAGCTCAACGAATGCTGCATCTTTGGCGGCTTCTCCCATTGACCCCATAGCGGAGTAATCAAAGAATTGGTCCCCATAAGAAATGTTGACGTTATCGTGCTGTGGGGACTTGGGGTGATAGTCACTTTCCTGGTGACCTTTATCGGACCCTTTATGGGAGGGTCCTGCAGCATTCCCTGGATCTTCGCCATCATCGTGCTTGTCTCCTGGAGGTGTGTCTTTATTGGAGTCAGCAGATGAATCAGAGTCTTCTTCTTCTTCATCATCATTTTCGTTGTCAGCCGCAGCTTCGCCTGTTTTCTTCTTATTAGACGGCTTTTTACACCGCCGGTGAGTGGCATGTAGCTCATCGAAAGCCACTTGCAGATGCTCGTGTTTTTCGAGCAGTGCGTCGTGGGCTTCTTTGAGATCTGTATATCTGTCCTCGGCGGAGAGGAGGCGTGCAGTCAGATCTGTGACTTGGGCACATAGTTGTTGTATTTCATTGATGGTAGCCTCCTCTTGATGATGGTGGAGCTGCGTAATTGTTTCGTCGATGGTAGCCAGGCGCGAGCTTAGCTTGTCTTGGTTTTGCTCAAGTTTGCGGAGATTCTCTTGCAGAGGGTGAGTCTGGGTCGAGATCTCATCGACTTTTCTCATCGTAGCTTCTTGCTGACGTGTTGCCTCAAGGATCAGGTCCGGCAGGTTGTTGGTGTGACTGTTGATATGTTCAACTTGCCTAGCCACTTCATCCTGTCGTTGCTGAATACCTTGTAGGACGACAGGAAGAGCTTGATGCTGATTGTCGATCCTTGTTACCTGTTTAGTTAAATCCTGTACACAAGAAAAAAAGGAATGTAATAAGTTAGAAGGATCGGTGAGGAGGTGTCGGACAGCGTCAAATTGACGGCCGAATTCCTCACCGATGTTAGTAAAGGGGGCCCCAGAGGCGGAAGGGTGATGTGGCTGGGGCTTATGTGGGATGGTGGTAGTGTCTTGCGGAAAAGACACTGATGAAGGCCCGAACTGCGTAGTGACTGTTGATGAGGTCACCAGCGGTGTCGGGGTGGTGGCGGATGTGAAGAGTGGTGGAGTTGATGATGAAGGGGTGGGGATTGTGGATGGTAATGGAGAGATGGTGAAGTCGGGCATGGAGGTGAAGAAAGGTAAGCCCGATGTTGGGGTGGGTGAAAAGGTGGATGTGAATGCTGATGTGGATGCGGAGGCGAAGGTGGTGAAGTCAGGCATGGAGGTGGGGAAGGGGAAGCCTGATGTTAGGGAGGGTGGAAAGGTGGATGTGAATGCTGGCGTGGAGGTGGAGGGGAAGGCGGTGGTGGGAGCAGTGGAGAGCTGCTCGTTTAGACTCTGGATGAAAGAGTCAAGGGAGGATGTTGTGAGAATGTCATCGTTGAAATGCTCATCCTCCGGGTTGGGGCGGGATGTTGGCGTCTCCGACAGCTGCTTGGCCTGTAACAACCTTCTAGAGAGCCGTTTGACAGGGATTTTTGTAAGTCGTGCTGTCGGGGCTGTAATACTCATCTCGGTTGGACCCGCAGTTTTTTCTTTCTCGGAGGGTTTAACCGAAGCTAGCAACTTAGTAAGCTCGTCGTCAGAAAACAGGAGCTGTGTCATGTCATAGTGTGCTAGCTCTGGTAGCGGGAGGAGGGTTCTTGAAGATTTAACCATCGGGCAGAATACGTAGTGTATTTTCCCATCCTTTTCTTTAATTATGAACGAGTTTTTCAGAGATTGCTCGTTCGTAAGGATGTCGCCCTTGATTGGCGTGCATTGGGGTAGTAGCCTGTCCATCTTAAGGAATTTTATTATATAAGTGACATGGCCCCCCAAGCAGATCTCTTTCCCTATTAGGGCAGTAGAAAATTTCTGGACCATCAATCGTCCAATGTTTACTGGCTTGTCGTTGAGGATAGACCAGAGGACAAAGAGGTCAGATATTGTGACGTTTCCTCCTTCCGATCTTGGAAAAAGCGCGCCAGATAGGATTTTGTGCAAAGTGCGCACAAATCCGGAATGTATGTTGGACGCTTTACAGGTTTTTGCGTCGTAGGTGGGAAGTCCGGTTAAGCTTTTCCGGAATGTATGGCGGTTGAATTCTGGGTGATCGGTTCCCACTAGCTTGGCCTTTTGTAGCTGCTCCGTGTCGTCGATGAACATAGAATTCAGCATATTTTCTGTCAAGACGACATCGCTACCAAAGATCTGGGTGACAATTCTTCTGTCACCCCCATCCCGTGACCTATCAGCGATGTCAACGGGCTCCTTTCTCAGAAAGGAGAAGAATTCCGCCGTAGGTTCAAAGTATGACACCTCAGGTAATGAGCACAACCTGGCGAGGTTGGCTTTCTGTAGTACGCTGAAGATGCGATCTTGAATTCCCATTTTGACTAGTATGCTGGAGAAAACATACTTAGTTGGTTTGAGGGTTTTGTCAATGGAGATGGAAGGTTGTATGTATAGGTTTTGTGGTGGTGGAATTGGAGCAGTAATGGGAATGAAGGTGGTAGGGATAGTAGCTGCAGGGGTAATGGTGGAAGCAGCGTATGTGGATGGTTTGGCGAAGGGTTGGTCCATGGCGGATGAAGGGTGGACCTGTTTTCTTGCCCTTTTTGGAGGCTGCCCAGATGCAGCCTTTGCAGCCTTGCGTTTCCCCTCTGTCTCTTGGGCAGAGGAGTCCTCATCGGGGTTCGGTATGTAATCTGAACCTTCATCGTCGTCCGAAGAGACATGCTCAATCTCTTCTTCAGGAGCCTTACCCAGGCATTGGGTAAGGCGGGTTATTTCGCATAGGACGTCGATGATCTTGATTTTTGGAGGGACAACTCCAGTGGTGTTGTAGGTGTCCCTGATTTGCACGAGCTTTTCTCACTCCTCTATCATCTGCTCCCTTGTCAGAGCAGGGGCAGATCCGGAAGTCTTGTTTGATGCCATTTCTGAAAAAGATACAAGTTTCTTAGTTAGAAAAGAGGATTGAAACAATTTAGATTAAGAAACAATTTAGAAGCTTCTTAGTTTCAGGACCGATTGATTCCAAACGGTTTGAGGACCGTTTGGTCCCAAACGGTTTGAGGGCCGTTTGGTCCCAAACGGTTTGAGGACCGTTTGGTCCCAAACGGTTTCAAGACCGTTTGGTTCCAAACGATTTCAAGACCGTTTGGTCCCAAACGGTTTGAGGACCGTTTGGTCCCAAACGGTTTCAAGACCGTTTGGTCTCAAACGGTTTCAAGACCGTTTGGTTCCAAACGATTTCAAGACCGTTTGGTCTCAAACGGTTTCAAGACCGTTTGGTCTCAAACGGTTTCAAGACCGTTTGGTCTCAAACGGTTTCAAGACCGTTTGGTCTCAAACGGTTTCAAGACCGTTTGGTCCCAAACGGTTTCGGGATCGTTAGGAAAACCGTTTGGAAAACGAAGAGTCGCAGGTTGCCGGCGCAGGGGAAGGTGAAACGGCGCGAAGGTGAGAGCGCCAGCGACCTCGACGATGACGAAGACGATAGGAAAAACGGGGACGGCGATGGAAGCGGTGGAAGAATCGGAGTTTCTTTCGACAGCGACGGTGGTAGCGGAAAAAGAGACGTTGCGCGATGGTCGAGGAGACGGCGACTGGTTCAGTGGTGGTGGCGACACAATGGCGTGGTGACGAAGGTGACAGAGGAGTCGGAGAACTTCGTTCGATGACGGCTGCGATGGCGGTGTAGGAAACGTCGGCGTGAGCGGCGTGTTTGGAGTCGCCGGACTACCTTGCGGAAGAAGGTCGAACGAACGGGTGAGCGGCTAGGGCGAATGCAACAGTAGCAGGAAGAAGACTCTTCGCACGAACGCTCTGGAGAATTCGAAGATTCGAAGAGAGAAAGATGGAGTAGGGATGGTGTATATATATAGTGATTGGTTGGTGGTCTTTCGTATTCCAAACGGTTTTGAAGACCGCTTGGTCCCAAACGGTTTGAGGACCGTTTGGTCCCAAACGGTTTCGAGACCGTTTGGTCCCAAACGGTTTCGAGACCGTTTGGTCCCAAACGGGCTTAAGACCGTTTGGAGGTAACAAAAGGGGTTATATATTTTTATGTTTTTGAGTATGTATATATTTGTATATTTTTTTTTGTATTTTGGTTTATGGATTTTTATGTTGTTTGTTTTATATATTGTTTTTGTAGTTTTTATTATGTAGATTTTTTTTTTGTATTTTTAGATTTAGTAATAAAAGAACTTGAAGAAAGCAAAACAAAAATAAGAGAGAATAAAACTAGAAAATAGAGAAATTGATGTTCAGGTCTTGGGTTGCCTCCCAAGAAGCGCCTTGGTTTTACGTCGCTGGCTCGACAAGATTATTGCTCCGGCTATGCTGACTGTTCAGGGTTATGATGGGGGTTTGCCTCTGGTTGCCCAGCAAAAGTGCCGGCTTGAGGTTTCAATTGAGCGGCAATCTGTGCCAGTTGAGCTTCTACGGATTTTTGCTGAGCTTGTTGATTTGTAAGCATGGTTTGTTGCGATTGAAGCATTTGTCTAATCAAGGATATCTCATCAGATGATTGGGGAGGAGCACCCCTTTGTTGATACTGAGTAACTTGCTGTCCTGGTTGTTGTAAAGGTGCAGTTAACTGTGGCTGCAGGGGCTGCTGCAACTGGGGTTGCTGTGGCTGCTGCAGCTGGGGTTGCTGCAACTGAGGGTGCAGTCCCGAATGGGTGTATTGGTAAGACGGATTCCTGGGATAGGTAGGTCTTTGAAAACCTTGTCTGTAATTCCCTTGACTGAAGTTATTCTGGAGTCCCGGTGGTTGTCTGTTGAAAGATCCACCTTGTGCCTGCTGCTGTGGGTTGGCAGTCCCTGCAGGATTCCCGTATTGGAAACCAGGATGGTTCCTTGGTTTATCTGGGTTGTAATACATTTGGCCAGGTATTGAATGTATGGAGTTGACTTGCTCTGGCATTTGGTCTTCGGGATGCTCGATGATGGGTTCATATTGCGGCACAGGTGGTTGTAAATCCATCATGACATTGTACAACAATCCACATGATAATGTGGGATGATCGGATGCATGACAGGCTTCACAAGTTCCAGTAGCTGCCTTAACTTGTTGAACCTGGGAGCTTTTCTTCTTATCATATTCCCCGAAAGAAGTTTCGAGGGCTTGTTGCTTGCTAGCAATAGTCTTCAAAGCCTCAGCAATGGCTTTGAGTTCCATAGATTCTTCCGCTTTGTAAACCTTGAGAACGCCTTTGGGTTGGTTAGATGACCTTCCCCAATTGGATTGGTTCTCGGCCCCCAACGTAACTATATTCCAGGCGTCTTCGTAGTTCTTTCTCATAAAGTTTCCTCCAGATGAGGAATCTAGGAATTGCTTGATATCATCACTTACTCCTCTGTAGAATGTTTCTATTAGTTGATTTTGAGAAATGCCATGGTGAGGACACTTCCTCAGGAGTTCTTTGAATCTTTCCCAAGCTTCAGAAAGTGTTTCTCCAGGTAATTGGGAAAAGTGATTAATCTGTCCCCTGATCTCATAGGTTAGGGAAGGTGGGAAGAACTTCTCAAGAAACTTCTCTTCTAAGGGAGTCCAGGTAGTGATGATAGGGTGTCTATCCAAGGCGTTGTACCAGCTTAGTGCTCTTCCAGATAGGGTGAAGTGGAAAAGGTGTAACATGATTGCTTCCATAGCAATGCCTGCCTGGGGTACAAGTTGGCAGAGTGACTTGAACCTCTTGAGGTGATCCATGCAATCATCTCCGTGTGCTCCGGAGAAAGAGATGCCTTGCATGATCTGGATCCATTGCGTCCGAATTTCAAAGTGTGGTATGTTGATAATCGGTGGTCGGACAGGATGATCATCTTGATAATTCTTTGGGACTGCATAGTCCCGAAGTTGCTTGTTTCTTAACGCAAGTTGAGCAGCAGCCTGCTCTGCTTGGATGCGGGCTTGTTCCTCAGCTCGGATCTCAGCTTGCACCTGAGCACGAGTGTCAGCAATGAGTTGTGCTCGTTGTGCTGCTATGGCGGCGTTGACTCTTTCTGCAATAAGGCGTTGCTCTTCGGCCATCTGTCTGGCTCTTTGGCGGTTAAGTCTATTCCTTCGGTGAAAACTTCTTTCTACCTCAGAATCGTATTCTGGTTCAGGGGAGAATCCGATGCTATGCGGGGGTTGCATACACGTTTTCTACCTGAGTAGAAGGAAAATCTCAAGTTAGGAAAAATGGAAGGAAATGAAAAAGATCAAGAAATATTGGATTGGTTATTAAGAAAAAGTGTAAAATCCTAATCAACCAAGAAATTGGTAAGTAAAAACTAAAAAGTTCCGTTGTCCCCGGCAACGGCGCCAATTTTTGATGGATGTTTGATTTTATGCAACACCACTAAAAATCCTAGAGATGATGAGTCTCTAAGTTTAGCCTTGCTAGTACTATGGTAAGAACTCCACCCACATGTGCTAAGACATGTGGAAGTCTTATCATAGTATAGTTAAGGGTCGAATCCTCGGGACAACGGTCTTGACGAAGTCAAGATGGAAAATGTTTAGCCTTTACTTAACAACTTAAAGATTGATATTTAGATCGAAAGTTTGATTTGGTTGTTTTAAACTAAGTACAAAGAAAGTAAATCAAGAAAGTAAATAAAGCAAGTAAATCTTAAGAGTTAACAAATGATGATGAATCACTGGGGTTAAGCAGGTATTTACCACCGCTACACATGCATTGCATATGTACTAAGCAAGACTTATAAGATAGATGCATGGATGTTTCCACAAGACCGATGCCTTATAAGACAAGAGCGATGCGTTACATCCAAGGGTGTTCCACAAGACCGATGCCTACATAAGACAAGAGCGATGCATTGCACCCTTCGATGTTCCACAAGACCAATGCCCATATAAGAAAAGGGCAATGCATCTCATCCTCCAAGGGTTAAGTAACTCTCATGCAGTACATCACTACGCGTCACTGAAGGATGTAGTCTCCGAAGAGAGAATCTTACTCAACCTCAAGAAACGTGCATCTAAAACTAACAAGCGAGCGATAATTATCAAATCGAATAGCGTCCTTGTAGGCCTAGTCTCCTATTCGGATAACCTAGCTACGAGAAGTGCGGGAATGATGCAACGCCAGCCATTCTCGAACAAATGGTCACATGCTTTACATCATTCCCCCCGCAAAGTGTGTTCCTCGACTTACCAAAGGTCTCTTCCATACAGATGGGAGTGTGCCAAATGATAGTGAGTTTACTCCACTCTTTGAGATACACTTCTAGACACCGAAACGGATGCGTGGTGGATACACACACCAGAAACCAACACTAAATCGGTATTCAAGCCTCGATAGCGGTCGTAGACAAACCACAACGAAAGACAATAAATGCATACAAGAACGTGTCCATCATTCAAGCATGTGTGAAACGATTTAGTATTAAAACGAGATGATAACATCTTTTTTACAGTACATAATACAAAACATGGGCAGCGGGGCTAGTCCCCGCACCCCAGTGGATGGAACTACTCGCTCCTCATAGAGGGAGCAACAAAGAAGGAGGTAAGAAAAGATAGAAAGAACGTCATCTCCACTGAGGAGAGAAGGCTGAACCCTTGGTGGAGAGAGCAACGATCTCCACCCCTTGTAGCTTGCTTGATGACGGATCTTCTCCTCTCACCTTCCTTGTTGATGAGAGAGAAAGTAGCTTGCAATGGACGTGAGTCTCAGACCGGCAGCCTCGAGTGATGGATGGAGTTGTTCTGGTAGTGGAGAGACAGCCTCTGGACGTCTGGACTCCCCTCCATGAACGGCCCTGAGGTCTTATTTATAGGCTTTGAGTGAGATCCAAACGGTTTGGAGACCGTTTGGGCTCAAACGGTCTTGGGACCGTTTGGCGTCAAACGGTCTTGAGATCGTTCGGCGTCAAACGGTCTTGGGACCGTTTGGCGTCAAACGGTCTTGAGATCGTTCGGCGTCAAACGGTCTTGAGATCGTTTGGCGTCAAACGGTCTTGGGACCGTTTGGCGTCAAACGGTCTTGAGACCGTTTGAGCTTCATGCGGTCTTGGGACCGTTTGGCTTCATGCGGTCTCAGGACCGTTTGAACTCCATGCGGTCTTGGGACCGTTTGGCTTCATGCGGTCTCGGGACCGTTTGAACTCCATGCGGTCTTGGGACCGTTTGGCTTCATGCGGTCTCGGGACCGTTTGAACTCCATGCGGTCTCGGGACCGTTTGAACTCCATGCGGTCTTGGGACCGTTTGGCTTCATGCGGTCTCGGGACCGTTTGAACTCCATGCGGTCTTGGGACCGTTTGGCTTCATGCGGTCTCGGGACCGTTTGGCTTCATGCGGTCTCGGGACCGTTTGAACTCCATGCGGTCTTGGGACCGTTTGGCTTCATGCGGTCTCGGGACCGTTTGAACTCCATGCGGTCTTGGGATCGTTTGGATCTACTCGACCCTTGGGCTGGTTTGTTCTTTTGTTATTTTTTTGTGCTTTTTCTGCAATTATAAAAGGAAAAGTTAGTTTGATGATGTATTTACAAAAAAGGGTAAAATTAGGTTTAAGTACAATATAAATGTAGAAAGAGTATGGAAAACTAAAGAAAAAGACTAAGATAAACTACTAAAATAGGAGGTTATCATACACACTTATATTATTATTGTGATAATCATAGTGACTTTATGGTTTGCAAGTATGAACATCCAAACTGATAGGTTGCATTCCATGCGATGAATCATCCAGAAAACCTTTCGAAAACTAATGAAATTAACCATAATTAACTACATACTTGATCCAAAGCAACTTGATCTCTAAGCAATAATGATAAAGAACAATCAAACAAGTAATCAACAACATCTTGAAATTAATGTGTAACATCCAAGTGTTATAGTTTATCCAAAACATTCTCAAGATAGACTTGTATTCCACCTTTGGCTTTCTAGGCCCACTTTAAGGTTTTATTAGGGTTTTAACCTCCATAATAAATTTATCACATTTAATGCTCTCTTAGTTCACAAACCCTAATTTCAACATCATAAGCCCAATTATCATATTCGGTTTCTTTCAAATTAACAACTCATATTTCCTTATAGTTCAATTCATATATGAACTCTATTTATCACTAATTTCACATTAATCCACTAGAAAACCCTAATTACTAAATTAAGGGTATTTATCCACAATTAGGAACTTTTATACTCAAAATAGCTTAGAACCATCATATCTCAACTTTATTCTTGAATTTGAACAATGAAAGCCATTAAGAGTCATAATTACTAACATTAGGGTTTCAAGGCCCATTTAAGCTTATTTATGTACATGGAACCCTAAATAAACCAAATTACGCATAAGGTTCATCCTTTTAGATCTAATGCATCTTTTTATAATCAACATGTTAATATCAACTTTAAACATCCATATAACCCTTTATAATTCATTAATCATCAAAGATTAGGTTTTTTCATTGATTAAACCATTATAGATAGCATCTTTATATACTTTTTGAATTTAAAGAATAATTAGGCATCAATTACATTTTCATTGCATTCCTTGCATTTTTATGATAAAAAAAACTACTTGTTTTTAATTTTCGGCCAAAGAACCTATTTTTAGTGAATTATGCAAGATTCATTAGTTTTCTTGAATATTCGATAGAGAAGGCTATTTACCGAATTTACTGGGCCGTTCGTGTAACATCCCTGACCTGGGTTATATACTAACCCTAGGTGTTTTGCCAAATAAAGTTTATTAGATACTTTCCCTTATCTTTTGGAATGTAATTAATGCTTTTGAGGAACTTATATTTCAATTTCAGTCCTTTTTTAATAATGTTGAAACATTGTTTTGTTAACTTTGGACTAAAGTGTAAATTACCCACGTAGAGGGGTTAACTTGCAAATTTCACATTTTAATATGTTCCTCTGATGTTGAGACATCATAAGAATGTATATGATGTGGTGGTATGGATTCCACAAGCTTGGACATCAAGATAAAGCTTGTAGAGTAATCCTTGTGCATTAAAACTTAGTTTTGGTGTAATGTGCAATTTATCCAAAACCTAGGGTTCAACATGCAAAATAACACCTATAGAGGGTCTCTCATGTTTCTTGGCATCAAGTACAAAGAAAATGAGAAGGGCGCCTCGTGTGAATTATCATAGAAGATAGAGAATCGTGATATTGAAATAATCAAGATTTAAGCACAAATGGCTCTTTAATATAACTTAATGCAAAAGGGAAATATATTAATTAGGGAGCCCTTCAACCAAAAGTTGGAGGATATGTTTGAAATAGTTTGTACAAGATTGTTCCATGCTTGGGCACCAAAAATATCTTGTTTGAGTGGAAGCTATTCACATTAATATAATATAAAGCAATATCCACTAAAAGATGGATATTAACACATAACTCTTTAAGGTGCTTAGTTCTTTTCCATTATTTTGGGATAATGGAGAAAGTTTTGTCAAGAAAGTAGAAGGTGGCCACGTATCCAAGAATTGGAGGAGGACTTGGTGGATATAATTGGGAGATAAAAGGAAATAATCCTCTTTTTCCATTTTCCTTGAAAATCCATAAATATATATATAAGTATCCTTTTTCCAAAATACCAAAAGGATCGTTTCCTTAGTTATTTTCCTTATCATCTTGCTTTGGCCGACCAAGGGAGAGCTCTGGACCAGAGGAAGGACGACCAAACTATCTTGGTAAGTTTTTATCATCATTTACCTCAAATTCATGGTGGAAACCATAAAATAAGGTTAGATTCATGGTTTTCTTCACTTGGTTTCCTTTTCTAGCCATCTTGTTCATCCAAAGATTGAAGAACGAACCTTGGACAACTTCTGGAGCTCAATCCACCATTAAATCCATGGAGCTTGGAGCTCTGGATCAGTTCTAGAGGCGGGTTTTATAACTCTAAACCTTAAGCATTAGTATTGCATTCATTTCCATAAGAATTGTTGGTTATTCTTCCTTAGATACTCTTGTGTGTTCTTTCTATAAATTTCCGTAAAGAACAACACCTGTTCTTGGTTGAATAGAGGTATATGAAGGTGACATCATCCTAGACAAATATCTAAAAAGAACTTTAGCAAATGGTTTTCCTTTGTGCTCAAACGGTTTCCCAAACTGTTTGGGAGCAAACAGTTTCAAACCGTTTGAATGCAAACGGTTTCACCTAAACCGCATAGGAGCAAACGGTCCTAGACCGTTTGGTGGCATTGACCAAGTTTTGACCGTTTGGAGGTCTGTTGAAAATCATGTAGATCAATAACCTATCAATAATTATCAATTAATTCCAATTGGTTCACCAATTAAAGGTCCAACAATCATCAAAACCCTAATCGGGTTAATTGCTGATTTGATAATTGAATAAGGTTGAAGCTTGGGTTGAGTGACCCAAACGGTTTCAAAACCATTTGGGGATCACCCAAACGGTCTCAAGACCGTTTGGTGACCACTCAAGACCGTTTGGAGGTCTAGGGTTAAGCATGGTTGACCAATTGAAGATCCAAAGATATCAAGTTGATGTATAGTCAATTGCTGATTTGGTGACCAATCCTAGGATCCAAACCCTAAATGAATGACATGGTTATTAATGAAGTGATGGGCAAACAGTCTCAAGAACGTTTAGAGGTCATCCAAATGATCCCAAGACCATTTGGGGTCAGGTCATGACCAATTGGATGATGGTTCAATGGTTTCAAATCAATTAGACTCACATTGAATTATGTTGAAGGGTCATCGATTCCAAACCCTAATCCAATTGATTCAAGCCCTAATTGATGACCAATTGAGGGTCAATTGAGGGTCAAATCAGTTGAATATTGACCTAATTAACTCAATCGAATGATGATGATAGGTCTAATTGATGATGGATTACATGTACTTAATCGTTGAGGGATCAACAATGGAAACCCTAATTCAATTTGATGGGTTGAGACCATAATTGGTTCTTGCGGTTTTAAGGGGGTTTGGACCAAACGGTCTCAATATCATTTGAGTCCAAATGGTCTCAAGACCGTTTGGGACCAAACGATCCCAAACCATTTGAGTCCATGCGTTTTCAAAAGCTACTTTAACAAACGGTCTTGGAGGTTCACTTTAGTAAACGGTTTCAAAAGTCAACTATGGGCAAACGGTCTTCACCACCTACTTTACCAAACGGTTTCAAAGATAGTCCAAGACTGCATGGAGGTCCAAACGATCTTAAACCATTTGGATATTTAGTATGCAAGATCGTTTGAGGTCTGAGCTGCTCAAGATCGTTTGGGGCCTTAGTGGCCAAGATCGTCTGGTGGTTGATTAACCTAAACCACATGGGTACTTAAAGTGGTTAAAGGACAAGTAACTAGTTAACTAATACATGACGTAATCAAAGGTGATCATGATACTTGTATCTTAATGGGATAGTGTGATTTAAACCCATGAAGTAATTAAGCCTTAATGATTACAATGATAATGACTTAACTCATGATGTCAATTCTCTTGCATGTTGAGTTGACTTAACCTAATCAAGGCTAAAGTTAATATCACCTTATAGAGAATGAGAGAGAAAAGACTTCTTATATGAATGCTAATTAAGTAATGGACTTCCAATATGAATGAATATCTAATTGGGGTATGATCCTTCATAGTGAGATCATGAAAACCTAATTATGATGGTTAATGAATCTTAACCCTAATTGAGGGTAATAATGGAAGTATCCCTAATACATGATGAAGGTATGATCTTAATTCATAATGATGACATGGTAAACCTTAATTCAAGGTACTTTGATGATCACTCCTACTTTGGGTGAATAGTAAACCCTAACCTAGGGTGATGTAATGTGAATAGTAAACCCTAATTCAGGTTATGTTGAATATGAACCTTAATCAAGGGTGATGCAATGTGAATAGTAAACCCTAATTCCAAATAAGGTAAATTAAAGTGTGAAACCCTAATTCTGGGTTATCTCTTATAGCATGAAGCTCTAAGATTGGATAATGAAATGATGAGTCACTAATCCTAATTGAGCTAAGGGATTGATTAATCCTATTTGAATTAAGAAGGGAAACCCTAACCCTAGTAAGGGCATAGTGGTGCAACCCTTGAAATAATGATGCTATCATTATTGTACATTGTGCTGATATAGAAATAATGTGCCTATTATCATTTGTATTAGTCATGTAGGTTTTTATGAAATAGTGAGCATAGCCAGGTAAGAGCTATGATTCCATATTCATTGAAAGCACTTTATAAGATTTGAAAGCAATGATATGCTATGTTGCCTAGTGAGAGGTAACAAAAGAGATTGATAGGCTGTATGAGCCATGTGAAATATCTGCACTGCTACTATCATGTTTATACTATCAAATGACTTGATGGCAATATGTTACTTGGTAACAAGTGTTTTGATTATTTAAGGGTTTGAACACCCATTTTCTTGAAGCATAATGATGAAATGGTTAGGGATTGAGATCCCAATGTTAACAAGATGTGAAATGAACTTGATACAAATAGTACTCTTTCTTTATAGTAATTGTTTTAATGGTTTATGTTTGAAAACATGCCTGATGCTAAAAGAATGCCATAATATACTTAAATAATCAAGTATAATGATATCATGAAGAGCCCTGACCATAGATCCATCATCGTCAGAAGCTAGATGATGGTGAAACATGTTTTCCTAAGGTAACTCCTGGAGAGCATACTTTTGAGTATGTGGGAATTATGGACGCGAATATCCTTACGTCCTAATGGGGGAATTGATGTGAGATGAACATTTAATCTCTCAATCCTTCATTATATGTATATGCCAGGATGATGTATCACTAATCTCCCGATGATGTTGTTAATGCTGCATCGATGTGAGATAAACAAGAAATCCCTCGATTGCGAAGAGAGTACAACATGCCACTGTAACTCTAATAGCAAAGTTGTCAGAATACCCTGGAAAGCTATTATGGCAGAGACACGAGATGTCCTGCATGTTATTCCTCACAATGGGGTCATAGGAATCTGGCTCTTCTGATGACCTATGTATGGTACTGATTTCGATTTCGCAATGGTCGGTTGGAGTATGAGCGGTATACCTCATCTCCTCAGGGCATAAGTATGTTTGTAAAATGTAATCAGCCGTGTAGCATATTTTCTTAGGTTGAACTACGAGAAACAATGATTGATGATACATTGTTTATAATGTCATAGTTGGATAAGTAGTACACATGTTCTTCATATTCCTTATTGATTAAATAAATTGTTACTCAATCAAATTATAATTGAAATGATTGCATAGAGAATACTGCTCTACTTAGCTTATTCAATGAATTGCCTGCTGTTGAATAATTATAATTCTATTGCTCAGTGTTATTCAATTATCTATAATAGAAATGCTTCTGGCGGAGAGTTATAACTCTCACTGGGACAAATTTCAATTGTCTCACCCCCGTGGGATTCAACTTTTTAGGTAGACGCAGAGGAAGAAGAAACCCCTCAGTGGGTGAGCAGCAACAACAGTAGCAGCAACAACAAGGACAACAGTGATCTTCAGGTGGAGACACTTTCAGTTAGCTCTTGTATATAGAGAATCCTATGTGTCATCTCTGTACTCTCAGGTCTAGGAGTCAGTAGATGGTTTGATATAGATCTAATATTTTGGCTTAATGCCTCGAGATTTTTGTATACTGCTTATGTATAGTTTAACAAGACAGTTGATGTTATGACTCTCAAGATGAGTTGATACAGAGATGTAATGATGAATCAACTTGTAAATAACTTACCTTGTTTCTTTATGGAAGCGTTTTACAATTTGTGGATATCTTTACAAAAAGTTTTAATTTTTAGTGATTTTCAGTAATTCCGCTGGTAATTAATCGCTTCCGTATCATTAATAACATTTTGTCTGAACGGGGTATCACAGTTCGATTGATGGTCCACTGATCCACCTAAGGATCATATTCCCTACATCGCTCGCTCCACTAGCCTGCTAACTTAGTCGGCCAATACCAGATCCATTGGATCTACTCTGCGAGACCACGGTGGTCTTCAATCCTATGACTGTTGCTTCACATCTTCTTCCTTCTTTCAAACCTAGCCCACAGTGGCTATGCGGCAGCTCCGCGGTGGGGGCTCACCGACCACACTTCTTTTTGTCAACTCAGGGCATGAGGGAGATAGGGAACATGCCGATCAAGCTCGTCAGGGTGAGAGGAGTTGAGAGGGAGGGTTATTTATAGGATTTAGGGGCTCTTCTAGGGTTTTACCAACTCACCACTACCCTTTCTTTTGGCCCAATTGGGCATTTATTCTAGAATGCATGAAACCACCCAAAACCTATGCTGGTTGGGTGCGGAACAAACTCCTGATTCCAACCAACCTCTTTTCTTGCTTGCACATCGACTAAAACGCGAGAAAAATTGAAGGAAAGATCCCTCGATTGGCAACCTGTTCCTAGTTTGACTAAGATTAGGAGATGCACGACCTGTGTTGGATTAGGATCCAATAATCCACACTGCCCGCGTCAAAACAAAGGAAAACCATATTTCTTTTTTTAAAGAAAACCCTTTTGATTTTAGGATAATTTGTAAAAATCGTAACTCTTAATCCATGGCTCCCTTTTATCCCAAAATTTGAGGGAAACTTATTAATGACTTAATCTATCATAATTCCAAATTTGGGCTCATTATCTAAAGAAACTGGGTCCCTTTCTTTAGATGTAAGATATTTCTCAATTAGGCTTGTTTCTCACATCTTTTATCTTTCTTATTTCTTTTTATTTTCTTGATTTTGATTCCTTTTTTCCATCAAAAACCATGTGAACACGAAATCTTTTCCAAGATGGATCCATTATCCAAATATCCACATATTTCTTGTAATATTACTATTACCTCATATTTCCTTTAATAAAGCAATATTTAATTGATCTTTTCTCTCTCTCTTATTGCATTATCTTTGCAACTTGGACTCCTTGGAACCCAAGGAACCCAATAGGAATGAAATCCACCTTTGGATAATATTTCCTTTCCTTATATAGGTTTCTACATCTTTCTTTTCTCCATTTCTTAATTATTCATTTACTAATTGAATTCCCTTTT
Source organism: Alisma plantago-aquatica (assembly GCA_963693085.1). Taxonomy (NCBI): domain Eukaryota; kingdom Viridiplantae; phylum Streptophyta; class Magnoliopsida; order Alismatales; family Alismataceae; genus Alisma; species Alisma plantago-aquatica. The sequence continues at coordinate 200,152,508 of OY856412.1, forward strand.
TCTTTTGCTTGTTATTGGGCCCAATAGCCAATAAGGCCCACAAAACTACCAAGCAAGGCTATTTACAAACAAAATTCATGCATTAAATCAAATGACATCATTATTTGTTCATAATTATTTAATAAGAGAAATTACATTTCTCCCCAAAAGAATCTAAAAATTGGGGTTGTAACATCCTCCCCCTCTTATAAGAATTTTGTCCTCAAAATTCCATCAAGCATGCAAATAATTCAGGATAAGACTTTTCCATATCCATCATTGGCCCCTATGTGGCTTTACCCTATCCATGACACTTCCAAAGAACCTTTATCATCACATGTTCTTTTCTCTGAGTTCTTTTCACCTTGGCATCTATAATCCTCACAGGTGACTCAGGACATTTTAGCCTCCCATGGGGCTCACTAGGTTCATTGCTCAGTACATGATTCAGGTACCTCACATAGTGCTCTGAATCAAACATATGGAACTCATCACATTATCCTAAGGGGTAAGGTCAAACATAACCATCTCCACCAATCTGTCTCAAACAGACCCATATATTGGGGACTCAACTTTCTCAGCTATAGCTTAGAGGGGTCAGATTTTCACATCACATATTCTCCCACAGTGAACTGCATGCCAGTCTGCTTTGCATCAGCTCATGACTCATGTCGCCCCTAGGCTTTCTCATCCATCGCATGATCAAGGCGACTTCATCTACACACACTGTGGTCTCTCTGACCTTCACAAGGTCTTTCCATCGACATCATTTTTATGAAGCGGTGCCCGACACAACCTCCTTTAGAGCTTCTTACATCCCGATAAGGCTATGGTGGCTATCATCACATCTTTTATAAGACAAGAACTGTCCCCACATATCACCCTGGACGAGCACACATGCTCAAATATGACCTTCTAGTCTGGACCATACTAACATCAGTTAGGGGTGATAAGCTGTACTAACATCGAGTTCTTCATGTATCTACTTCCACCTTATGGAAGTGAATCTTTAGGTTAAACTCAAGAACTTTTGAACTCACATCATGGTGTAGTTGAACCATCTCTCTCTCATATGTAGTTCAACTGGATCTGTCCCTTAACAAAACACTTTCTCTAATGTCATCTAGGCAAGGCAGTCTACCATAATCCATGTTGCATCCTGACCTTCCTTGGTCTACAACATCCATAATGATGAACTCCCATTCCCTCTCAGGGACTTTTTATCCTCTATATCAATACACTGGGTTACTGGTGTTCGTCCTTCACCTCTTGGCTTGCATGGTGACAAGCCATGTGCAACTTTATCTTAAGCATCCAAAGTACTACTGTCACTTACTATCTTCGTAGTACCACGATGTATGGAAATCTTAAAATCATGATCTCCTCTATGTCATGATTCCTCAAGATTGATTCCTCGGAAACCCTAAACCACTCTAGTCAGGGTTTCATCCCCTTTTTTCCCATAGAAGTGCATCTGAGGTTTTACAACCATCCTTTTATCGCATCAAGGCCTAGGATGGCTAACCAAACAACCACTAACTTGATCAACATATCTCGTTACATCAGAGTATTAGCCAAACATATCTCCTTTTTCAAACTTAGGGCTAACCTAACAACCTCTTCTAGCCTCTAGCTAAACTAGGCAGTTGCATCTCAATAAGAGCATCCATTACCACCTCACATATTTATGTATAAGGTAACAATGCAGACATACACCTCCATGTATTCCACTTATCATATCATCTCAGACTCTAAGTCTATATTCATCAAGAAAACTCTGAGCTCATCCTCTTGGTTATCAAACTCAACCTTGTATAGTTCATAAGTTCCACATAGCTCATGATAAAAACATCCTCCTAAGATGACTACCTTAGTTCTCTTGGTGTTTGTTCAACATCCACACATCGTACACTCCATAAGGGTATGTTATTATCTCTATCCTCATGCATCATAGCAACGTTTCCACTCACATCATCTTTATCTTTGGTGTATGGCATGCATACTGTTCTATCTCTCACTCCCATAACAAGAGGAAATAAGCATTTGGCTGCAGTCTAAATATAGAGTTCTTCCCGTTCTAAGAGTAGAGATGGTACATCCAACATTGCCAGTACACCTACAATCTAATTTGAAACGTGCATCACTCGCCTCTACATCATGAACATCTCAATATCTAGGTTACTTCCATGAAAAACTAGTATCGAACCCACTTGGGTCATCACACCATCCTTGGTCATCTCCTCTAGGTCTATAGGGTGCCGACCCTTTTGGAGTCATCCCTCTTCCCTTATGCATCAGAGAGTGCCCTCTTCATCTTCCCTTTGGGTCCCATGAGTTCATGAATGTGATCAATCTCCTAACCCATGGCCCTCAGACAATGATAGATGTTACCTCCCGACCCTATGGTCATGTGCAACTAGGGAATTAGGTAACTCCTACTTCCATTCGTCTTATCCCTACCTTACCCTTGGATAGACTTAGTATTCTAACATGGTACATGTCCAACTTAGAACCTTACCCAAGTCTCCATCATCTCTTTCAGCATTCGTGGTCTGACTTATGTCCTTTCATAGGGGTAATGGCGACCTATCTACCTCGTTTAGGCCCCATACCGATTACCTCCATAGTAACACATCCACATGCACTCAAAGATGATCATATATGGGTCTATAGGTTCATTCTTATACTATGTACTCTCCACTTAGCTTCTCAAGATCCTATGAGACCTCTTAGGGTTTCCTCAAACCCAACAAAACTGGTATACACCCTACAAAAGGGTACCTCCCAAGATGGGAGGAAACTATCTCTTGATAGAAACAAAGGCCACAAACGTCCTTATGTCCAAGGTTTACCTTCACATGAGCATGCTTAGCCCTAGAAAGCTACTAAGGCACATAGCTAACAAACAGACCACCTTCTAAACCATGCTAGGTTTCCATGGTAGGTCCTACTTATTCTCATTCCTCAACATGAGGAGTGCCATGCTCAAATCTATGGAAACTCAAATCCTAAGCATTAGGTGCACCAGGTACTACTACTTCCCCTCTTATGTCTAGGAACCCTAGGTTCACTTTTCTGATGTCCAACTACATGCTCAACTTTTTAACCATGAACCAAACATGTATGAGGTATAACATGCACATCCTGTTATCATTCCACTTGAACAACACCTCAGAGTGAAGTCCTCCTCAAAGACAACCAACTAGGTATAAGGCCTCACAACTTGTTACTAAGCCTCTTCATGGTCTAAGGAACTCTTCTTCCTATCTTAGAAGGTAGACACCTATACCACAGGCACATAGGTACCCGCAATTTCATCATCTCTCTAGGGTTTGGTTCCTCTAAAGGCAACCAAGATACCATCAACCTCCAGGGATCATGCACGAGACAACCTCAACTATCCAATTAGGTCGCATCATCCTCAACTTCTCAGGGTTTCTCCTAACCTGGAGTCTAAACTTCCAACTTTCTAGCCCAGGTCCTACTCTCTATCTCTAGAGTTTAACCCTATAATAGCCTTACTACTGGAGGTTCTCTCTCTAAGGTGTATCAAGCTCATATACATACACCTACATGGGTGAGACCTACATTCGCTCGAGATTACCCATAGCTCACCATGCTTATCTCATAAGCTATCCAACATGTCCTTTAGGCCTAGGTCTTAACCTATTGCTAGCACTACTAACGTACTCTGGGTGCATACTATGCCATGCTCATATAAGCTCATAGGGTTTTCTATATGGTCATCACTAACCTCATCAATGAAGGAGCTATCCTTCACTCTACCATGCACGACCCTTCCCAGGGTTGGGTCGCCAAAGGTACTAGGTCAACCAACCTCACATGGCTCATATTGTCATGGGCATCCAAAACCAAAAGCATGTCAAGCCACACACATGGTTGACCATGACATCCATCTCAATATGCCATCTCTCTCTCTAACCTTCACTTAGGGTTAGGGTTAGCATCATCCTCAGAGGATGTTCCAGGTCTCTACCTATAATGGAGGTCTCTACCTCCAAGACTAACTCTCTCTTTACTCATCCTCATGACAAGAAGATCTAGCCTCAAGTCTCTCTTGAGGGCATGGCAACATATGACATATGACCTAAGCATGCAACTATTCTTTAGTTTATGCTTAAACTATTAAGCTTATGTCCATGCAATCTTATTTACATGCTTTTTATTAATTTGATGGAGGATTCCTTAACCTTATCAACTTTACCCATACCTCAAGAGAGTGAGGAAGAGAGATAAAAACCCTAAACCTCAGAATCTTAATAGAATTAGGGTTAATAAGGGATGCAAATAGATGAGAGAGTCCTAAAGGTATCTTATTTCGAGTTAGTTCCTAAGACATTGGCCAGACAGTCACACTGATCCGAGAGTCCTCGTATTCTGACTAGCAGTGCGGAGGAAAATCTTGCCAGCCCCCCGACGTGATCCTTTTCTAGACACCTCTGTCTTTCAGAAAATCCTCAAATAACTCCCTCAGTTCTATGGAATCTGTAAAATTTAATAATTACTAAAGATTAAATGAGGAACCAATGCTCTAATACCAAATGTAATGACCCTGCCTTTCGGTAACCCCCAATTAAGGGAGACCAAGAGGTCAGAGCCATTATCCCAATTTCTGGATCAAAGGTTCGACAAATAATCAATAATAATTATTAAATTCTACCATGACTATACTGAAATCTGGTATAAAATAAAACTGTGCATATCTTTTAAAAAAACTTTGGAAATCTACTTCTATCCACAGCTTGAATCTATTCTATCTAATCCTCCTTGCACTTTATTTCTTATTTTCACAATGTGTCACTTTACTGTTTGTTCTTTTCAGAGTTTCACCTAAAACGCCGACAAACAAAAGATCAGTCAGCATATAGGAATATGCCGGTATGTGGGGACAACCAAAAATTTCACAAATATGGCTAACAATCTAAATATCACAATCAAGTTAATTAATAAACCAATTTACGCTTTCAATGTGACATTCTCCACCACTTTTGCCCTAATCCTGGAATACCCTCCTTAGGATTTCTCCTTTTCCTAATGACTTAAGGCCACCTTCTCAATCCCGAGCTTGGTGCCTGGGGTCACCTCTCATGATGCCCGTGAGTCATGCAATAAATACCACCTTCTCAATCCCAAGCTTGGTGTCTGGGGTCACCACTCATGGTGCCCATGGGTCTTCCCTCCTGGGCTTGACCTTTTGGCATCATCCATCAGGGTGGCATGTAGGTGCGAGAATACACACATATATTATTATTGTGATAATCATAGTGACTTTATGATTTGCAAGTATGAACATCCAAACTAATAGGTTGCATTCCATGCGATGAATCATCCAGAAAACCTTCGGGAAACTAATGTGATTAACCATAATTAACTACATACTTGATCCAGAGCAACTTGATGTCCAAGAAATTATGATAAAGAACAATAAAACAAACAATCAACAACATCCTGAAATTAATGCATAATATCCAAGTGTTATAGTTTATCCAAAACATTCTCAAGATAGACTTGTATTCCACCTTCGGCTTTCTAGGCCCACTTTAGGGTTTTATTAGGGTTTTAACCTCCATAATACTTTTATCACATTTAATGCTCTCTTAGTTCACAAATCCTAATTTCAACATCATAAGCCCAATTATCATATTCAGTTTCTTTCAAATTAACAACTCATATTTCCTTATAGTTCAATTCATATATGAACTCTATTTATCACTAATTTCACATTAATCCACTAGAAAACCCTAATGACTAAATTAAGGGTATTTATCCACAATTAAGAACTTTTATACTAAAAAAAGCGTAGAACCATCATATCTCAGCTTTACTCCTGAATTTGAACAATTAAAGCTATTAAGAGTCATAATTGCTAACATTAGGGTTTCAAGGCCCATTAAAGCTTATTTATGTACATGGAACCCTAAATAAACCAAATTATGCTTAAGGTTCATCCTTTTAGATCTAATGCGTCTTTTTTTATAATCAACAAGTTAATATCAGCTTCAAACATCCATATAACCCTTTCTAATATATTAATCATCAAAGATTAGGGTTTTTCATTGATTAAACCATTATAGATAGCATATTTATATACTTTTTGAATTGCAAGTAGAGTTAGGCATACATTACATTTTCATTGCATTCCTTGCATTTTTCTGATAAAAAAGCACTACTTATTTGTAATTTTCGGCCAAAGAACCTATTTTTAGTGAATTATGCAAGATTCATCAGTGTTCTTGAATATTCGATAGAGAAGGCTATTTACTGAATTTACTGGGCTGTTCAATTGATGGTCCGCTGATCCACCTACAGATCATATGCCCTGCATCGCTCGCCCCCACTAGCCTGCTATCTTAGACGACCAATACCAGATCCGTTGGATTTGCTCCGTAAGACCACGATGGTCTTCAATCCTACGGCTGCTGCTTCGCGTCTTCTTCCTTCTTTCAAACCGAGCCCGCAGTGGCTATGCGGTTAGGGGTGAGCGAATCTCGGTCCAGACCGCAAAACCGGACCGGACCGCTCAATTCGGTCCGGTTCGGTCCGGTCCATTTCAACTTCGGTCCGGTCCGGTCCGGTCTGGTCCAAAACCGGTCCGGTCCGGTCCGGACCGCAAACTAACTTTTATATAAAATCCATATATATTTGAAGGTGTATTCTATAATAACTACAAATAAAGTACATATATAAGTACTACTAGTATAAATGTTTCATACTAAAGTTATATAATTGTTAGAAGTGACTAAGATTATCAACTTTGTATAATTAAATAAGTTGTAAAACATCTAAAAAAGGCTGATTGCGGTCCAAACGGTCCGGTCCGGTCCGGTCCGCGGTCAAAACGGTCCGGTCCCGGTCCGGTCCGACCACCAAATAGTCCGGTCAATGGTCCAAAAATTATTGATTTTCGGTCCTCGGTCCGGTCCGGTCCGGTTTTGGACCGATGCTCACCCCTATATGCGGTAGCGCCGCGGTGGAGGCTCACCAGCCACACTTCTTTTCATCAACTCAGGCCATGAGGGAGATAGGGAACATGCCGATCAAGGTCGTCAGGGTGAGAGGAGTTGAGAGGGAGGTTTATTTATGGGATTTAGGGGCTCTTCTAGGGCTTTCCCAACTCACCGCTGCCCTTGCTTTCGGCCCAATTGGGCGTTTCTTCTAGAATGCACGAAACCACCCAAAACCTAGGCTGGTTGGGTGCGGAACAAACTCCCGATTCCAACCAACCTCTTTCCTTGCTTGCACATCGACTAAAACGTGAGAAAAATCGAAGGAAAGATCCCTCGATTGTCGGTCTATTCCTAGTTCGGCTAGGACTAGGAGATGCATGGCCTGCATTGGATCATGATCCAACGATCCACACTGCTCGCGTCAAAACAAAGGAAAACCATATTTCTTTTTTAATGAAAACCCTTTTAATTTTAGGATAATTTGTAAAAATTGTAACTCTTAATCCATGGATCCATTTTATCCCAAATTTTGAGGGAAACTTATTAATGACTTAATATATCATCATGCCAAATTTGGGCTCATTATCTAAAGAAATTGGGTCCCTTTCTTTAGATGCAAGATATTTCTCAATTAGGCTTATTTCTCACATCTTTTCTCTTTCTTATTTCTTTTTATTTTCTTGATTTTGATTCCTTTTTTCCACCAAAAACCATGTGAACACGAAATCTTTTCCAAGATGGATCCATTATCTAAATATCCACATATTTCTTGTAATATTACTATTACCTCATTTTTCCTTTAATAAAGCAATATTTAATTGATCTTTTCTCTCTCTCTTTCTCTATCTTGTTGCATTATCTTTGCAACTTGGACTCCTTGGAACCCAAGGAACCCAAAATGCACAAAATCCACCTTTGGATAATATTCCCTTGCCTTCTAGAGGTTTCTACATCTTTCTTTTCTCCATTTCTTAATTATTCATTTACTAATTGAATTTCCTTTTTCTTTTGCTTGTTATTGGGCCCAATAGCCAATAAGGCCCACAAAAAAACCAAGCAAGGCCATTTACAAACGAAATTCATGCATTAAATCAAATGACATCATTATTTGTTCATAATTCTTTAATAAGAGAAATTACATTTCTCCCCAAAAGAATATGAAAATTGGGGTTGTAACAGAGATAGTTATGGTGATGGAGATGACAAAGTCCTATAAGGATTAAGATTGCCTTGGAATTGGTATATGGGATGCACTTTCATAGGATGTGGACTATAGAAAACTCGGGAGAACCCATTGGTTCACTTGATTAATTGAAATTCATTATAGGTTGGGAGGACAATTTTGCTTCCTCTTGAATAGCAAGTATTGAAGAGAGCTACTCTACTTTTTCATCAAGCTTGGTAACATTCTTTTGCTCATCACAAAAGCTTTTAAACCTAGAGAGAACTTCATCCTCAAACCTTGAGCTATATCTTGGACTTTTTTTGTCCTAGGTTGTCGTGCGAATGAGGTGCCTTCACTTCTTGAACAAATGACTCAATAGAATTAACTGACTGATAAGGAACACTTGCCACTTGGTTCTTCATAAAGTTCATCATTTCCCCAAAAATCTTTATCATTTGTGGGTTTGGATCACTACGAGCTAAAGGTGTCACACCAAAGGGCTAGTCACCATCATTAATCATGTTAGAAGCTATTCCTTGAATTTTCTGCCAATTTCTCAAACAAGGGTCATGCCTCCTCAGGTGTCTTAGGCATAAAAGTTCCTCCACAAGAAAAATCCACTATAACTTGACCTATTGGAGAGAGATTGGTGAAAAAGGATTGAACAAGATACCATAAAGGAAGTTTATGGTGCGGGCGCTCTCTCAACATCTTTTGAAATCTCTCCCAATCATCATGGAAACCTCTCACTACCCACTTGACTGAAACTCACTATGGCACACCACATTTGTGTCAACCTTGCAATGGGGTAGAATTTATTCATAATTTCATTCTTCATGTCTCCCTAACTCGTGATGTCTGTTCTTGAGTCATAATAATCTTTGGCCCTGTCTTTGAGGGAGAATGAGAATAAGGTTAACCTGCATGAGTCATCACTGGCTATCGGTGTCCTAAAATTAGAGGGTCCTTTCCCGACATCAAAAGGATACCAGTACATCCTAGTAGCCATTGACTACATGTCCAAGTGGGTAGAGGCAGTAGCAACTCAGACTTGTGATTCTAAATCGGTGATCAAGCTGTTTGAGAAGACCATTTTCCCACGCTTTGGAGTGCCTCGCACTGTTATAAGCAATGGAGGATCACACTTTGGAGAAAAACAATTTGAGGCGCTATTGAAGAAATATGGGGTAAAGCACAAGGTTGCTACACCCTATCATCCTCAGACCTCAGGACAAGTGGAACTGTCCAACAAGTAGATAAAACAAATATTGGAAAAGACGGTCATCCGTACTAGGAAGGACTGGTCTACGAAGCTCGACGATGCTCTCTGGGCTTACAGAACTACCTATAAGAAACCTATAGGAACATCACCATACAAATTGATTTATGGTAAATCCTACCATCTACCACTTGAGCTTGAGCATAAAGCCCTTTGGGTGATTAAATTCCTGAACATGGATTTCGAGAAAGCATGCCAGAAAAGATTCCTACAACTACAAGAACTCAAAGAGCTGAGATTGCATGCTTACGAAAATACAAAAATTTATAAACAAATGACTAAGGTGTGGCATGATGGCCACCTAGAGAACAAAGATTTCAGTGAGGGTGACAAAGTGCTTCTATAATTCGAGCATCCGACTTTTCCCAGGAAAACTCAGAACAAGATGGTCGGGCCCCTCTTCTGTAGTAAAGATATACCCATCAGGAATGATGGAGATTTCAGGGGAGAAAATAGGAACTTTCAAGGTTAGTAGTCACAAAGTGAAAAGGTTTTACGAAGACAAAGCTTTTGTCCAAAGATCTAAAATCAACTTGGAGGAACCGAATCAGTCACCTGAGAAAAGGAATGAGGAGTTGCCACATCCAGCTGAGAAACCCAAGGTATGAATGATTATGAAGTCGAGCTAGAGACTTTAAAACAAGCACTTCTTGGGAGGCAACCTAAGTTTTTGTTGTTTCTCTGAGATTTTCTTTTCCTTACCTTTTAGTTTAATTTGTTTCCTCCCCTTTTGAGTTTTGTACATATCTATTCCCCTTTAAAAAGATGAATGGATTGAAGAAACAAGCTTTGTTTTGGTCAAGTACTCTAACCGTGGTCTAGACCGCATTCGTAGTGTTCACCTTGCTTCAAGTAGACCACGACCCGCGGTACTAACATTTAGTGACCTCGACCGCAACCTGATGTTTCCCTTGACAGAAGAGACTGTAGATCACGGTCATGTTTTGAGTACACCGCGGTCGCTGCCACTCCTTCTTTATTTGTGATCAACGGGTCGCGGTCACTCTACTATATATATTCTAAAACCCCAGTTTTGCAGATACATTTCGCTTCATGCTTTCTTGAGCCTGATTTAAACCCTACTTCTCTGACGAATTGCCAGACCATGACTGACATCTTCCTCCGTAGCTAACTCGACACTGCACCGACCTTCTACGTTTCGTTGCCTCATCCGTTAAATAAGGTAACTCACAAATGCTATTTTCCATGATTCTCCACTGCCGCCGCTATCATTTCCGCTTTTGCCTCGCGTCTTCACTCCTTTTCCACTTCATTTTGCCACCTATCGCACCACCGACAATTGTTCTCATTGAACAAAACTCCACCCTAGGGCGACATTTTTAAAAAAAATCTTAAAAACCCTAAAATAATCACCCATCATGGTCGTTTGACCTCTGCCCAACCCTCCTGCCCTAAATCAAACAATGGCGAAAGGAAGTGGAACCGTTGGACCAGATAGTCCGCGAGTCGCGGTCTGCTTCAACAGCAACTGCGACCATGGTCCATACATCGATCTTAACCCAGTCGTGATGCTCCCTCAACACATTAAGTTTCAGGTTTACACCACGGGTCACGGTGTTGAAGATCGTTGCTTGAAATCGCAGTCCCCTAAACCGCAACCTACACAATTCACAGCATAAGACCACGACTGCGACCGTGACCGCGAACACGACCGTGACTCCCTTCATACACTGCGACCACGGTATCCCTTGGATCACCAAATAACCACGGGTCACGGTCCCTATAAATGAATTTGAACTTAACAAAATTTTCCTAGATGATTGTAAGAAGATTAATCATTATTAAATCAAATATAAACTGATCCATTGTGAAAAAAATTGTAGAATGTCTTCTCCCACAACCAATGGCTCCATCCACATGAAATTAACGTCTTTGAAGGAGGTAGAATAGATTGTGGAAAGTCTGACTACAGCCTTGAAGAAAGACACACAACTACCAGTAGCAAAAAAGGTTGAGATGCAACTGAGACTTCAACAATACCAGAGGATCCTGGGTGACCTAACACCAGAGGACTCTCCACAAGACACCAAACAAATAGAACAAATAGAGACCTCCGAGTATCAACTAGGAGAATCAGATACTTGAGTACAGGGGAAGAAAAGGAAAGATGCACCCAAGGAGACCTAGGGCAACAAGAAGGCAAAATAAGTAGTAGCTGAGAAACCAAGAAGGCATGAGATGGAGAAAGCCAACCAAGAGAAAGTAGCCATTGGAGAGACATCAACAAAGTCCGGTGAACCCCCGTTCGTGCCAAAAAAGTCCGTACATCGGTCTACATATGATTGGATATATCAAAATAAGGAATTCATCCCAACTAGGTACCTGGACGTAGAGGATTTCAAGAAGATGGGAACCTACGACAGGGTAGTCAAATTCCTAGAATGTGCAAATTTATGCAACTTATGCACATTCGAGGCAAAGTCCTACAAGAAGCCAACTGTAGAGTGATAGAGCTTCCACTCGCGTGGAATTGCATGCACCACTAAAAATCCTAAAGATAATAAGTCTTTAGCCCTGCTATTGACATGTGAAGAGTCTGATGTAGATTTGAAGCAAGGGCATGAAAACCAAGTGTGAAGGTAATTTATTAATTCGCCATTACATGCCTATAATATATTCTTGTTATTGCTTTTGAGGACTAACTGGATTCTAAATGTAGCTGGGGATGACTTTTTCCAAGAGGGATGCTATTCTTATGTGCAAGATTTATTTTAACAGAGGAATTACTTAAAGAAAATTAAATGTGCAGAGAAGGCTAAAAATTTTGTACAAAATTTGAAAGAGAAGGTAGAGAGGGAAAGTTTTTTTTTTTTAAATGATACCTCACCCTTGTCCAGTGTACACCCCCTAACTTATCACCCACTCTGTCCTCAGAGTGTCAAAGTGGTAGGTTGAGAAGTATAAGGACAAGGGCATTAGGCTTCTGTTAATCCTTTGTTAGCTCCAGGCGTTCGGAGAAGATTAGCTGTGAACTTTCCACGTAGAGCGTGATAATCCACATCTGTCATGTCCTCTACTGGTCTTCCAAGGACGATGATGGTGTACATCCAGTAGAGGATGTGGAAGCCGCAATCGTTTGACTCTCAGAGTTGTTGGGGACATCTATGGCTGAAGGCTGGGCGATGAAAGTGTTCGTTATCGTACGCCCTTATGTGCTTGCTTAAGAGATCATGGAGTTTGTCAGCACACTCCTTTACCACCTCCTCTGTGGGCATTCTTGGTGTTGTAGTATACTGTTGCTGATCTGGATTGTACTGGCTGTCAAAACTATTGTATATGATTGTTGTTCTGTCATGAAGATTTTTCACCAACAACATCCAGTGCTATGAGTGAAGGAAAGGAAGCATAATGAACTTCAGAGTCGTATGTTGGAGGTAAAAGATGAGTGACTCTGTGGTTTCGAAGTTCTTTAGCTTTAGGAGATCATCCTTCATATATGCTGACACCATATAAGCCGTAGGGTGATTCCATCTGAGTAGATATTGATAGGCGGTTATCAGACTCACGGATAGAGACCCTTTAAATTGAACAGATTCACGAAGCGTATCTGCCATAACCAGAATATCTCCAACTAGAAAAACAAGATCATCTTTCTCGGCATATAGCCTAGACATGAGCAACTAGAGTTCACTGTCGGAGACAGTCTTGCAAGCTGTAAGGTCAAAATTAGGGAACGTCGGTTCAATGGCAGATAGGGGCACCTTTTGTGAAGATGGTCTATTGATGGTGGCCCCGGTTAGCAATTCGATGTCCCCTTTATCAACCGCTAGATCAAAAGAGTAAGGGTCCCATTGTTTCTTCTCGGGGACCTTGGCGGGTTGTTGTTTCTCCAACTCCTTTATTATTTGTCGGAATGGCTATTTTTGAGGACGTTGGATGGCCGAGTAGAGGTAGCGAGGGATGTCGTCAGGTGCCATAGTTGGGTCCTTGAAGAACCTTCTGTCACATATTAGCTCCATGGTGTAACGTCCTCATAGAGAACGAAAATCCTCTGTGGCCAACTCAGTGAAAGGGATTTGTTGATTGAGCGCTTGGATGTGGTGTATAGTGTAGAAAGTGCAATCCCCATATCCTTCTTGTGTTTGGATTTGTGGGTTTATTATCTTGAACCAGGGCTGGCTCCAACCCTGGTGGAGAGATGGGCTTGCAACCCAAATCAATTTCAAAAGCCGGAAAGGGATGCATATGGCCTCCCCGGCTCCTAGGCCAACAAAGTTAATTATTCCAGCCTTTAGCTCATTGGCGCAAAAATTGTACACCTTGGCATCTCGAGCCGCGGTGTCCACGATCATTAGCAGCCAGTGGCCAGAAACTTGAAGGGCACAGTAATATAGCGTGCCTTTCTGGCAATCCCCCTCTGCAACCGCTCGATAGATTTGTTTTGTAAATCTTTATATAATAGACTCATGGCCAGATCAGGTGAAGCATTAAGTACTGGTTGCTTCTGTTTAGAGCTTCTGTAGATTTCGATAGAATTGGCAAGGAGGACACGGATGATTGCCATCTTCACCGCTGACTGTGGTCGAAGGATGGTGCGGAAATCTTCACGTGTCAACTTGCACTGAGTCTTTGTATTATGGTAGATAACGTCTCCCCCTTCTTTGGCATCGTCTACGATATTGTTTAGGATGAAGATATCTTGAGCATCTAGGGTAGAGATGGCTTCCATGTCTAAATCATGCATCTTGTGAGGTAGAGGTGGCAGCGGGGGAAGCTCTTGCAGAGGGTGGGAAGAAGTCTATTCGAAATCATCTATGTAGTGCTACAAATTTTTGTCTTTATCTGAATTAGAAGCAGAGTCGAGATCTTCATCTGTATCTAAACTAACTCTTTCTAATTCTTCCTATTCTAGGGGAAGGGGTGAAGATTGTTTCGGGGCGGAGTGTTGTGGAAGGTCTGGTTGTGGTTGACTCGTGCTGGTTTCGAATAAACATTGTTGGAACTCAGCAAAAGCTGCTTCTTTGGCAGTTTTCCCCAGAGATCCCATTGCAGAATAGTCAAGAAATTGATCCCCATATGACATGTTAACGTTGTCATTGTGAGTAGGGGATTTGGGATCTGTATCACCTTCTTGGTGATCTTTCTGTTGTTTTGGTACAGCTCCTCGGCTGGGGCCCTCCCCAACATTGTCTGGGTCATCATATTTATCGTCAGAGGAGGTGCTATTGTTGGAGTTAGCCGAGGAGTCAGAATCCTCATCGTCATCTTCTTCTTCATCATCTTCTTTGTCTGTCGTCTTATTTGTGGTCTTCTTTGGTGGAGGCTTCTTGCACTGCCAGTGGAGTGCTTATAGTTCGTCGAAAGCCACTTGGACATGCTCGTGTGTTTCAAGCAATACGCCGTGGGTTTCTTTGAGATCTGAATAACGAGCCTCGACGGAGAGGAGTCGTGCAGAGAGGTCCATCACTTGAGCTCTTAATTGGTTGATTTCATTGTTGGATGACTCCTCTTGGCTGTTATTGAGTTGTGTGAGGGTGGTGTTGATGTCATCCAAGCACGTGCTTAAAGCCGTTTGTTGCCGCTTAAGCTCGCGCATGGTTTCTGGCAATAGTTGATTTTGTGCAGAAATCCTATCGACTTACTTGGCCAGATCACCTTGCTGGCTTTTCACCTCAAGCACCAACTATGGCAGTTGTTGTAGGCGGTCGTCGATGCGTTCGACTGTCACGGCCGTGGATTTTTGCTGTTGGTGGATGCTTGAGATGATGCCTGGTGGGGGAACAATTTTGCTCGTCAATCTTGGCGACCTGTGTAGTTAGACCCTACACACAAGAAAAAATAGATTGTAATATATTAGAAGGATCAGTGAGGAGGTTTCAGATAGCGTCGAATTGACGTTCAAATTCCTCACTGACGTTTGTAAAAGGGACCCCAAATGTGGAAGGGTGGGGTGGCTGGGGTCGGGGTGGGAGGGTGGTAGTGCCTTGTGAAAGAGACACTGTTGATGGTCCCGCAAACTGCATGGTGACTGTAGATGGAGTCACTAGTGGTGTTGGGGTGGTGGCAGATGAAAAAATGGTGACATTCCCGGTGAGAATGGTGGGACTGAGAATGTTGAGGGGAAAAGGGTGGAGATGGGAGCGGAAGAGGTGAAGTCGGGTGTTGGAGTGGAGAATGGGATTGTTGTTGGGATTGTTGTGGAGAAATATGGGAGGGTGGTAAATGGTGGGATAGCAGTGGATGGTAGTGTGGTAGGAGCTGTGGTGGTGGCAAGCTCATCATTTAGGCTCATGATGAATGAGTCTAATGATGAGGTATTGATATGGTCCTCATGATGAGGGTGTTCTGTCTCATGATTTAGCTTTAATGTCGGCATCCCCGACAGCTGTTGTGATGGTAAACGTGCCTTAGATGGTCGTTTTATCAGTATTTTTGTTACCCTAGCTTCCGGGGCAGTGATACTAAGTTTTGTCTAGCCCACATTGGTTTTCTTCTCTTGTACTTTGACTGAAGCTAGGATTTTAGTAAGCTCTTTGTCAGTGAAGAGTAGCTTTTCTTTGTCATAATCTGTGAGCTCCGGAAACGGTAGCAGAGTTCTTGAAGATTTTACTATAGGGCAGAAAATGTAGTGCATATTTGCATCCTTTTGTTTGATAATGTAAGAGTTCTTCAAGGTTTGCTCATTGGTGAGGATGTCACCCTTGATTTGCGTGCACCTGGGGAGTAATCTTTCCATATTGAGATATTTAAGAATGGAAGTTATGTGTCCGCCCATGCAGATTTCTTTCCCTAGGGTGTATGCTGAAAACTTTTGTATCATGTGCCATCCAATGTTGACCGACATCCCATATAGAACAGACCAGAGAATAAAAAGATCAAAGGTGATAACATTCCCACCCTCTGTTCTGGGGAAGAGCGCACCGATGAGAATTTTGTGAAGCGTGCGCACTAACCCAGAGTGAATATTAGAGGCCTTGCAGGTCTTTGCCTCATAATTTGGGGTCCCTGTTAGGGATTTCCAGAAGTTGTGTATGTTGAATTGGGAGCCCTCTGTGCTAACAACTTTGGCCTTTTTTAGCTGCTCCTGGTTGTCTATGAAGATTTCATTCAATAGATTTTCTATTATGACAACGTTGTTACCAAAAAGTTTGGCGACCAACCTACCGTCACCTCCGTCCCTTGCTCTATCCATAATGTCCATAGATTCTTTGTTGAGATGTGTAAATAATTTTGTTGTGGGCTCGACGTATGAGATCTCAGGGACAAAACATAGTCTTGAGAGATTTGCATTATCGAGCAGGGTGAGGATTCTATCGTATATCCCCATCTTTTTTAGTACGCTGGAACAGACATACTTTGTTGGTTTCAAGGTTTTATCGATGGATGGGAGGGTGTGGATGAATAGGTTGTCTGGTGGTGGTGCGGTAGTGGTTATGGTGGGGAAGACATGAGCATTAGTGGTAGCGGGAATGGTAGTGGGGGTGGTGGTAGTGGTTGATGGGATGTATCCTGCCAGGATTTGTTCCCTAGCAGTGACGGAGTGGACCTGCTTCCTTGCCTGTTTCTTTGTAGGTTGTTCTTTGGCAGCTTGCTGGGCCTTCCTTTTCCCCTTGGACTTTGTAGTTGGGGATTCCTCCTTGGGGGTTGGCTCGTATTCTGAGCCTTCGTCACTTGAAGAAATTTCTTCTACTTCTTGCTCTGGCTCTTCAGATAAACACCTGTTGAGGCGGTCAATTTCACTCATGACCGCGAGTAGGTTGAATTTAGGTGGGACCGTTCCAGTCTTGTTGTAGGTGTCTATGATTTTCTAGAGCTTGGCTCGGTTCTCCATGAGTTTCTCTGTTGTCCAGAATGGAGCGTCGGCAGTTTCAGTGACTTTTTTTGCTGGAGAGGCCATTTCTGGAAAGTAATCAGAAAAAAAACATGTGTTAGACAATTTTTGAATTTGTATAGGTAGCAAGTTTATTAAAAGGGAGAAAGTTGCATTATGTAGGTGCTAATGGTTGTAGGTTTTAGTGGAAACCAAGCGTTTTGTAAGGCTAAACGGTTTTCAAGACCGTTTGGCTCCAAACGGTTTCTGGACCATTTGGCTCCAAATAGTTTCTGGACTGTTTGGCTCCAAACGGTTTCAAGACCATTTGGATCCAAACAGTTTCATGACCGGTTGGCTCCAAACGGTTTCAAGACCATTTGGCTCCCAATGGTCGAAACTGCGAGGAAGGTGGAACATCGGGGGCGCAGCGGTCGATGGTGGAGAAGCATTAGCGGCAGTGATAGAGATGGCAGAGGCGATAGAAAAGAGAACCATAGCGGCGACATAGGCGTCGACGATGGTAAAAATGAGAAAGGCGTGATGATGGAGGTGCCAGTGATGGTGGAGGTGTTGGTCTACCTTGCTGCTGCAGGTGGTGATGACGACAGTGAGGCAATGAATGGCGGTAACAATGGGGGCGAAAGTCGTGAAGACACGTAGAAGCTAAGGTGACATCGGTGATAGTGGTGGAACAAACTGACGTCGCGAGCTGCGCGGGAGCGAGAGTCGGAGGAAATGAAACAGTGCTCGCGTGAGGGTTTAGAGAGCTCGAGATTATAAAGAAAGAAAAAGGGGAGGGTGTGGGGTTAAATTTATAGGATTTGGGGGTGACATTACAAATTCCCAAAGTCAAACAGTTTCGAGATCGTTTGGGCTCCAAATAGTTTGAGACCATTTGTGCTCCAAACAGTTTCAGGACCGTTTGGCTCCAAATGGTTTTGAGGCCGTTTGGGCTCCAAACGGTTTTAGGATCGTTTGGCTCCAAATGGTTTCAGTATCATTTGGCTCCAAATGGTTTCAGGCCGTTTGGGCTCCAAACGGTTTCAGGACTGTTTGGCTCCAAATGGTTTTAAAATCGTTTAAGATGGTTTAGGTTTTTGATTTTTATATTTTTATGTTTATTTTGGTTGTTTATGTGAATTTTTATATTTTTAGATTAAAGGATGATAAACCTAATTCAAAATGAAGAATAAAAAATAAAAATGGTGATACTCAGATCTTGGGTTGCCTCCCAAGTAGCACATGAGTTTTACGTCGCTGGCTCCACGAAACTTTGATTTTATTATGGTGATGCTGTGGGGTCTCGGATCTCAATAGTTTGTCTCAGAATTTTGTCAGTTGGGGTATAGTATTTCTTCACTCTATGGCCATTGACTGTCCTCTCTCCTCCATTGCCGTCAATAATTATGATGGCTCCAGTCAGATATATGTGCTTGATGGTAAAAGGCCCATACCACTTTGTACGAAGTTTCCCGGGGAACATTTTGAGTCTGGAGTTGAAAAGAAGGATTTTGTCTCCAATAGAGATGTCTTTTCTTTTGAGATGACCATCGTGCCACATCTTGGTTTGTTCTTTGTAGATCCTGGCACTTTAGTATGCAGTCATTCTGAGCTCCTCTAGTTCTTGTAACTGGAGTTGTCTGTTTTCACTGGCACTTTTAAAATCAAAATTTAGTTGTTTAATGGCCCACCAGGCCTTATGTTCCAGTTCAACTAGAAGATGACATGATTTCCCATATACCAGACGGAACGGGTTTGTTCCAATCAATGTTTTATAAGCTGTGCGGTAAGCCCAAAGGGCATCAGGAAGCTTGATGGACCAGTCAGTACGATGTCTATTGACAGTTTTCTCTAAGATTGCCTTCAACTGTCTATTCAAAACTTCGACCTGACCACTGGTTTGTGGATGGTAAGACGTGGCAACTTTATGGTTAACTCCGTATTTATTTAGGAGGGTTTTGAAGCTTCGTTCCAGAAAATGGGTCCCTCCATTGGATATGACAGTTCGGGGGACTTTGAATCTGGGGAAAATGATATCTTTAAACATCTTAATGGCTGGTTTTGAATTACTGGAAACTATGGGTATAGCTTCTACCCATTTTGAGACATAATCCACATCGACCAGTATGTAAGAAAATCCATATGAAGAGGGGAAAGGGCCCATGTAGTCTATTCCCCAAACATCGAAAAGTTCGATTTCTTGCCACATAGTGAGAGGCATTTCATTCCTTTTAGTTATACCGCCAGAAAGTTGACATTTATTGCATGATTTTACAAAATCATGGGAATCTCTTGCTATTGTTGGCCAAAAGAAACCCAATTGTAGAACTTTCAGGGCGGTCTTTTTCAAACTCATGTGTCCCCCAGTGGGGCCGGAATGACAATGTTCTAAGATAGGAGTAATCTCTTCTTCAGGTAGGCAGTGACGGAAAAGTCCGTCTGCACATAGACGAAAGAGATAAGGTTCATCCCAGTAGTATTGCTTAACATCATGGAGGAATTTCTTTTTGTCGTGGTGAGAGGCGGAAGGTTGGATGATTCCTGTAGCCATATAGTTCACTATATCGGCATACCAGGGGAATCCGGTGGTAATTTTCATAAGATGATCGTCAGGGAGGGAGTCTCGGATAGGTACTTTATCATCATCCTCGACTTCAATGCGGCTGAGATGATCAGCGACGACATTTTCCACTCCACTTTTGTCTTTGATTTCTAAATCAAATTCCTGAAGCATCAACATCCTACGGATAAGTCTGGGTTTCACGTCTTGCTTCTGAATTAGATATCGTATGGCGGAGTGGTCAGTGTAGACTATGACCTTTGATCCGATCAGGTAGGAGCTGAATTTCTCAAACGCATAGATGACAACTAAGAACTCCTTTTCTATAGTGGTGTAGTTCTTTTGTGCTTCATCAAGCGTCTTAGACACATAGTATATTACATAAGGCTTTTTGTCAATTCTTTGCCCTAACACCGCTCCTATAGCATAGTCACTAGCATCACACATTATTTTGAATGGTTGTGACCAGTCAGGTGCTCGTAGAATGGGCACAAATACTAGAGCGTTCTTTAAGGTTGTGAAGTCTTGTAAGCATTCCTGGTTAAAATTGAACTCAATGTCCTTGGTCAATAAGTGGGTAATGGGTTTCGCTACTTTCGAGAAATCTTTAATGAATCTTTGGTAAAACCCAGCATGACCCAAGAATGCTCGTACTCCTTTTACATCCTTTGGCGGTGACAATTTTGAGATGACATCAATTTTTGCCTTGTCTACTTCAATCCCTCTTTCACTCACTCTAAGTCCGAGGACGACACCTTCAGTTACCATAAAGTGGCATTTTTCCCAATTTAGGATAAGGTTCATTTCCTCGCATCTTTGTAATACTTGTCCAAGGTTGAGCAGACAATTGTCAAAAGAATATCCGCAGACTGAGAAGTCATCCATGAATACTTCCATTATGGACTCGGTTAACCCTGCAAAAATAGCAGACATGCATCTTTGGAAGGTAGCGGGTGCAGTGCACAGCCCGAAGGGCATTCTTCTGAAAGCGTAGGTTCCAAAGGGACAAGTAAAAGTTATTTTTTCTTGGTCTTTTGGGTGTATAGGTATTTTGATAGAACCCGAAATAACCATCGAGGTAACAAAAGAACTTTTGATGGGCTAGGTGTTCGAGGACTTCATCAAGAAAAGGTAGAGGGTAGTGATCTTTTCTTGTTGCTTTGTTTAGTTTCCTATAGTCGATACACATTCTTCACCTCGTGACAGTTCTTGTGGGCACTAGCTCATTTTTATCATTTAGCACGACAGTGGTTCCTCCCTTTTTGGGGACCACTTGGATAGGGCTAACCCATTGGGAATCTGAAATTGGGTAGATAATACTGGCTGTCAGAAGTTTGAGGACCCGCCCTGGCTGTGGCAAGGAATGGTCTGCCGAATATTATTGGGTATCTTAGATCCTCCTTGATATCCATAATGACAAAATCACATGGGACATAAGAATCCTTACCTATCCTGACTGTAATGTCTTCAATAATTCCTAGGGGTGCAGTGGTTGTGGAATCAGCTAACTGGATTGTCATTGTTGTGGGTAGCAAGTCAGTAAAACCCAATCTTTTACACATGGAGTAGGGCATAATAGATATGCTAGCCCCTAGGTCAGCTAATCCCTTTTTGCTCGAAGCATTTCCAATACAACATTGAATACCGAAAGAACAAGGGTCCTTATTTTTATTTGGCATCTTATTAAGAATGACATCGGAGGTGGTCTGAGCCAATTTGACCGTCTCTTGCTCTTCAGTAATATATTTCCTTGATAGCAAGGTTTTCAGATATTTAGCCCAAGCTGGTACTTCAGAGAGGGCATCAAGGAGCGGGATATCGATATAAAGTTTCTTCATCGCCTCCTTGAATTTTTGGAATCTGGTGTCCATTTTAGTCTCTCTCAATCTTCCTGGATATGGTATCCTAGGTTTATATTGTGGAACTTCTGGCTCTTTGGGAGCTTGTCCCTTTTCTTTGCCTTTTGTAGTCTCCTCAGTTTTCTCAATTCCTAGATTTGGGCTTGCATTTGGAGTAAAAATAGGTGTATCGTCATCATCATGAGTGATTATAGTACCTTCATGAAAGACACGACCAGATCTTGTAGTGACGACATTCAATTGCTCTGGTCTATTTTGATCATGTCTTGGGTTTGACTCCTGTTGACCAGCAAAAGTACCTGCTGGTGGTTTCAACTGGGCAGCAATTTGTGCTAGTTGAGCCTCCACAACCTTCTGTTGAGCTTGCTGATTGGCAAGCATGGTTTGTTGCAATTGTGCCTAATCATAGTCATCTCGTCTGTTGGCCGGGAAGGAGCATTTTTCTATTGGAACTGAGTGAGTTGTTGCTGCCCTTGGGGTGGTTGTTGTGGAGGTGGTGTTAACTGAGACTGCTGTGATTGTTGTAGCTGAGGATGTAATTGTGGGTGCAGAGGAGGATGGGTATATTGCTAGTAGGCGGAGGGATTTCTTGGGTAGTTGGATCTTGGAAAATTGTTTCTGAGATTCCCTTGATCTTGGTTATAGTTATTTTGAAATCCAGGTGGCAATCTATTGGAAGATCTACCTTGTATTTGATGTTGTGGGTTAGCAGTCCCCGCAGGATTCCCATATTGAAACCCATGGTGGTTTCTTGGTTGATTTGGATTGTAGTAAGCTTGTCCTGGTATGGAATGAATGAAATTGACTTGTTCGGGAATCTGATCTTCAGGGTGTTCGATGTTTGGTTCGTACTACTGTTGTGGTGGTTGCATATCCATCATCACATTATAAAGTAAGCCACATGACAATGTAGGGTGATCAGATGCGTGACAGGCTTCAAAAGTCCCTGTGACAACTTCAACTTGTTGGACTTGGGGATTTTTCTTCTTATCGTATTCTCCAAATGAAGTTTCGAGTGCCTGTTGTTTGTGAGCTATAGTCTTTAAAGCTTCAACAATAGCTTTCATTTCCATTAATTCCTCAGCCTTATAAGCTTTGAGGACTCCCTTAGTGGATGATCATCCCCAATTGGATTGGTTCTCAGCTCCAAGCGTAACGATATTCCAAGCATCCTCGTAGGTCTTCCTCATAAAATTTCCTCCAGATGAGGAATCCAGAAATTGCTTGATATCATCACTCACCCCCTATAGAACGTCTCTATTAATTGATTTGGGAGATACCATGATGAGGGTACTTCCTTATAAGCTCCTTGAATATTTCCCATACTTCTACGAGTGTTTCTCCAGGAAGTTGGGCGAAGTGGTTGATCTGCCCCCTAATTTCGTAGGTTAATGAAGGAGGGAAGAACTTTTCTAGGAACTTTTCTTCTAAGGGAGCCCAGGTGGTGATGATTGGCTCCCTATCAAGTGAGTTTAACCAACTCAAAGCCCTTCTAGATAGAGTGAAGTGAAAGAGATGTAGAATTATTGCATCAAAGGCAACTCCGGCTTGTGGGACCAATCGACAAAGTGACTTGAATCTCTTCAAATGATCCATGCAGTCATCTCCAGAACCACTGAAGAATGAGATACCCTACATGATTTAAATCCATTGTGTCCGGATTTCAAAATTAGGTATGTTGATAATTGGTGGCCGAACTGGATGATTGTCTTCATAATTCTTGGGGACGACATAGTCCCGCAGTTGCTTGTTTCTTAGCTCTAACTGGGCAGCTTCATTAGCTGCTTCGTTTTCAGCTCGGATGCGGGCCTGTTCTTCAGCTCAGATTTCTGCTTGGACCTGAGCACGAGTGTCAGCAATGAGTTGAACTCTCTGAGTGGCTATGGCGGCATTAACCCTATCCATTACTAGTGCAGCTTGGCGTTGATCTTCAGACATTTATCTGGCTCTTTGGTAGTTAAGTCTGATGCGGCAGTGGAAGCTTCTCTCTACCTCAGAGTCACACTCTGGATCAGGGGAGAATATGAGATTATGCGATGGTTGCATACACGTCTTCTACCTGAGTAGAAGAAGAAACACACTTTTAGATGATGCGGGAGATATGATGAATTCAAGAAGATATGGAGTAATGGTTAAACAAAAAGGTGTAAAACCCTAACCAACTAGCAAGATGATAAATGAAATTAAAACGTTCCGTTGTCCCCCGACAATGATGCCAATTTTTGATGGAGCTTCCACTCGCATGGTATTGCATGCACCACTAAAAATCCTAAAGATAATAAGTCTTTAGGTTTAGCCTTGCTTATACTAGATTAAATATCCACCCACGTATGCTAGGATACGTGAAAGTCTTGTCATAGTATAGTTAAGGGTCGAATCCATAGGACAACGGTATTGTTAAGGTCAACAAGATGGAAAATGTCATAATTTCATTAACTCCTTAACAGTTGGTATTTAGATCAAAGAGTTGATTTGGTTGGTTAAACTAAGCGCAGGTAAAGCAAAAAGAAAGAAAGTAAATTTAAAGTTGTAAATAGTGTTAACAAACCACTAGGATGTGATTGGCTTTCATCACCACTATGCATGGATCAAAACATGCAACGTAAAAACATTACCTGCAATAAGAGTCTAAACAACTAGTATCTTTGTAGATTTAGTTTCCTTTCGATGAACTAGCTATGAGAAGTGTGAGAATGTTGCAATGCCAGCCATCCCCAGACGAATGGTCACTTGCTTTGCAAAATTCCCTTTGTAAAGTGTGTTCCTCGACTTATCAAGGTTGTACTTTCATACTTCAACTAATTCCATTTCATAGCATGAAAGTACGACGATGGAAGTGAGTTTACTCCACATCTTGAAAAACACTCCTAGATACCGAAACAGATGCATGATGACTACATGCATCAAGAGCCAACATTCAATCGAGATTCAAATCTAATAGTACAAACGTAGACAATTCATACTAAAAGATAATAGATAACACAAGTTGGTGATCAAGCAACAAGCATTCATTAAACGATTGATGTTGAACTGAAATGAAAATATATCTCTATTGCAAACTTATGGATTACATTGCGTGAAATGAAAACATGGGTAGTGGGGCTACTCCCCACACCCTAGTGTAATAGACTACTCACTCATGGCAAGGACAAAGAAGGAGGTGAGAAGAGAGAGAGAGAACATCATCTCCACGAATGAGGGAGGAAAGTCGATCCCTTGGAGAGAGAGAGAGAAATGATCTTCACCCTTCGTAGGTTGCTTGATGATGAATCCTCCTCTTCCCACCTTCTTTGGCGATGAGAGAGAAAGTAGCTTGTGGATGGAGCCTTGGGGCAGTGGATGGAGGATGGAATAGCTCTGGAACAGTAGAGGCAGCCTTTGGAAGTCTGAAAACTTGATACTTTGTGAGGATCCTTTGGGTCTTATTTATAGGCTTTGAGTGAAGTCCAAACGGTTCGGGCAGTTTTGGGCTCAAACGGTCGTGAAAACCATTTGGGTTCTGAGACCGTTTGGACTCTCTCAGTTTCAAAACTATTTGGACTCTCCCAGTTTGGAAACCGTTTGAGTCCTCGCGGTCTTGAAACCGTTTTCCTTTATTCGGTCTTGGGACTGTGTAACTCCATGCGGTCTCGGGACCGGTTGATGTCCATTCAATCTTGGGACCATTTGGCTTCATACGGTCTCGGGACCATTTGGCTTTGCACAATATTGGGACCATTTGGTTTTGCACGGTCTTGGGACCGTGTAACTCAATGCGGTCTCGGGACCGTTTGGCTTTGCACGGTCTTGGGACCGTGTAACTCAATACGGTCTCGGGACCGTTTGGCTTTGCATGGTCTTGGGGCCGATTGGTCTCCAAACGGTCTTGGGACCGTTTGGAACTTTTTGTGATTTTTTGTGTTTTTTTGTAAGAATAAAAAGGAGAAAAGTTAGTCCAATGGTATATTTGCAATCAAGGAGGAAAGTTAAGGATTCTATCTAATTTATCTGAGAAAGAGTATGGAAAACTGAGGAAAACTATTAAGATAACATCACAAAATGGGAGGTTATCATAGAGTTCATGTCTTCTCTAAGAAAAATCCCCACAAGTAGTGAAACAAGGGAAGCGGGTGATAGAGATTACAAACTGGAGGTAAGGCTAGGAGGTGAGCCTTACATGATCTCTCAGGCAACACTGAATAAAATATTCATGAATATAGTGGAAGAAGACAAAGCCTACTCCGCCACCCCAGGGGAGAAGGAAGAAAACACCTACGATAGACATCACATGTAGAAAGAGATGATCGGAGAAGAAGAACACAACTCAAAAAACTCGAAGGCCTCCCTGATCACCTCGTGCTTCATTCACACGATGCAGAAGATAATGACTTACACCATTTATAAGAGGCATGAGATGGAAACAACAAGTAAAGGGGTCTTGTTCCTAATATTGTCGATGATAAATAGAAAGCTAGTAAATATCAGAAAAATATTAATCGAACATTTATCTACGATAGTAGGAGGGGAAGCAAAATGGAACTCTGCATACTGCATGGGTAGTCAAATAACAAAGATCGCACAATACTTTATGGATATAGAAGAGATCCTGAAGTTTAAGGAGATGAAGGGACAGTTGAAAATAGATATCAAGTCCCTTGTCAACACTGGGATTTTGGCTCAAAAGGGGAGAAACTATACTACAA
Organism: Alisma plantago-aquatica; assembly: GCA_963693085.1. NCBI lineage: Eukaryota > Viridiplantae > Streptophyta > Magnoliopsida > Alismatales > Alismataceae > Alisma > Alisma plantago-aquatica. The sequence goes on from OY856412.1 coordinate 200,178,774, forward strand.
GCAGAGTGGCTCCAAGAGGCTCATCCCCCTTCCAAAGATGGCATTTTACGACGCCCACAAACTACGGCCAACATAGGACAACATTGAGAAGATGTACTCCGGGGCACTACGGGATGACAAAGAATAAGAATCTATAGTCAGGGAGAGCAGTGCCCAAGCTAAAATAAAATAGAAGAAGAAAATGGAGCAACAGAAGAAGCTGACAGTGTAAAAGAAAAAGAAGACATCGGATGCACCGACTACACCAACTGCAATGCCAGAAGCTACAAAACCACCAACCCCATGGCTCCCCTTCCAGAAGAAACAATGGCGAATGAAGAACCCACACTTGTAGAGCCATACAAAGAAGCAACTACAGTTGAGCCAGAGGTGGAAAAATAGGAAGGAACAACATCCAACCTGCACCTCGACATGGAACCGGAGGCTGAGCCGGAAGGACAAGGCTCGCGAGTCGTACCAGAACCAAAAATCCATGGAGCCAACGTGGACCCACAGGACAAGTAGAAGGAGAAAGAATAAGGTCCACCACCACCACCTCTGCAACCAACCAAGCATGTCAATGACGCGCATGGAGCAACATCCGCACCACCAACAACAACATACACCCTCTTTTGGGGGGGTACTAGGTACAAGGTTTGATGCCATGTTGGAACACATGCATCAAACCACTACAATAAATACAAATATTATTTCTTCTTTATCTACGCTAACAACGCAGATACAAGTCCTCGACGACAGAACTCAAGCACTCCCTGACCTCATACAAGAAGCATTAAACAACCAACATTGGTACATAAATGACTTATAATGTCACATTTACAGGCATCAGTTGTATCCAAGAAATCGACGCCTAAACCCTACAACGTTGACTGAATACACAAACCGACATCTATATGTGAAGACCGACCAAACATGGGTATCACTTTTTATTTAGTGTCGGTTGTGTAATAAGAAACCAACACCTAAAATCGCCCGCCAAATCCAATTTTTCAAGTGCAAAAAAATTACCTCCAAAATTTCACACACGATGTTGGTTGTTGACCAAGAAATCGACGAATAAAGGTTTTTCGCGAGACAGAAATTGGGTCCATTTTTGTCGTCGGTTTTCATACAATAACTGACACCGATGTGAGTTCCGCACTGTCCCCGCGAAAATTTTTACCCCCAAAATTGCCCCATTGGCGTCGGTGTTCGATGGCAACTATGGTCGTAATTCAAGAACTTTTTTTTGTCAACATATGTAGATAGACGTCGGTTTTTCTAGTTGAAGCCGATGACTATAATTGAACATAGGTGTCAGTTTTTTTGTTGTGACTAACACTGTTGGATCTTAGGTGTCAATTTTTAAAACAACTGACGATGATGGATAACTTAATAGCACCCATGAAACAGACTCTTTCCCATTCTCTGTTTCATTATCGCGATTTTACTAGGTCTCTGGCGATTGTAGCGATTCTGCCGCCTGCCGCCTACTGCTCTTCCACCGCCTGCTGGTCCTCCACCGCATGCTGCTCCTCCGCTGCCTGCTGCTCCTCTACCGACCGTCCCTGCCCTCTGCCGCCTACTGGCCGTCCTCAACCTCCTGTTGGCCATCGTCACCGGTCTACCTTTCCCACCACCGGTCCTCTTCCTCCAGTCGCCATCTGGGCCTCTTCCTCCATCCTCCAACCATCACCACTGTGAAGGACATCGCAGCTGTGAAGGTCTCCTAAGGAGCTACTGCACCATCGAAGCTCAAGCTTGAGGTCGCCGGAGCTAGCCTTTGCTTCCCCTACTGTTAGGTAGGTTATATATCCACTGATTTGTATTTATGTATCTACTGATATGTATTTACTTATCTACTGTTTTGTATTTACTTATCTAATGATTTGTATTTACTTATGTGTTGATTTATATTTACTTATCTATGGATTTGTATTTACTTATCTATTGATTTGTTCATCTAATGATTTTTGATTCATCACATTATTTAAATTTATGCCTCTGTATTTATTCATCTACCTTTTCAAATTAATTAATCATCTACTAATTTTTCAAATTACTTATCTACTGATTAGTATTTACTTATCTACTGATTTTTATTTATTATCTACTGGTTTTTATTCGTTTATCTACTGATTAGTATTAATGTACTGTTTTAACTTGTCTAATCCTCATGCTTGACCTAATTCAGTAAATTTTGATGCATGTTGAAATAAGATTCAAACTCGTCCATTCTAGCATCCTAATTTGATTTGATTATGTGCTTTGAACCTTGAAACATGCATGTTAAAGATACATTGATTTTGAATCTAAAACTTAACTCACATGTGGGTCTTCTATTTCTAAAATGATTATGTGAACTCCTAAATTAGTAACATATATTATTCTTTGTGCACCCAAATACCTTGTGAATCATGTATGCACCCTAAGGTGATTAAATGCCTAAATCTTGACTTGAAATATGACCTAGTATGTATGTATGAAGATCTAGTTAAAACTTCAAGATTGACCCCTAATTAATACATTATAACAGAATTGAATTGTGCATTTGTGTTGTTGCAGGTGTTGTTGACTTGCTGTTGATTTGCATATATTTCTTCTTTAACCTTCAAGTGAGGTATAATATTCTCACTCTCCCAATGTGCCATTAGGCTTCATTTTGATTCAAATCTTTGATATATGGAATCATGGTTTATTTACTATTTAGTATTTACTAACAAGCATGATTAAATGATGTTACACAAAACTTAGGATATGAATGATGAAACTAGGATTGTAGGTATAATATCAAGGTTAATTATGCATGAATGAATTTAATTAATTAATAGTGCTTTCTTTATTTCTTTTTGATGATGCATGATGATGATGATGATAATGATGATCTAATCACCGCCACTGGCCACCACCTACACCTCCTCTGCTTCACCTCCAACACCGGCCACCTTCACCTCCATCCTGACCACCTCCACCTCTGGTCACCGCCACCACAGCCTGCTCGATCCACCAATGCGGTGAGTGGTTAATTAATCCGTACTAGATTTGAACTTAGGATTAATGATGCCACCATATAGTTGATTACTATTGAATAATCAGGGTTAATGATGCATTAATGAACTTAATTAATTAGATTTGTACTTAGTTTCTCTAAGATTGTGTAGTTGGCTAATATTGATTAATCAGGGTTAATTATGCATGAATGAATTTAATTAATTGATAGTGCTTTATTTATTTATTTTTGATGATGGATGATGATGATGATGCTCTAATTGCCACCACTGGCCACCACCTGTACCTCCTCTGCTTCACCTCCAGCACCAGCCACCTTCACCTCCATCCCAGCCACCTCCACCTCCGGCCGCCGCCACCACAGCCTGCTCGATCCACCAGTGCGGTGAGTGGTTAATTAATCCGTACTAGATTTGAACTTAGGATTAATGATGCCACCATATAGTTGATTACTATTGAATAATTAGGGTTAATGATGCATTAATGAACTTAATTAATTAGATTTGTACTTAGTTTCTCTAAGATTGTGTAGTTGATTAATATTGATTAATCAGGGTTAATTATGCATGAATGAATTTAATTAATTGATAGTGCTTTATTTATTTATTTTTGATGATGGATGATGATGATGATGATGATGATTCTCCAATCACTGCCACTCGCCACCTCCTGCACCCCCTCTGCTTTACCTCCAACGCCGGCCACCTTCACCTCCAACCCGACCACCTCCACCTCTGGCCACAGCCACCACAGCCTGCTCGATCCACCAGTGCCGTGAGTGGTTAATTAATACGTACTATATTTGAACTTAGGATTAATGATGTCATCATATAGTTGATTACTATTGAATAATTAGGGTTAATGATGCATTAATGAACTTAATTAATTAGATTTGTACTTAGTTTCTCTAAGATTGTGTAGTTGATTAATATTGATTAATCAGGGTTAATTATGCATGAATGAATTTAATTACACTATTTTAGCAAAACAATTAACAACTAAGAACTAAGCTAAGCACTAAGGCAAGCAAAACCTAAATTAACCCTAACTAGCAAGACTAGGCAATTCAATTGAAGGAAGTAAAACCAACTAAGCTATACTAGAATTAACTAAGCAACAAGGCAAATGCTATAAGAATATACCCTATACTACTAGTTGGAGAACAAGGGTTAGGTGTAATTCCAATAGGATTTGTCAAGTCTAGGTCCCTAGGGAAATGGGAAGAATGTGCAGAGAGGTGGAGAGAAATTTCGACGTTGGTACTTGTGCCCGCGTCGACGGAGGTTTACTGTTGGAGGCTGCCAGACACGAAACATATTACTTGAGTTCAAAGTTGGTGCATGCAAACCAAAGCAGCATGCAGGAACAAATCTCACCTCCACCCATGACCACCACTGACTACCAACCACCTCTCATGCCTCAAGCACCACTTAGATATGGTGTAATTCTAATAGGACTTGTAATTCTAATAGGACTTGTCAAGTCTAGATCCCTAGGGTAATTGGTATGGTGGGAGGAGGGTAGGGTGGAGGTCCATGGGAGGGTGAGGGGTGTGGTAGGGTGGGAGGAGGGTAGGGGTGGGGTAGGGTGGAGGGCCAGGGGAGGGGTAGGGTGAGGAGAGAGGGTGGTGTAAGGAGGGTAGGGGTGGGATAGGTGGGAGGAGGGAGGGCCATGGGAGGAGGGTATGGGTGGGATAGATAGTTTAACAGATACAATGAATAACTTAGTGCAATGATAACTTAGTTATCATCATCATCATCATCATCCTCATCATTATCAATTATTTCTCCAACATGAATATGAAATAACCCATCGTTGTTGTGTGCTGTTAGTACTTACATTGATATTACTTTTTCTCAACATTTTACATTGTTGTAGGCATAATGGCTTGGGCCTCTACCCCAATGTTACTATTCCATGTTGAAGAATAGTTGGACACCATTCTAGACGATCGTTCATTAGAACAAATCACTATACCCAAACATTGGCATTATCTAAACAGAAGACGCTACACGGCTGGTGAAGTGACCCTAAATTTTGGAATTTCAACTTCTGTTATCGAGGTTAAGTACGATGGTGACGAGAATCTTATATCCACATCCAGTTGGCGTGAGTGGGTTCATAAGATGCTATTGGGCCGTAGTGACACGATTTTTCTTCATCTGGTTGGCCATAATACCATCATGATTTGTATAACCAACATCAACAACGAGACACCTGATCATCTGGTCCAATTTGAGTACTCCACAGAGGATAGTGATGATGATGATGATGATTGCTGATTCCAGACCATGTTTGTAACATCCCTGACCTGGGTTATGTGTTAAACCTAGATGATTTGCCTAATAAGGTTGAGTAGATGCTTAATCTTGTCTTGTGAAAAGTAATAAGGACTCAAGAGGAACTTATATTTCAATTTTAGTCCTTTTTGAATAATGTTGAAATAATGTTTTACTTGATTTGGACTAAAGTGCAAATTACCCAAGTTGAGGGGTTAAATTAAAAATTGTACATGAAAATATTTTCCTCATGTGTTGAAGCATCAAGAGAATGAAGATGATACAGGAGTATGGCTTGTGGTAGTCTGAGTACCAAGAAAGAGCTGATAAAGCAATGTTTGTGCATTAAAACCTAGTTTTGGTATAATGTGCAATTTACCCAAAACCTAGAGTTCAATATGCAAATTACCACTTCAATAAGGTCCCTAATGTTTCTTGGAATCATGTAGAGCAAATAAAATGAGAGGGGCGCCTTATTTGAATTAAGATGGAAGAGAGAGAATCTTGATATTAAAATAATCAAGATTTAAGCCTAATTGAAACCCTAATTCAATTTAGTGCAAAAATAAATATATTAATTGAAGAGCCCTTTAACTAAAAAGGTGAGGGATTAATTTTCAAAGTATTGTACTATCTTGTGCCTTGCAAAGGCACGGAAATATCCAAGGGAGTGGATAACTCACTCACAATTTTATAAGAAAAAGAAATATCCACTCATATATGGATATTAGTATAATATGATTTGAGGTGCTTAATTTGCTTTTCTTTAAATCATGGATAATTGAGAGGAATAAGAGGAAAACAATATAGCCTCGGATCCAAGGAGTTTAGGGGGGAGAGGCGGCTCCATTTTTGGGATTAAATGAATTTTTATGAAGCATTTTCTCTCTCATTGAATTTTTATAAAAAGACCTTTTACAAGCCAAAACAAAGGCTTTTTCGACCCCACTTCTTCTCCTTGCTTGGAAAACGACCAAGGGAGCTTGGGAGGACCAGGAGGACTACTCCCAACCTGTTGGTAAGCTTCTTGACCCTTTTTCACCTTGAATCCATGGTGGAAATCACAAATCAATGCGTGATTTCTTCTTATTTCGATCCCCTCTTCAATTCTAACAATTCCTTTTCACTCAAAGCTTGAAGACGAGCCTTGGAATAGTGAAAGGAGTTGAATCCACCATTGTTGACGTGATCTTGAAGCTTTGGAGATCAATTGGAGGTGGGTTTTATAACTTGAACCCTTAATTTTGGTATTGCATTCAATTCCTCATCAAATAATGATCCTTTCTTCATTCACGACAATTGATTTGGTTGATTGATGCAATCACCATGGAAATCACAGAATATTTCATGAGTTTGGAGATTGATGATGATGACATCATCATAAGCACACACCTCTCCAAATATCCAAGGCAAATGGTTTCAACTTTTGGTCCAAACAGTTTCACCAAACCGTTTGGAGACCAAACGGTTTCAAAACCATTTGGTGATTTGAGTCCCAAACCACATGAGGGTGTTGACCGTTTGGATGGGTTGAACGTTTGAGGTATGAACCCTAGTATGTGTTGGATGATGATCCAATGGATCCAATTGATTAACTCAACATATGGACAACCTTTCAAATAGAAACCCTAACCGGCTAAGTGCTGATTTTGCAAATGATTAAGTTGATGTTTTGGGTTGATTGACCCAAACGGTTTCAAAATTATTTGGGAATCACCCAAATAGTATTAAGACCGTTTGGAGGTCAACCAAGACCGTTTGGAGGTCTAGGGTTGAGTATGGCTGGGTATTTGAAGATCCAAAGATACTAAATTGAAATGCAATCAATTGCTGATTTGATAATCAATCCAATGATCCAAACCCTAATTGGATGTCATGAATTTTGATGATGAAATGGGAAAACGGTCGCAAGACCATTTGGAGATCATAAAAATGACCTAAAGACCGTTTGGGGGTCATTCAATACCATTTGAGGTCAGGTCATATCATGTAATGATGATGGTTCACTGATTTCAATTGAATTGGTTCCACAATGTCAAACATTGATGGTTCCTCAGTTTCAAAACCCTAAGTGATGGTTTCTTGATTATCAACCCTACATCAATTGGGTTCAAAACCCTAATTGAAGGTCCAATTGAATGGTGACTCAGTGGTTCAATTGAAGAATAAATTGGTGGCCCAATTGATAGTTGGTTCATGGATTGGAACCTTGAATCGATTAAGTCTTGAAGACCCTTTTTGGTCCATTCGGTTTTGAGAGGGTTTGGACCAAACGGTATGCATCTACAATTGGATCTATTATGTACACAATGTTATGTACTCATACAGATGTCTTATATGCCCTAAGTATGACGAGCAGATATCAATCAAATGTTAGTGAGAGTTGACTGTCGTGAAGAACATTCTAAAGTACTTGAGAAGAACTAAGGATTAGTTCCTTGTATATAGTAGTGACGAAGAGTTGGTGTTGAAGGGTTACACTAATGAAAACTTCCAATTGACAAAGATGATTATAGCTCACAATTAGGATTTGTATTTTTCCTCAAAAATAGAGTTGTGAGCTGGAAGAGTTTGAAGCAAGAGTCAATTGTGGATTCTACAACATAGGCCGAGTATATTGTTGCATCCAATGGAGCAAAAGAAGTTGTTTGGATCAAGAAGTTCATCAGTGAACTTCGGGTGGTTCTAAGAATATGTGATGTAATCGAGATATATTGTGATAAAAATGGAGCTATTTCACAAGCTAAGGAACCCAAATCACATTAGCATTCCAAGCATATACAAAGGCTGATCCATCTTATACAAGAAATCGAATAGTGAGGAAATGTGAAGATTTGCAGAGTACCAACTGAAAGCAATGTGGCAGACCCCTTGACAAAAGCACTTTTGTAACAGAAGTAGGAAGGTCATGTTAGATCACTTGGGATTAAGTTCATGGGTGATTGGCTCTAAGTGCAAGTGGGAGTGTTGGTATGTATGCCCAGATAGTCAATCATATGATGATTGTAATGGCATATCTTATAAATGATTTGATTAATAATAAAGGCAATCTTCCAATTTATTATGTTTTATTCAGTTATGAGATAATGATATTACATGTGTTTAAATAATTGATATTACTCAATGATGTATTCTTTGGGCTAAGGACCTAAACAATGACATCATATGGATGTTAAGAGTGTATACATTCTTGTTATATCCCTAGTCGGTTGTTATTGTGAAAGGCTAATAGATAGCAATAACACATAATATAGAATCTCATTAGTCATGATATGTGATATCAAACCAAACACATAGATACTTGCTAGATAATAGTGTATCACACAGAATCACCTTGAGAGTGATGCATGGAAACCAGGAATCGTAGTCAGAGTCATGTTTCATAGTGATGGCCGGTGATTATGGTTCTTAGATCTAAAATCACTATACTCATCATATGTCATTCCATGTACTTTAATATCATCCACCGTGACCTTGAAAAAGGGTTGCCATAAATGTGGTGCTCAATTCTGTTGTGACACATGGTGATGAGTGTGAGTGATTTAGACGAGATTGGTCCCTCGTATAGGAGTATGATATTGTGGCCACTTGATCAGTGAGATTTAGAAATGCAAGGCCATGATGGTGTGAGTCAATATGTGATATTGAGCTTACATAGATCTCATACAGTCTACTCTAGTTCAGGAAACATGGATTAAACATTGAAGAGGATGACGATTCCATGCCTCGAGATCAATCTAGGTATCAGTGACAAAGGAACAATACAATCACCACAACACCAATAACAAATTCTAGGATGAAGTTGTTCTCCAATTTTCATATTACTTGGGTAGAAATGATGTTTTGCTATATATCACTCATTGCTTGTGATGTCATAAAATGATTATAGATATTTATTTCCAACATAACTTGGACCCTATAGGGTCACACACATAGTATACACTTGGAATAGGAATTTATTCATGAATGATGTGTAACTTTATTACTAAAGTGTTTAGGTATTCAATTCAAATAAAATAACTAAAATTTGACTAATTGGACTGTGAACCGACCATTCTAAGTGTTAAATCGATTGACTTAAATGTGATGTTGATTGAACCAAGATTGGAAATCAGATCTATGAGACAACCGATTCAATAAGTAAATCCATCAGCTTAGATCTCTGAACTAGCTGGTTCAGGTTGTGAACTGACTGGTTGGTTGATCAAGTCAATTGGATCAAGGATTGATGTTGACATCACATTGTGCATTAATTAGATATTAATTTCCAATACAATTGCAATTAGGAAACATAGTGAAATGACCGAGTCAAGAGTTGAACCAATTGTCTAATGTGTGAACTGACCGGTTCAAAATTGGCAAGTTCTAGAAAATTTATGAAATTTTGTCTCTTTGACTCCTACTTACACTAGAATTCCTAACCCTGACCCTCCTATAAATAGAGGGTAGTTGAGGCCTTCTGGATATATAACAATAATCTCTGACAATTGTTGTCCTCTATGGTTGTGGTAATCGAGAGAGTGCGAGAAAGTCCTATCCATCAAAGGGAGGTATAGAAAGCGAGAGACAATTGGGAGAGCAAGTCTATTAGCACATTGACTAGAAGGGACAACTCCTTCTTGTCCGTTCATTTAGAATGACAAGAGTTCTCGATGGTATGTGTTGACTAGTACAGAGGCAAGGAGGTTGTTGCCACCCGTTAAGAGGATGCAATAAAATGTCATCTATGGTGATCAATCGGGAGGCAACTACTGATAGTTGTCCAAGTGCAACTTGTAGAAAGTCACAAACTGCAACAAGGGATTGTCATTGGACTTGCTCCAAAACAAAGCATAAACCTTGCAACCATCCTTCCCATAACATAATTATTGACGTGATCTATTGTTTAAGGGAAATATGGCAAGTGACATTTTTATTTTCAATGGCATAGATGATGCCATATTTCCTAACAAAGAGGTGTATGTGCAAGGAAGATGAGGGTTCTCATGATATTCAAACTTGCCATCAATGTGTGAAGTTTAGGGATTTTCAGCTCCTAGAAATATCATCAGTTGATGATTGTAGGAGTTTCGTCACTATGTGGCATGTAGAAGCTTCATCATAAGATGAATGTAGGATCTCCATTGGCTGATGGATGTTGAAGTTCTATCAGAAGAGATCATCGATTAGTGATACCATCAATGTAACATCCCTGACCTGGGTTATGCTTTAACCCTAGATGTTTTGTTTAAGAAAGATAATTATATGCTTTCTCTTATCTTTTCAAAAGTAATTAAGGCTCAAGAGGAACTAATGTTTCAATTTTGGTCCTATTTGAATATTGTTGAAATAATGTTTTACTTATTTTGGACTAAAGTGCAAATTACCCAAGTTGAGGGGTTAACTTGCAAATGTTACATGATAAAATGTTTCTCAAGTGTTTAATCATCATAAGAATGAGAATGATGCAGAGGTATTTCTTGTGAAAGCCTGAGCACCAAGAAAGAGCTTATAAAGCAATGTTTGTGCATTAAAACCTAGTTTTGGTATAATGTGTAATTTACCCAAAACCTAGGGTTCAATATGAAAAATACCACTTCTAGAGAGTCCCTAATGTTTCTTGGTATCAATTAGAGACAAGATAATCAAAGGGGCATCTCATTTTAATCTCTTTGGAGGAGAGAGAATCTTGATATTAAAATAATCAAGATTTAAGCATAATTGAAACCCTAATTCAATTTAATGCACAAATAAATATATTAAATGAATTGCCCTTCAACCAAAAATGTGTGATGGTTGAATTTAAATAAGTGTGAACTTCCTTGTGCCTTGCAATGGCACCAAAATATCTAAAGTGAGTGGAGAGCCCACTCACATTAGTTAACTAAAAAGTAATATCCACTAATATTGGATATTATTATTAAAATGGTTAAGGTGCTTAATTTGTTTTCTTTTAATTCATGGATAATGAAGAGGAATTACAAGGTGGGGGAGATGGATTCGTATGAAAGGGATTGAGCAGAGTATGTGGCACCAATTTTGGGAGTTGAAGGAATTATTTATCACTTTCTCTCTCATTGAAATTCCCTTATATACATCCCATTTTCAACCCACATGAAAGGCTTTTTCAATTCCTTTTTCTTTCCTTGCTTTGGTTGAACACAAGGGAGCTTAGGAGAAACAAGAGGACGTGCCCCAACCTATATGTAAGATCCATAATCATCTTCAACCTTCATTTCATGGTGGAAATTGAAATTCAATGTTTAATTTCTTCTTTTCTTCATTCAATCTTCAACCTTAGCCATTCATTTCACTCAAAGACTTGAGGACGGGCCTTTGGAAATTGAGGAATCTTCATTCACCATTGAGAACGTGAATCTTGAAGCTTGGATTCAATTTTGAAGGTGGGTTATATAACTTGAACCCTTAAATGTCATTATTGCTTGCAATTTATTCATCATATGTTGAACCTTTCTTCTTTCTAGATTTCCTTTTGATTAGTTGTTGAAATCACCATAAGAATCACAATTGATTTTGAAGGTTTGAAGCTTGAAGATGATGATGTAATCTTAAGAACACACCTCAACAAAGGAATGGGCAAACACTTTTCAAAACCGATTGAGCTAATTCAGTTTAAAAAACTGATTGAGTTGATTCGGTTTCAAAACTGAATGGATAATTGACTTCAATACCGAATGGGTAATTGAACTCAAGTCTGAATGGGTAATTTACTTCAAGATCGAATGGGTAATTGAGTTCAAAACCGAATGGGTAATTCACCTCAAAACCAAATGAGTAATTGAGTTCAAGACCGAATGGGTAATTGACTTCAAGATCGAGTGGGTAATTGAGTTCAAAACCGAATGGGTAATGGATCCCAAGATCGAATGGGTAAATTGAACTTCAAAGCCGTTTGGGTAATTTGATCATTTGGAGGAGTTGACCATTTGGAGGTCTAAATGGTTTCAAACCATTTGAGGGTATTAATTGAAGATCGTTTGGAGATTTCAATCCAAACCGTTTAAAGGCACAATTAACTCAAAACTGTTTGAAGGATTAGTAGTCCAAATAAGAAACCCTAATTTGATGGGAATTGTACATACTAACCCTAATTGGGTAATGTGGTATGAGGAACCCTACTTGGATGTGAATGGTAAACCTTAAATCCCTAAAATGGGGTAAAGGTATATGAAACCCTAATATAGGGTAGTGCCACTAATGCTATGTGAAGCCTTAACATTGGGAGATGTGTTGTGAAATCTTAATTTCACATAATACTAGGTGAAACCCTGATATAGAAGGATGATTATGTAAAACTCTATTGAAGAGCAATACTATGTGAAATCCATAAATGTATGAAATATGCTATGTGAATCCTCAAATTATAAATATGGAGAATCCTATTCCTAATAATGGAATAGTGATTAATGATTTGACAAATGTAACACCTAGAGAGGTTGATAATGGATATCCTTATATCAATAGTTCCTAACTCAAGGATGAGTCCATATTATTGGCAATGGTTGTATATTCTAAGTGAGTGACTAATGACCAATACATTACATGATATATGTGATGAACTGGTGCATAAATTATTAGGATGGGAAATACCCTAATACAAGCTAAGTTGATGAACTCAAGTAAGATAAAGGTGTTGAGGGAAGTGATACATCAAGATATGATATATATCACATCCAACACCCCAATACTGGTATACCTTAATGTGTTATAAATCCAATATATTTGGATGAATGACACATGAGATGTGTCATGTCAATTGTTACATTGAAATGTGATTTACTTTAATAAGTATAGGCTAACACGCCTTATGAAAAGGGTAATACCAACCAATAAACTATGATACAATCATATTCTGGTAAAGATGAGAGAGAAACTCATACTTTGTGATTGATACTTCATTTAATGATGAATGATGAGAATAAATAAGTACGATTGAATACTTATGTTATCCATATTGATTCCTAGCTGTGTGAGGCAATGAAATAGGACTTGATCATTAATAATATGATCCTGAGAACCTATATGGTTATATATATGAAACCCTAATACAAGGTAATGCTATGTGAAACCCTAATATAGGGTAATGCTATGTGAAACCCTATTACAAGGTAATGCTATGTGAAACCCTAATACAGGGTAATGCTATGTGAAGTATTAACACAGAGTAATCCTATGTGAAGCTCAAATATAGATTGATGAGTTTAATAGGATAACCCTTGTATTGCATGGTACTGATATATAATTATTACCATGAGTACTAAACATGCAGGTATGTTGAGATGATGAGCATAACTAGGTATGGGCTATAATGCACTGTATACTAAAAATGCTTCATAGGCCTTATAAGCCTTCATATGCTTTATTGATTAGTGAGAAGTAATCTGAAAACTTATGAGCCTTGTGTGCCATATGATGTTTTAGTTATTGAAATTGGTTATGGGCTTCATAAGCCATAATGTGCCTTGTTGCCTATTAAGGGGTAACAAAAGGTGATATGAGCCTTGTGAACTATGTGGAATACTTTGTGTAGAAAATTTCATAATGTCCTTGGTCAGATTACCTGAAGGTATGAAGTTACCTAATAAGTGGTAACAAGTGCTCTATGATGAGTTAAGGGTTCAAACACCCATATTCTATAGTTATGATGATGAACTTTTTAGGAAATGGAAATGTACTTGATGAGATGAGGGATTAAGATCCCAATACTTTGTGAAATGAGTATGGCTACAGACAATGACTCCACAAGACAATGCCAGGCATTAGATATGTGATCTAAGCCTGAAGAGAGTATATGCTGTGGTTATAATTCTATAGTGAATAAATGTTATACATGTTCTTCATATTCCTTAGTGGATAAGTGACATGTTGCTCTATCAAGTTATAGCTGCAATGCTTTTGATAAAATTAATGTTCTAATCTGTTAGACATTTAATTAACTGCTGTCAAACAATTACAATTCCTCTGTTCATATTTATCTTCTTAAGCTGCAATAATAATATTTCTGGAAGAGAGTTATATCTCTTGCTGGGGCAATTTACAATTGTCTCACCCCTGTGGGAATCACATTTTTAGGTGGACGCGGACGAGGAGGCAGGAATCCTTCAGTAGGAGAAGGACAGAAACAACATCAGAAGGGACAACAGTGAAGTCTCAGGTGGAGACACTAGATGTTATGCCTTGTTTAGATGTATATAGAAGTCCTATGTGTTGTCTCCGTACTCTCAGGTCCTTAGAGTAGTAGTTAGTGTTTTTGAGATTTTGGCTCAGTTCCTCGAGATTTTATACTACATGTGTTTAGTTTCACAGGGTAGTTGATGCTTGTAATTCACAAAAAGAGATGATAGAAGACATGTACTTTTAGAAAACAGAATGTAAATGTGTTACTATGGCTCTACGTGAGAAAGTTTTCCTTGATGGATCTCTTGGTAAAAAGGTTTTAATTTTTAGTGATTTTTGGTAATCCGCTTCTTAGTGAACGCTTCCGCATTAGTTAATTATGTTTTTGAGAGTTGTATGCCACAATGTTGCTATTATTTAAGTTGTGTATGTAGTCTAGTGTCTCTCTCTTCTCAGTTATTTTACTTATGCACATGTTTAGGGGTACAACAACCCCCTGTTTAGATACTATTTTGGAAAACAACACTGCTGCATGTTCATAACTATATTATGATGATGATGGAACTACATGTTTCTACATGTGTGTGATGAATCATGTGATTAAATGTGCTTATACATGTGTGTGATGAATCATATGATTAAATGTGCTTATACATGTATGTGAATCACATGATCCATATATAATATTGTCCATCTTGTTAATTTTGCAGGTTTGTGACATGTTGTTGGCTGATATCAATGGATGGTGTAAACTTGCAATTCCGAACTAAACTGCATGTTTTGCATCTTGCTGACCAGCCATACAGCAGGCATGCAAACTGATAAGAAAAAAAATCAGAACATAGGTGTCAGTTATTAGTATAAAACTGACAACAAAGACATACATCGTCGGTTATTAGCAAAAAACCGACGTCTATGTGGCTAGGTAGTGTCGGTTATATATAAAAACCGACGCCGATGGTGTCCTTACTGGCACATTTTATTGGTGGCGGGAAGGGTTATGACGTCGATTTTTGTAAAATGCTGACATCTTTGACCTAGATATAGTGTCGATTTTATTAAATAACCGACGCCTATAGTGCCCTTGCTGGCGCGTTTTTGGTGGCGGGAAGGGTTATGGCATCAGTGTTAAAACTGACACTGAAGGTTTTGACTTTTAGCGGCGCCCCACTTGGGTGTCACTTCAAACCGATCCCAAAGGCCTTAAATAACCAACACTAAAGGTCAGTTCTGTACTAGTGCAATGGATAATGATGAGAGTGATGAAAGAAATGAAGGATGAAATGGAGGACTTAAAGAAGGAGAGGCACACCATTCAAGCTGACAATGAACATATGCATCGCAGCTACAACGCGACAATGGCCAACGTCGATGAAGAATGCCAATGCCTCAAAGAGGACCGCCGAAAATTTGAAAAGAAATGTGAAGAAATCAAGAGCCGATGGAAGAAAAAGAAGGTAAAGCGTTCAACAAGTCCTGCTCACTCCTCATCGAGCCCCTCCAGTCATGACGACAACGCGGGAGGGACCGACACGGGGGAAGAAGCACCGAAAGAAGAAAGTGCCAATGTAAAGGCAACACCGACAGCTAAGAAGAACAAGAATGAGCCTCCACAACAATCGAGCTCCTCCAACGACAAACACGCAACAAAAACTACAGTGTTGTCGAGGAGCTCAATCTCAATAGCAGCCTTGAAGAAGGGAAGGAAGAAACTAACAACAACAATGGTATACACACAGAGAAGTAGACAACCCTGCCTACAAGTAAGCTGACACGAGAAGAATAGCTTGCTATAGCTCATCGAGAAGAAGTCACCACAGATTTCAGTGCGACAGGGGCCGTGGAGCTCAATAAGATGCTAGTTGAGCTGGGTGTTGGTCTTGAAGAGAGCAATGAGTTCCTCCTATTCCAAAGACACAATGAGCATAATGACTACCTCTATGATGGAAAGATGGAGGTGACTCTAGAAATGATGGAAGACACCAATCTAGGCCAAACTTCTGAGGAAAGCAATATCAGAGACAACGTAGCTGCAGAAGCTTCCTCAGAAGTAGCAGAACAAGTGGCCACAACCCTACCGGTAGCCAAAGAAGCGGAACAAGTGTCCATAACTATGCCGACTATCGACGAAACCTCACCACCTTCTACACACAAAGGAACATCCGACGATGAGGATGAAGGGCTATCAACTTTCTTTACAAACGAGCCCGACAGGGAGCGGAGTATGCCAACTAAACAAAAAACACTTGGAGTGGCTCCTCCCCTGTCATGTAAAATGAAGGAGATGGACATGTCTGTAGTATCACAGATTACGTGCAGATATGTCCACATTTTGGTAGATATCCTCAACGATGATCTACCCGAGTCAGACATACTATATAACAACAAGGGTAGACATCTAACTAGGGATCACTTCTGGGGGATCTTCCTGAAAAAAGTGTGAGTACATAAACGACTGTTCAAGGTGCTCTGCGCTACCCTCCTGGAAGAATTCCTACACCAAGACAAGCCGCAGACAGTCTTTAATGGAATGACACATCTGGCTAGCCTCCTCTATAAAGAAGACTACAAGGCAGAAGATGTCACTGAACTATAGGCAGCTGTGCACAGAAGAGAAACAAGATATGTAGTGCTACCCATAAGGAATGCAAGGCATTGGGCACTAATCGTCATGGACCTGTACGAGTGGAAGACGACGGTTCTCAACTACTATGAAACGAAACTAGATATCACTTCACTAATCTACAAAAGGAAGGATTCCAGAGATGCCCTAAAGATACCACTGTGTCTGCAAAGCAATCAAAGAAGCAAATAACATATTACAGGGCTTCTGGAAGTTTTTCTCCATAAACAAGAAGGTCCCTCAAGAAGAGGCTGGTTCGGGGGATTGCACCTTCATAGTGCTGAAAATGATGGAAGCCATCAACAAGGGCATCACCCTGGAAGATCTAGACAGTGAGGACCTGCATGGACTGTGGGGTGTGTATGCTATGGAGGTCATCTACGACCTTCACTTCTTCAGCGACCTGGTGATGCCTCCATAAGTAGTGCCTTGAAGACTTCATAAAGATATCACTCTTCCTGAAAAGGTGACTTGGAGGGAACAATTGAAGACCATATGGGTCGATCCAACATAGCCATCCAGGGCTGAGACTTGGAAAGAAGGCTGGAGTCAAGGCACTAAACAAGTTGTGAAGCACACGTCAGATGACGAACCAAAGCAGCCTCCAGTAGTAGAAATCACAGAAGAACGACCTTCAAAGGAACAACCTAAGGAGGGAGAGGTTGAAGAAGAAGACCCACTCGATTTAAAGCTGGATGGACCGGAAGGAGAAGTTACATCTTCTTTCAAGGACTTCGACAGATGGAGCTACCTTAGCCTACCTTTAGAAGAACTGAATATCATTATGAGGTCCTTGAAAGAAGATGATTTTTCAGGAGATGTCATCTTTGAAAGAGATGGCATTTGTGTGCTAAAAGATAACCTCTGAGAAATGCTGAAAATAGGAGGATATCTTTCAGTAAGCACGATGTTAGCTTACCAGGCGCTACTAGGCGACAACATGCCGAATGCTCACATGGCATACTTCCTGCTGGTAGATGCCATCTTGAAAGACAAATGATCAGGAGAAAAGGAGAGCATGCAACAACACCTGGCGACGTCCCTACCAGACTACATCTTTCTGCCAATTCTTCACGACAATCATTGGACTCTGGTGGTCATCAATATCGTTAAAAGGACTGCAATTCTCTACAACAACTCAGATGCATCCTTTGCACTTAATAAAAAGACTAACATTACGACTGTAAAGACTCCGACAGAAGAAAAGGCCAACACATGCGCTGAGGTGATTGTTAATATGATAAAAATCCATGGAAAAGGGTACAAGCATACGACATGCAAAGACTTCAAAAAGTCACAGTTCTGCCATGGGAGCCCCCAACATGTGCCCCTATCAAATGATTGTGTCTTCTTTTGTCTAGCCTGGATGGTGGCCCTAGACAATATGGACGCCAAAGTGGAGGGCATGCAGTACGAACAATACCACGTACTATGAGGAGTATACACAAGCATGCTTCTCAAGTCTGAGTGGGCCTACACCAACAACAAGAACGAATAAAGAAATCCCGTTTATACGTCTCACTCAAATTTTGACACCCCGAGATGTGGTGTAGGATAAGTTTGGGGGCAGGGTCATAAACGGGCTAGAGAGGTATATTTACCATCTTTTTACCTCTCTAAAATTCTCAAAAATTTTCAAAATTTTGGCAAAAGCTACCTTTTGAATTCAGAATCTAGGCTCCTCTCCTGCTAAATTTTCAAAATTATAGTAGTTTTGCCCTCCTAGAGAGAAATAAATGAGCAACATATATATATATATATATATATATATATATATATATATATATATAGAGAGAGAGAGAGAGAGAGAGAGAGAGAGGAGAGAGTCAGGCTAGTGTACACTCGAGTGTACAGGAGGCACCGTACATCTCAGTCATTTTTGAAGATGTAATAAATTTTTGAAAAATCTAAACCATTGATCTTCTTAATTATCATAAGAACATACTATATAATAAATTTTAGCTCATTTGGACTCTTATAAGTCATGCATCTAAAGGAGGAAAAAATCATGTATTTCAAATTAGTTTTGTGCGTCGATTTTGTTGTCCTTGGATGAGTGACTTACACTCATCCAAATGAGTTCAAATTTTGTATGTGACCTATTATTATTGTAACCATGAAGATCAATGGATTAGATTTTGGAAAAACATGGTCTAGATAGGAAAACACCATTGAGGTGTATGGCGTGATCTGTACACGCGAGTGTATTCTAGCCTGACTCTCTCTCTCTCTCTCTCTCTCTATATATATATATATATATATATATATATATATATATATATATATATACGAGTAAAACAAGAAACATAACAATAATGATCTATCTCATTCTTGTAATAAGATTTTGTACGTGTGACAACCTTAACTCATGAAACCCTCAGAGACTAGAGAACTTCACCTAGCCATACTCTTGACAAACCACCCTCACCTGACACTTTTGACCTGAAAATCCTTATCTCCATAGAGAGGGAAACAATTGCCCTTTTCAAAGCATATCTAAAAAGAGGTTTGGCCGCCTAGAAGACCACTTAAAATTCCCTCACACCCAAGCCTAAAAGGAGATGTAAAAAGACAAAAAAAATAATAATAAAGAGAGTTGTGCCCAAAAAGATGCCAAAAGGTTCCACACGTCCGATGTATTACTGCACTCATGAATGTAGATATGTCGTACCCATAAGTGGAATCTTGAAGCCAAGCTTACCCACCTCCAATCCTGAATGAAACTCACAAAACCACCTAACTTAAAGTCAGAAGCCCAAAAAGGACAACACTGTTCTTACAACAGTTGTGGGTGAGGAGTTTAGAGAGAAGAGGAAAACACTTGAAGCCTTAAGCCTACCCGAACACATTAGCATAGGGCCAACTGAAAATAAAGAAATGCTGTGAAAGCTACCCCTACAAAAGATCTTGTATTAGTATGGTTATTACCTAAGGGGAAGGGGTGATAAGTTGAGAAGGAGGAACCTTTTACAATTGAAGGCAATGGTGAGAAAACGAAGTTATGCAATTCTAGTTGAGAGGGAGGAATGAGACCTCAAGGTTAGAAAACATACCACAATAGTCTTGATGCAAGAATGAGATATTTCAGTCATGTTATGTTCCATAATTTTGGTCACATAAGTTTGCTCTTTCTCTCTCTGAGTTTCCATACCTACACTTAGCCTGAGGACAAACTTGATTCTAAGTTTGGAGGAGTTGATAACACTTCATTTTACGTACTTTTTGTATATATTATATACATCTTTTAATATATATATTATTAGCTTTCCCAAAAGTTTTACCATCTTTTTGACGAAAAACTCACTTACATGATTTCAGGTACATTTATAGCCCAAGTTGCGGTCGTTACCTTGACCGTGACCCACTCGTTCAACAATGGCGGTCGAGGTCTCTGAACCGCTTTAAGATCGAGGTCCTTCCACATTCAAGACAGACTGCGGTCAGACTAAAGCCGCGATCACTACTAAACTGTGACCACAACAGAGGTCGCGATTAGTACAGGAGTACCAATCAAGCCAATGACCACAATCTATTTGGAGACCGCGGATGCCAAGTTCAACCATGACTCAAAGAAGGTTGCGGTCCAATTGGGGTCACAATCCCTACAGACTGTGAACAAGTAGGGAGACCTCGACCTCGACCTCTCCAATGCAATGTACAAGTTGACCTCGACTACGATCATTTCCAGACCGTGAGAAACTAGCAGACCGTGACTAAGTTCAACCGCGATGAAAGAAGGAATAAAGAGAAGACCGCGACCGCGGTCTCACACCTCCTCCAACCCAGAACATGACCGCGGTCTAGGATTAAGTCGGTGGAATGCGCCTATAAATAGGCCACCCACCCGTCTTGTCAAATCATCAGATCCCAGATCAGATTTAGAAGGCCACAAAGTGCTGCTGCATCCCAGATCCATTCCATCCCATCCACCAGTCTTGGATCTCCAAAGGTGGAAGCTGAGGAGAGAGAAGACTGAAGACTCCTTCTTTGAGAGAAGAAGATTATCTGCGCCATCGACATGCTAGATCTAGATCTCAAGAAGTACTGTGTCATATCATGTTCACTCTCTTTCTGTCTAGATCTATCATTCCATTTTGCTGTACGTCCCTCCTCACTTCGTAGATCTTCATATATCTATCTTTCTGTCATGCCATTATGCTGTCCACAAGCGTGAGTGGCTAAATACCTTAACTTCAGTTGGGGGTAGCCACTAAGGCTCTCCCAACATGTATATTATCTCTCTTTGTTTAATATATACTCTTGTCAAGGTTATCTCCATGCACCTATTTTAATGCTTCACTTGTATGCTTAGATACCATGTTGTGATGTTTGATACTTGATATCTCGAGAGAGTAATATCTCTTTTATCATGTGTTATGGAGTAGTATGAATTCACGGGAGTGTTGGAATGCTAAAGCTTTAAACCATATGTTATACCTTGTGGTTTATGTGTATCCATTTCGAGAGAGGGGCTACCCTTAGACTTAGATCTATCCTCATCTTGAGAGAGAGAGTGGATTTGACGCTTTTGATGGTTGCTTGTAATCTTGATGAGAGTATATGAGAGAGAGAGAGGCGATGTTGCATGTTGGAGAGAAGTCTTAGTAGGTGAAACCCAATCCGATTTTCCTTCAATATACTTGTTTCGTCTTATTTTTGTTTTTGTTTGTTTTTGTTGCTTTGGTTTTCTTGCTCTATCTTGGTTTGAGTGCTATAGTTCCTTAGGGGACACCTCTTTAATAGACCATATTTATCTAGAGTATACGAGTGTTAAATTTTGTGTACTTAACACTACCAACCTTGTCCCTGTGTTCGACCCCGATGGCTACATCAGACCCCGTTTATCATTGTGGGGGCCTGAGAGTCGGATTATCTCTTTAAAAGTCCGACTACTCTAAATTCGCTCCTTTTGGATGTGCGATTTAGGATGGCCAGTAGCCATGTTTATGCCATTAGACTGCTTATATTATTAGCAGTGCATATGTTGATAATCAGGCTAAGGATGATAATGGTTATCTTCTCCTTTATGTATGTTGTTAATCATCACTGTTTCAAAGCCTATTTGCTATACATGTTTAATCTACTTAAACTGTTTAATTACTTAACATGCTGTAATCAATAAGTGGTGTTGAGAGTTATATCTCTCACTGGGACTGGGTCTCACCCGTCAGTCACCACATCTTTTTAGGTGATTGACAGCAGAGGCAGCATACACATGGCAGCGAGAAGAAACTGTGATCATGTACATTAGATAAGTTTTTTTAGATGTCTAGTGTGTCCGAGAGTCTTTCCTCTACTCTCAAGTCATGGTGGAAAAGTTTGTATACGATGTATTGACTGAATCGAGCTTTCAATAGCATGTTGATGCTTGTATATATGGAATATGTGGATAGTGATCCTTTGTAAAGTTTATGTAGTAGCTGAGGCTAGATAGCAGTTGTAAATGATATTTGACATTATATGAAATAAAACAAGATGTTGGGTTCTTATGTAAATATCCAAAGTATTTTGTTAATGTTGAAATCAGTTTTAATTCACCCTCTTTTCTGAGTTTGTATTTAATTGGTGAATAATCGTATTTTATGTTTTGAGTAATCTCATTTAGTGTATCGGGTTATTACACACATACATATATATATATATATATATATATATATATATATATATATATATATATATATATATATAGACACACACAAACAAATATACATACATATATATATATATATTTATATACATATACATATACATATATATACATATAGACATATATACATATGTGTATATGTATCACACACACACACACAGATATATATATATATATATATATATATATATATATATATATATATATATATATATATATATATATATATAGGGTATATCTTCGCTACTCGTGCGGGTAACTAAGATTTCGCTACCCGTGTATCAAATTTGTAATGGGATGACACATATATGTAATGAGACAACCAAATTTGTAATGAGACAACCGAAATTGTAATACAAAAACTTGTTTTGTATTACAACGCTGTTACAGTAATAAATATATATTTATTACTGTAACAACGTTGTAATACAAAACGAGTCTTTGTATTACAATTTCGGTCGTCTCATTACAAATTTGGATTGTCTCATTACAAATGCATACCTTCCCATTACAAAACTGATGCACGAGTAGTGAATCTTAGTTACCCGCAAGGGTAGCGAAGATATACCCATATATATATATATATATATATATATATATATATATATATATATATATGCCGTTTATTCATTGCCCGTGCGGGTAGCCTAGAGTTTCGCTACCCGACAGCCAAAAAAATAACTCTTCTGGCCACAAAAGTAACTATGCTGTAAAAAAAGTAACTATGGTGATAAGAAAGTAACTACATGACTAAAAAAGTAACTCTGTACAAAATATACATACGATATATATAAGGACGAGTTTTTTGATTTTGGGGGGTGGGCAAATGATATTATTTTTGGATGATTTTTTTGGAGAGCTAGATAAAATACTCCTCTGCAATTGTGAATTTTTTTTTGAAAAAAGTGGTGGGAAGGGTGGGCGGGTAGCTACCCGCGTGGGCAATAAATATGGGCTCTATATATCCATTCATTCACTACATGCATGGGTAACTAACTTTAGTTACCCGTTGTTTTGTAATAGAAAGGTACCTATTTGTAATGAGAAAGACAAAGTTAGTAATGAGATGACCAAATTTGTAATACAAACACTCATTTTGTATTACAATATAAACTACTGTCATAAATATTATTTTTACTGTTATCAGATTCGTAATACAAAACGAGTGTTTGTATTAAACATTTGGTCATCTCATTACAAACATTGTTTGTCTCATTAAAAATAGGTACCTTTCTATTACAAAATAGATCCATGGGTAACTAAAGTTAGTAACCTGCATGGGTAGTGAATATATACCCTATATATATATATATATATATATATATATATATATATATATATGGCCCATCTTTATTGCCCACGCGGGTAGCTACCCGCCCACCCTTCCGACCACTTTTTTTGAATTTTTTTTTTCACAATTGCAGAGGAGCATTTTATCTAGCTCCCTAAAAAATTTCATCCAAAAATAATATCATTTGCCCCACAAAAATAAAAAACCCGTCCTTATATATATGTTGTATATTTTGTACAGAGTTACTCTTTTAGTCGTGTAGTTACTTTCTTATCACCATAGTTACTTTTTTGATAGTAGAGTTACTTTTGTGGCCAGAAGAATTACTTTTTTGGATGCCAGGTAGCGCAATTCCAGGCTACCCATGCGGGCAATGAATGAACATCCATATATATATATATACACACACACACACACACACATATATATATATATATATATATATATATATATATATATATATATATATATATATATATATATATATATATATATATATATATATAAAGGAACATATTGTTGACTCAAGGTCAATTAGGTCAATGTTGACTCACGTCTAAATTGACTAAACCCGTGTTTTGATGATGACTAACCATTCCACATATTGGTGTCTAATGCTTCTACTTGAGTGATTTCAGATTAGGTATAGATACACTCCAATTGCCCTAACTTGCACATATCAAATTGGAGAAAAGACAAGTCAAAGTCATACAAGTGCATGTTTTTGTAATATGATGTATATCCATTAGAATCATGTTATAAATCACTTGTAATGATTGCATGACTTGTAATTAATCTTAGAAAAATATCAGGAGCACTTAGATCGAATATTAGAGCACTTTAGATGCAACTTTGAAAATTGATTACAGGCACTTTGTCAGTCGAGTTTTGCAACCTGAAAACTCGACCGATCACCCTTGATCAATTTTCTAGAGATTGCATCGGTCGAGTTGTGTTTACACAGAACTCGACCGATCAAGTAACTGACCATTTTGATTCCTAATGGTCAGTCGAGTTTTGTCAGGACAAACTCGACCGATCATTTGAGTATCGGCCTTGTCGTTTACTTGATCGGTCGAGTTACCCTTATAGAAACTCGACCGATTGCACTGTATGGAAAAGTGCTTCTAGCCATTGTGGAGTTGCAACAAGTGAAAATAGATCCGTTGCAAGCCACAAAATGGCTAGTTTTCATTCTCAAGTATTCCCAAAGGCTAAGAGGCATCCCCAGCTATAAATAGGACCCCTTGGGCTTCATTCCAAGGTTGAGCATTCATTGCAAACTCTATGTGAGGTTCCTATTCTATAGTTGAGTGCTTCCTACAGCCTCCTCTCTCTCTCTATAAGCTTAATCACTTGCTACATCCATTAGAGTGAGTAGGAAATATGTAAGAGAGCTAGTCCTCCATGTATATCTTGTGAGGATCTCACTTCCACCACCTCCCTTTCTATCTTTTCAATCATAAAGATGAAGGTTCTCTCTCTTGGCTAAGAGAGGTGAATAAGAACAAGGGAAGACGTCCCTTGGTGAAGATCAAGGCTGGAGACTTGGATCTAGAGTGGGTAGTCCCTTGGAGAAGGCAGAAGACTCAAGCTCAAGTGGGTAAGACCTTGGTGGAAGCTTCTCCGAGGGAAGGTGAAGTCAAAAGCTGAAGATCCAAGAAGAGTGGGTGATCCCTGCAAGGCTGAATACTTGTGCAAGAGTGGGTAAGTCCTTGGAGAAGGCCGAAGACTCTTACAAAGTGGGTAAGTCCTTGGTAAGGTTGAAGACTCTTTGTATTGGATAGGTAAGTCTTTTGTTTGGTCATGCATTGTATGTCTTATGAATGAATTTAAGAGTGTAATAGTTTGGAAGTCCTAGAGGTTGACCTCTCTATGCAAGTGGACTGACACACTTCTAGTTTGAAGTGTGGAACCACTCTAAATAGCTTGTCTAATTGGTGCATGTTCAATCTCTCTATCCCTTGCTATGTATGTGTTAGTTGCACTCAAATTACCTATTTAGCAACCTTATCTTGTCATATATCTTGAAGGTTTAATGAATTTTGTTTAAGTGCTTTCAGCTCTATTCACCCCCCTCTAGAGCATCTAATCACCCATCTAGGATCCAACACATATTTGATCTAGTAGGGAGAGTTCCATTAATCTGTATATTCATAAATTATATATAACTATATATATACAAATATACATATATACATTTATATATACATATATATATTTACATATATATATATATATGTATATATATATATATATATATATATATATATATATATATATATATATATAGACACACACATATGTATATAAATACATCACTATAGTCATGCTTTTAATACACATATATCTTTTTTAGTATATATTGTATATTTTATAATGTATAAAATAATACATAGTCTATGAATAAATTATGGTATACATTATACATAAAAGAATAATTATTTTATTACATTTAACCACATTTATATAAACTCATAATCACTCTCATTTAGTATTTCTTGAATTGATGATTATAAGAAATCTATTTATATCAAGCTAAAACTAGTATTATCATCATCATTAAGAGGTTACTAGATTTTATGTCAAAATTTTCTTATATACATATAATTATTGTTGTAAAAATCATAAGATTGCCAGTTACTAATCCAATAATAATTGTTATATAACTAGTAAAAAATGATTGACTTTATTTTTTTGAAAAAAATTAACATTGTAAATGATTTCCATGGAAACCCTTGTCACTAAATTTTAGACTAGCTCATGCTTGCTTCGATAACTTATTTTCTATGGGTCATAAAATTTTGGACCCCAATTCTGCTATGTCAAAATATAAGGCTCAACTCTGAATCTGCCACTACCATGGTAGGCAAAGCTTGCTATATCTTCAGTTGCGACTAACCCCCAACATGCCTGGGTGCTTATAACTCTAGATTAAATCAGCAAAATAGATTCAGGAACCCTTTCAACCCTTGCTCCATCCTTAATCCCAATGTGATTGCAACAAGAATGATTGACAATATTATTTGATCGCATACACAAAGGTGTTCATGATTCCTAGACATTTTCCTTCTACAATAATCACTATCATATATTTATCAAATAAATTAAAAAAGCAAACCATATCAAGAAAATCGATACTTTTTCATACTGACATATCTAGTCTTCTAGTATCCTGAAGACATTGGGTGGTTCCTAGTTCCTTACAAATAATGAAATAATGTTCATGAATCTTAGTCAATGTTGTTTATTTATACCTATTAAATTTCCAACTCCAAATTTACCAATTATACTCATAAATCTCTCAGGTGTGTCCTACTCCTATTTCTCTTCTAAACTCCATTCAAGTTCAATAGCCGCATCGGTAAAATTAATTTCCCAGCCCCTCTTTGAACTTATATGGCCATATCACTTCACAATGTACTATCTTTCCTAATTTTATTGCATGTTCACAATAACTTTGTTTATTGTTAACTTTTGACCATGTGTCAATCTCTAAATCTGGATTAACTAGGATATGTAAAATTATATTCTGATGATACATATTTTATCATTTACACTAATGATCTTAAGTCACTTTATTATTTTGTTTTATAACTACAAAATTTCTTCGGTAGAAAAAGTGGTCATCATGCTAGTCTACTGCTTCCACATGACTAGTTGAATTCATATATATATTAGTCTTTATAATTTTATGATAATTTTGTGTCACATTTGGTTTGTATATTCATCTACATATTTCATATTACATAGTACAACTATTAACACACGTGGTATATGAATATGGTTAACTAATGCCAACCCAAAATGTCTTTATCCAATTCATTTTATTCAAGTGTATCACTTCGCTTATAGTCTAACATTCATTACATTTATGTGAGCTGAATCTTTTTATTATTATGTTATGGTTGTTTTCCAATTCTCCATAGACACTGGTTGTGTTTGACTTCATAAGATACATCACACCCATTTTGGGACCAAAATCCTTGTATCTGTCCTGGAGTATTACGCACACATTGTGTTATTTGCTTTCAAGTTCTACTTTCAAATTTGTATGTTCTATCCTATTACACATACATATGCTTTGTTGTCGAGCCTAGGTGCTCAAGTGTAGTGAGATAAATGGAATTCAGCCTTGGAAGATGAAGAAAATGATGCCCCGTTTGCAGATTATTTGACTTGCATCAAACACAAACCCATGATGCTATACATGTTGAAATGCAAATAGTATGAAACTCCACGTATAATACTAATGTTAGCAGTAGAGAAATTTGTACATTCTAATTGAGTTGTCTTATACTACATTTATCAGTATTACAATCTCCCTTCTACGGGAAGAATGAAGGAATTAACTTTACAAATACAAAATATGGTAGCTATCCGACGGACCTCTCGATGATCGTCCTCAGTCCTCTACATGGTATGCTTAGTGAACTTTGCCATGCTCAATTAAGCTGGTGGTATAAGGAGTATAAGATCATTCTCAAGTGTTCCCAAAGGCTAAGAGGCATCCCCAGCTATAAATAGGACCCCTTGGGCTTCATTCTAAGGTTGAGCATTCATTGCAAACTCTATGTGAGGTTCCTATTTTATAGTTTAGTGCTTCCTACAACCTCCTCTCTCTCTCTCTAAGCTTAATCACTTGCTACATCCATTAGAGTGAGTAGGAAATCTGTAAGAGAGCTAGTCCGCCATGTATATCTTGTGAGGCTCTCACTTCCACCACCTCCCTTTCTATATTTTCAATCATAAAGATGAAGGTTCTCTCTCTTGGCTAAGAGAGGTGAAGAAGAACAAGGGAAGGCATCCCTTGGTGAAGATCAAGGCTGGAGACTTGGAGCTAGAGTGGGTAAGCCCTTGGAGAAGGCAGAAGACTCAAGCTCAAGTGGGTAAGACCTTGGTGGAAGCTTCTCCGAGGGAAGGTGAAGTCAAAAGCTGAAGATCCAAGAAGAGTGGGTGATCCCTGCAAGGCTGAATACTTGTACAAGAGTGGGTAAGTCCTTGGAGAAGGCCGAAGACTCTTACAAAGTGGGTAAGTCCTTGGTAAGGTTGAAGAATCTTTGTATTGGATAGGTAAGTCTTTTGTTTGGTCATGCATTGTATGTCTTATGAATGAATATAAGAGTGAAATAGTTTGGAAGTCCTAGAGGTTGACCTCTCTATGCAAGTGGACTGACATACTTCTAGTTGGAAGTGTGGAACCACTCTAAATTGCTTGTCTAATTGGTGCAAGTTCAATCTCTCTCTCCCTTGCTATGTATGTGTTAGTTGCACTCAAATTACCTATTTAGCAACCATATCTTGTCATATATCTTGAAGGTTTAATGAGTTTTGTTTAAGTGCTTTCATCTCTATTCACCCCCCCTATAGAGCATCTAATCACCCATCTAGGATCCAACACAAATTTGATCTAGTAGGGAGAGTTCCATTAATCTGTATATTCATAAATTATATATAACTATATATATACAAATATACATATATACATTTATATATACATATATATTACATAAATATATGTATATATATATATATATATATATATATATATATATATATATATATATATATATATATATATAAAATAGGATATATCTTCGCTACCCGTGCGGGTAACTAAGATTCGCTACCCGTGCATCAATTTTGTAATGGGATGTCACATATATGTAATGAGACAACTAAATTTGTAATGAGACGACCGAAATTGTAATACAAAGACTCATTTGTATTACAATGCTGTTACAGTAATAAATATATATTTATTACTGTAACAGCGCTGTAATACAAAACGAGTCTTTGTATTACAATTTCGGTCGTCTCATTACAAATTTGGATTGTTTCATTACAAATGCATACCTTCCCATTACAAAACTGATGCACAGGTAACGAATCTTAGTTACCCGCACGGGTAGCGAAGATATACCCATATATATACATATACATATATATATACATATATATATACATATATATATATATATATATATATATATATATATATATATATATATATATATAGACACACACATATGTATATAGATACATCGCTATAGTCATGCTTTTAATACACATATATCTTTTTTAGTATATATTGTATATTTTATAATGTATAAAATAATACATAGTCTATGAATAAATTATGGTATACATTATACATAAAAGAATAATTATTTTATTACATTTAACCACATTTATATAAACTCATAATCACTCTCATTTAGTATTTCTTGAATTGATGATTATAAGAAATCTATTTATATCAAGCCAAAACTAGTATTATCATCATCATTAAGAGGTTACTAGATTTTATGTCAAAATTTTCTTATATACATATAATTATTGTTGTAAAAATCATAAGATTGCCAGTTACTAATCCAATAATAATTGTTATATAACTAAAAAATGATTGACTTTATTTTTTGAAAAAAATTAACATTGTAAATGATTTCCATGGAAACCCTTGTCACTAAATTTTAGACTAGCTCATGCTTGCTTCACTAACTTATTTTCTATGGGTCATACAATTTTGGACCCCAATTCTGCTCTGTCAAAATATAAGGCTCAACTCTGAATCTGCCACTACCATGGTAGGCAAAGCTTGCTATATCTTCAGTTGCGACTAACCCCCAACATGCCTGGGTGCTTATAACTCTAGATTAAATCAACAAAATAGATTCAGGAATCCTTTCAACCCTTGCTCCATCCTTAATCCCAATGTGATTGCAACAAGAATGATTGACAATATTATTTGATCGCATACACAAAGGTGTTCACGATTCCTAGACATTTTCCTTCTACAATAATCACTATCATATATTTATCAAATAAATTAAAAAAGCAAACCACATCAAGAAAATCGATACTTTTTCATACTGACATATCTAGTCTTCTAGTATCCTGAAGACATTGGTTGGTTCCTAGTTCCTTACAAATAATGAAATAATGTTCATGAATCTTAGTCAATGTTGTTTATTTATACCTATTAAATTTCCAACTCCAAATTTACCAATTATACTCATAAATCTCTGAGGTGTGTCCTACTCCTATTTCTCTTCTAAACTCCATTCAAGTTCAATAGCCGCATCGGTAAAATTAATTTCCCAGCCCCTCTTTGAACTTATATGGCCATATCACTTCACAATGTACTATCTTTCCTAATTTTATTGCATGTTCACAATAACTTTGTTTATTGTTAACTTTTGACCATGTGTCAATCTCTAAATCTGGATTAACTAGGATATGTAAAATTATATTCTGATGATACATATTTTATCATTTACACTAATGATCTTAAGTCACTTTATTATTTTGTTTTATAACTACAAAATTTCTTCGGTAGAAAAAGTGGTCATCATGCTAGTCTACTGCTTCCGCATGACTAGTTGAATTCACATATATATTAGTCTTTATAATTTTATGATAATTTTGTCACATTTGGTTTGTATATTCATCTACATATTTCATATTACATAGTACAACTATTAACACACGTGGTATATGAATATGGTTAACTAATGCCAACCCAAAATGTCTTTATCCAATTCATTTTATTCAAGTGTATCACTTCGCTTATAGTCTAACATTCATTACATTTATGTGAGCTGAATCTTTTTATTATTATGTTATGGTTGTTTTCCAATTCTCCATAGACGCTGGTTGTGTTTGACTTCATAAGATACATCACACCCATTTTGGGACCAAAATCCTTGTATCTGTCCTGGAGTATTACGCACACATTGTGTTATTTGCTTTCAAGTTCTACTTTCAAATTTGTATGTTCTATCCTATTACACATACATATGCTTTGTTGTCGAGCCTAGGTGCTCAAGTGTAGTGAGATAAATGGAATTCAGCCTTGGAAGATGAAGAAAATGATGCCCCGTTTGCAGATTATTTGACTTGCATCAAACACAAACCCATGATGCTATACATGTTGAAATGCAAATAGTATGAAACTCCACGTATAATACTAATGTTAGCAGTCGAGAAATTTGTACATTCTAATTGAGTTGTCTTATACTGCATTTATCAGTATTACAATCTCCCTTCTACGGGAAGAACGAAGGAATTAACTTTACAAATACAAAATATGGTAGCTATCCGACGGACCTCTCGATGATCGTCCTCAGTCCTCTACATGGTATACTTAGTGAACTTTGCCATGCTCAATTAAGCTGGTGGTATAAGGAGTAGAAGATCAACCCTTGGAGGTATAAACAATAACATGAATAACTATAACGCCGACGTTTTGGAAAAAATGCTTCACGTTATGTACTTCTCGATACATAAATTATATAAAAGAATTAATCCTTGGGGGATTTCACAAAAAAACTGATTAAAGTGAGGTTAATGAGAGTAGCATGGGTCTCACAAGCCCATCTGTGTCGACGATCGCAAATTGCACAAACTTTAGCTTTACTTGATACTTTGCACATTCAATCATGTGGAAACATACCCGGGATAAATGACAATAAGCTAATAGTATAGAAGGATGAGCCTATGATCACCCAACTAGTAAACAATAAATTTTTTTTGACAGCTTCCCAACTAGTAAACAATAATAACATGAATATGTAATCTGTTTTGTTCCATAAGATGCTATATACATACCAAGTTAAAAAAAAAACTAATATAACACACTTCTATAAAAATATTTACCTACATAGCACACTTTGTAAAATATTTTCCAAAGTAGTACTCTTTCGACTAAAAACGTCACTTTGCGTGGAGCTTTATGTATCCAGACTGAAAAACACCACAAGTATTGACGTGTTTATTATAAAAAAAAATAAAAATAAATAAAATAATAGAAAGGCAAAAGCTCCACGTTGAGTGACGCTTTCCCCTTTGCACCAACTTAAAAGCGCCACTCAATCCGGCTCTTTTGACTTTTTTTATTTTTTTTTTCAATTTTTTATTTAAAAGTAAACACGTCAATATTTGTGACGTTTTTAAATTTTAGATACAAAAAACGCCACTTTGAGTGACGAATTCTACAAAAAGTGTGCTATTTTGAGATATATTTTACAAAGTGTGTTATGTTGGTAAATACTTTTGTAAAAAAGAATACGAAATTAGTTTTTTTCCTAAAACAATGAAAATCACTGTTTCGTAATCATAATCCCCATGCATCTGTTAATTAGCATTATCTCCCCCAACGCCAAAACTGATGATTTTGGTCCCGCCCACCATTAGAATGGCTCTTTGCTTCCCTTGCCCCAATAGCTTCTGCGCCATTTTTGACAAACGAAATATCACACATCACACGGCCGTGCTTGCCCGCAGCGCCGTTGGGATGTCCTTCCACAAATAGTTCTCGATGGAGTACTCACCCACGATGTTGCATGATACAATTGACGCCCACATTCATTGGAAGAAGAAGCCCATAAGTAGGAGTAGATAGAAATGAATTGAGATACATGAAACATTGAACGTTGACAGATGTATGATGCTGGGCTGACCATCCGAAAAAGTGCATAAGAATCAGTTCTATAGCAGTTTTTCTTTCCATCCTAGCAGCTTCTCCTTCCATCCTAGCTATCAGCTTCTTCCTCCTCAAGTCGCCGAGCTAGCATGACAAGCGTTGTTGGGATCTCGTTGCTACCGGTACACTTCGTCTACCAGACCCTTTTGAGTCGTAAGACACCGAGTGAGGATGCCCGCCGCAGTTCGGATTCGGTCCAGACGACCTCTTTCCTCGTTACCAAGCTTTCTCCAACAAGTGTTTCGTTCTCCCTCCTGAACAACAGCACCAACGACGATCCTTTCTCTAGCAGGCGAAACAACAACAACAACATCACCGACGACGTTCAACATGGCGAATGAAAAAATCCATCACTTGATATTCCTCTCAAGGGCAAGCGACCTGAAATCGGTTGCAACCGCCGTAGGTGAATAGTTAGATTTTCTGCATCAAGCGAAGATGAGGAGAATGTGTGCAGTCCATCAAAGCCGAAGACGCGTCAGTGCCTAACTGAACCTCGTCGCCAAAATTCTAAAGGGCCGTTGTTGAAGCGGCGTTCTGCAGGATGCTTGTTTGAACGCCTACACTTTGAAGACCTGCGCCCTGAGTTACCTACTATCCTTCTGTTGCATATTGACATGCTGAACTGGATTTGGCTCAACAACATTCCAAAGTATATAGCGCTCTACTTCGTTCTAACTACCTTTCTTCTGAAAAATCAGAAAGTATACTATCATATTTGGTTTTGCAGTTCATACGTCTCCTACCAGGAGGACGAAGCACTATTAACCCTAACGGCGGAAGATATCCGCTCTTGCATGGAAGGCTGCTACATCACTGACGAGATGATCGACGCACATGTTCATGCAATAAATAGAAAAAATCTGGAGCAGACAAACGGAAGGGTCAGCAGATTTAATGTTCCGATGCTTCTATGTGTACGTGACTTGTTCCCCTCCCGGTTCTTTTAGTCGTCTTACTTGCACAATTTTTGCCCTTCATTGTTCCTTTTGTCCCAATACTTGATTCGTTTTTCATTGATCACGTTCCATTGATACCGCTCCTTGTTCTTTTTCTTCTCTTCATTGCTCCTTTTGTTGGCTTAATTTTTCCTTTTTTGGCTTCATCGTTCCTTTTCTTGTATTGCGCAATTGTTTTTGATGTGCTACTTCTTCATTTACTCACAATTCATGTTCCCTTTGTGCTTGGCTGTTGCTACGTTTCTCTTTGTTCCTGGTGGCAT
The DNA here is from genome assembly GCA_963693085.1 of Alisma plantago-aquatica. NCBI lineage: Eukaryota > Viridiplantae > Streptophyta > Magnoliopsida > Alismatales > Alismataceae > Alisma > Alisma plantago-aquatica. The sequence goes on from OY856412.1 coordinate 200,213,425, forward strand.
AGTCCTTATTCCAGATTTGTTTGTACTTATTATGCAACCGATTTGTGTTAACTAAACCGACCTTTGGTGTCGGTTATTTAAGGCCTTTGGCGACGACTAAAACGTGACACATATGTGGGCGACACTAAAAGGTGAACCCTTAGGCGTCAGTTTGAAAACCGACGCCAAAACCCTTCGCGCCACCCAAAACGTGCCAGCAGGGACACTATAAGCGTCAGTTATTAGTGGGAAAACTGACGCCAGAACCCTTCACGTCATAAAAAGGGCGCCAGCAGGGGCACTATAGGCGTCGATTATTAGTAGGGAAACCGACGCCCAAACCCTTCGCGCCACAAAAGGGCGCTATCTAGGACACCATCAACGTCAGTTTCTTAGTAATAACCGACGCCATATCACCTGCCGCCACGGTCGTGCTGGCCAGCACGACCGTGTTGTCTGGCCACATCAGATGGCAGTTTTTTACTATTAACCGACACTGTAAGCCTTTGTTGTCGGTTTTTGACTAATAACCGACGCCTATGTTTTGATTTTTTGTTCTTATCAGTTTGCAGACATGCTGTGGTTGGTCGTAGGATGCATAATCCTGCAGTTCAGTGGAACTGAACTGTAGGTTTATGACATCCATTGATATCAGTGAACAATAGGCCACAAACCTGCAAATTTAACAAGATTCATTTTCACACATTTAGCAACCTGCAGTTCCATTCAATTTTTACACATGTAGAAACATTCAGACACATGTAGAAACATTCATGTAACAACCTGCAGTTCCTTTTATTTTCACATTCATACATGTAGAAACATTCAGACACATGTAGAAAATTCATGTAGCAACCTACAGTTCCTTTCATTTTCACATTCACACATGTAGAAACATTTAGACACATGTAGAAACATTCATGTAGCAACCTGCAGTTCCATTCATTTTCACATTCACACATGTATAAACATTCAGACACATGTAGAAACATTCAGACATGTAGAAACATTCACACAAATGACAATTCAGAAAAATTCATTTAGCAAAATATCATTCTTTAGTCATTATCGCTATCAACATCCCAATTATATTTTAAAACTCCCACTACTTATATGGCTTTTGCTCATTCTTCTTTTACATCATTTAATTCTTCCGTCGTATAGGAAGCATGTACATCTGATAAGGCCTTACCTGTAGTGGGGTCAGTTTTAAACACCTGTAAAGAGAATTATGTATACGAGAATGATGTAAATATATAATTAATAATATATAAATAAGATTGATATATTTCATATTATCTAATGAGACTATATATAATACCTCATGTATGGTATCGATGTCCACTGCGGCATATTTGGTAATCATGTGCATAAATCGCATCACATAGTATGTACATGCCCAACCGTTGTCTTGTGTAGCACACTATAAATTAAAACATACAAAATGTTAAAAAATACAACTAAGCATAGTTCACATAAATAATATATACATTGGAATCGGGAACTTACTTCCACATTCTCCCAAATTATTGGCTGGTTCTTTTTCCTGAGGACATTTCCTCCAGCCTTTTTGAACTCATGTAAACCCCTACATGTTAATGTAACACAGTAAATTGATAATTAAATAGTAATATAATAACAGATGTTAACAGATATAAAAATGAAATATTTCTCACCAAAATAATGCCATTTTCATTGCATGCCCATATTTTGGATTCAATTTAGTCCCCTTAGGATCTAGATAATAGACAATGAACGCCCCGGGGACAATAACTAGTAACTCCCAATGCGTACCCCTAGAGGTAAAAAAGTTAAAAATTAATAACTCAAAATCTACAATAAAAATGTAATTTTCTTAAGTCCAAATTATAAGCAAAGTAAACTTACTCCACATTGAATGGAGCTATTATCACCATCTTCTTATTTTGATCAAAATTTGTAAAAGCATCACATCAGTATTGTTGAACTGACAAAGGGTCTTTATCTACTAGACTAATCAAAGATGGAATAAAAAATCCTACATGTTCAAATGAAAAATCTACACATATCTTGTCTAAGTAGCTGCAAAACATGTATTACATATGCATTAATATATAAGAAACTAGATCACCAGATCCTACACAAGGTATATGGATGTATAAATAAGATCTCACCTTATCCAGAGCTCTATCACAGATGTATTCAGCCAATCATAGAGAAACAACTCTAAAATATCTTGTATAAATAGTTTGTTTTCGTATGATTGACCTACAACATCAGCATCTATAGAAACATTTATAGGGCAATTTATATCATGTTCACCTAACCATACTGCCATACCCCTACAATTAGGACCTAACGGGGCAGGTAGGTCCTGTGGAACCCAACTTGGTAATGTAGGAAGTGGAGGTGTAGGCCTATATGCTCTGGGTGTCTTCGTTTTAACATGCATATATAATTTCAGATCAATTAACCTCATATATACACACTAACAATTTAACGTAATGTAAATTTACCATACAATTTCAATATAGACGACATCCTCTTTGGGCTACAATATCACTCCACCTTCTGCCTCACCAAGCGTTTCACAATCTGGGTGGGCATATGGCAATAGAAGATCTATCCAATTGGGGAATATACGTAGCGGGCTCACACAAACCCAACCATCTGGTAATGGAGACCCATGAAACATTTCCCCGGGAAGGGATGGGTAAGCCGACACATTTGGAATGACGTATTCATTATTTTTTAGACGACATGGCTTCAACCCCTACAAATTTACGTAAAGTATGTTATATACATATATACATGTCATCTTGAAAACATATCATCTTGAAAACATATCATCTTGAAAAGACTAGCTACTATGTCATAAAAATACTTACAACGGGTGTGCTAGGTGGTGGGTCTACATGATTACTCCCAACCTCTACAGTAGGAGTAGAGCGGGACACCATAGGTACTGTCTGAGTGGCAGTCAGAGATGCCTGCCACTTGCTCATTGCTTCATGGAGTGTCTTATCAACTGCTTCCTTGACTCTCTTATCAACTACTTCATCGACTCTCCTATCAACTATCTTATCTACCTATACATGGATAAAAGAAACGTTAGCTTATGATTATTGAATTCCCTTTTACAGTAGCATTCTAAAAAAAGAATAGGTTACCTCTTCTTGTGAAATTCACACTTTTGGGACATGTTTGCGTTGGGATGTCCCAAAGAATGCTTTGATGCCCACACCAGCGCCTGCACCCCTAACACGTTCAGGATGATCTGGGTTACCCAAAGCAATTGTCAATTCATCCCTTGTGCCCTCAGGGATGAACTTTCCTTGTTTCCTCAGCTCGTGCAGCTCCCTCTAATCACCATAAAAAAAATTGATAAGTAAGTAAACACCACAAATAATCAATATTTGAACGATTGCTCTAAGAGTTGTATTTTACCATTTTTGTAGCCGCCTCAGTAGTTGCGGGCTTCATTATTTCTCCCTTCTTGTTTTACCTCCCAGCTATCTAGACATCATGGCGAGGTAGAGGTGCGGTACCTATAGTAGATGACTCCTAAGTAGAAGTAGACTGAGCAGTACACTCAGCCTGTAGTCTTTGGTGAACGCCTGCATAGCCCTTTGGACCCATTGTGTGGTCATGCACATTCAGTGCACACCTTGCTCTTTGCGCCTCACTGATAACCTAGTTAGTATGCACATTCATTTGGTTAGTAACACTAAAGGTTAATCTTGAATAGGTAAATACAACATATATTAATTAAATAGGGAGTAACACCTAATACCTTGAATTCATCAATGTTTCTTGAAGCAACAAACGCGTCCCATTCTTCTAGGTCCAGGAAGTTCCACTATTCAGTGGCTGATTTCTTCCTCTTCTCACCATCTTTTATGTATTCTCAGGTGAAATTTTTCCTATAGTTCCTTAGGACCCTCCCACAGTGTTGCATCATGCATTTACGATGTAGCTTTCCATCCAACACAAATATACTCTGCAAAATAGAATTGATATTAACTAGTATCCAAAAAATTAGTAATCTACAAAATAGAATTGCAAATAATAATAACTCACGCATAAATCCTTCCATATTAAGTCTTTCTTCCCCTTAGGAACTTTATGCCAAGAATCTATCTTACAACCACAATGGCTACGAGTAACATACCCAAGATATGAAACAAACGAATTGCGGTTCACTCCAATTGTATTTCCTGCATTATCAGAATCCACAACCAGTTTGGGTCCATTGCCCCTTAGCACTGTTAACTTCTTCATCATAGTGATGCCCCTTCTCTTGTCAACTTTTTGGTACTTCTCATCAAGTGCCTCAAGTACTTTAGAGGGTACATGTGCGTCATCATCCTAAAATTTGACAAAATAAACACACTTACATGATATAACTATAAATAGACTTATAGATAGAAATATATGATATATTTTTAAAACTTACATTGTGAGGCAGTGCATTGGTATCCTCACCATGCTCATCATGGACATCATGGTCATCATGCCCATGCTCATCCATCTGAAAATTTCATTAAAAATCTAATATTTAGCATTTGACATAACTAGAAGATAATGAAACATTGAAAAATGAAACATTGTATAGTTCACATATACAAATGAAACATTAAAAAATGAAACATATAAAAATAATATAAACATGCATGCCTCTAATATTGCGACCATTTATCAATTAACAATCCTTCATTGTGATCTCCGTGCACATACAAGTCATCATTAGCTTCAATATTTTGTGGTGTTGGCAACCCAACTGAGAATGAACTGGAGTCATCATATTTATCATAGTACTCTTCTTCATCTATATGATCTTCAATGAAATGTATTTTACCATGAAGAACAACCAAACATTTATCATTTGCAGGATCATCGATATAAAATACTTGTTTCACCTGTGATGCCAATATGAATGGTTCACCCTTCTCACTAATCTTTTCAAAGTTCACTAAAGTGAAACCCAATTCATCCACTATAACTCCTTTGGTGTTATCAACCTTACATTTGAAGAGAGGAATTCTAAAATCTATGTAGTCAAACTCCCATATGTCTTGAATGACACTGTAATATGACATTTTAGCTTCACGTGGACTCTTATCCTTTGCACTTGCAAAAAACATAGTCGACGCTTGAAGGGTGACCCCACTATTTTGGATGACACTCTTATCATCTTGGCGCTTTGTGTAATATGTGAATCCATTAATGTCATACCCTTTTTTTTAAATTAAGTCAGGGGGCGCTTTTATTCATCCCATCCCCCTCATATGGGCTAAGTCGCAAAAATAATACATCTCCTGCTCATAAGAATGCAGGTATCAGCCCATACCGAACCAAAAACATCACAAAGACCCAAACCAAACAACAACTCACTCCGAATCCACCATTTGCAAAGCCACATATGGCATGCCCTGTTTCTCCAGGACCGCCATCCCTCTAATCTTAGACGGCATTCTGCTTCAGTCCGTAATCACAACAAGCTCATTCGAATACCTTCCCCACCTACCCAATTCTCTGGGAATCGAATTAACTATTTGGTGAACCAATGAGCCACCAACATCAGCACTTCTCAACTTCTTCTTCAGATCACGGGCAAAAGACCAAACCCTCCATGGCACCATCCCGTTACCCCACAGAAGACTATGAATATGTTTATCATCAATTTCTATCACATAAACATGAAGATGGTTATCCACCGCGAGCTTCATTCCAATGGCGCAAGCCTGCAAATAGGCTGCAATATAATCCGACACTTTCAGGCATGCTCGAAACATTAAAACCATTCGACCTTCATGATTGCGAACCACCCCCCACCGCCCATCTTCGTTTCGCACCATTCACGTCCTCATCTCTACCAACGGTGACATTACACTTAAGATTATGAATATCCGGTGTCCTCCATCGGAATAATATGATCTCCCTCATCTTTATCTTAGGTTCGACAAAACCAGCATCCCTCATCGCACCATAGATATATGCGTTAGGTGAAATAAGAAAGGATTTCTTCTTCATTAGACTGTTAACGGACATAACAACCTGTGTCCATTCCCGGCTCTCAGATCTTCTGGTACCATCATACCTAGCAGCGCACCTTATCCTCCAGATACAATACGGAATGAGAGCAGAAAGCTTTCCGATCAACTAGTCATCAATCCTTTTGGATTTTCCTCGTGCGCAGCTCACTATAAGGGAGTCAAAATCATGTGGGGCGGTGGAATTCGTAACTGACGTAAACCTGCTCCAGAAGAAAGCATCTAGCTGTCCATGAAAAAGCAAATGAGCCATATCCTCAGTCTTTGGCACCTCACAGCACTCACATTTGTAAACAAGAGGTATGCAACACTTTAATCAGACGTTGTCATCGGTAGGAACAGCTCCCCGAAGGAATTTCCATATGGTAGCACTCGCTCTAGGAACATCAAGGCTCCAAATTTTCCCAATGTCCAAAGGACCCTCCTGCATATCTACAGCCAGACATTTCTTCACAGATTTCACCGAGAAATTCCCTCTAACATTCAGAGCCCAGAATAGACTGTCATCGTCATCCTCTAAGGTAACCTCCGCTCTCTATATCATATCAATACCTTGCTCGTCAATAATCTGTCGGAGCGCCGGCCAATCCCACCCCTGGTCCTGAATCCAGAAATCCTTAATCAGAAACAAATGTCTCCGGTCACTGCTATAAATAGCATGGTCATTTAGAATCTCCTCACACCACCACGAATCCCAGAGAGGGATATCGCCTCTGCCAATCCGCCATCTACAATTAGGGTATACCTTGGGGAACATGTCCCAGACTTTCTTCCAGAACGGAGATGGGGTACTACCGATCCTCAAGTTACAAGGATAGAATCTGGATCATACCCTTCATAAGACATAACATTCAATTTTGGTTTAAAGGTGAAGCATTTGATAGTTTCAGTAATATCATCTGGTGTTTGAGATAGTTGATGTAAGACTTTATCTTCAAACCACTTAATAAATGTCTTGTTATGCGATCTAGCAAGCCACATTGAATTGGCTCGAGGATATTGTCTCTTAATGAAATTGGTATGTTCCTCGATATAAACACTCACTTCATCCATGTTGTGTAAAATATACAAGTGACCTTGTTCCAACTGCTCACGGCTGATTACTTTCACCCGTGATCCCAAAATTCCTTTGCCAAATTGCTCCTCAATATTCTTGTCATTACCAGGAGTGTCATTGCCACTTAGAAAGTCATTGCAAAATCCATAACCTCTCTCGCCACATAACCCTCAATAATACTCCCTTCAAGCTGAAAACAGTTTCGAACATCACTTTTAAAAATGTTCATGTATCGTTCAAAGGGATACATCCAATGCAAGAAAACTGGTCCCAACATTTTCACTTCTCTAGTCAAGTGGACAACAAGATGTACCATGATATCAAAGAACGAAGGAGGGAAATACATCTCAAGATAACATAGGGTAACAACCACTTCTCTTTGCAAAGTATCGAGAGTATCAGGGTCAATAACTTTGCTGCACAAACTGTTGAAAAAGAAACAAAGTCTGGTGATTGCAAACCTTACATGCTTCAGCAATATAGATCGAATTGCCACGAGCAATATTTGTTGCATTAGAGTGTGACAATTATGAGATTTAACACCTATCAACTTCAGATCTTTCATTGATACCAATCTACAGATGTTTAATGAGTAACTATGTGGCACCTTAACATTTACCAAGCATTCACAAAATGCTTTCTTCTCCTTTCTAGACAACGTGTAACAAGTGGGAGGTAAGTATGTTCTTCGATTTCCCATTTCACATAATTCTGTTAATTCTTACGTTTTCCCATTTCACATAGGTCCAGTTTGGATTTTATCCCATCTTTAATCTTACCTGGTATATTCAACAAAGTACCAATGATGCTATCACAAACATTTTTCTCAACGTGCATGCCATCGATACAATGCCTGACTGTCAAAGAAATCCAATAAGGAAGATCCCAAAATATTGACATCTTCTTGAATAAAGATTTGTCACTTCATGTGGCCATAGTACATTGTGATCTCTTACCAAATTCATTGACAAAATCTTTTACTCTTTCATAAACAACCTCCCCCGATATAGGTTTAGGTGCACTCCATTCCTCATTACATCCATTGAATGCTTTGCGCTTTCCACGATATAGATGGAATTTTGGAAGAAACCTTCAATGACCAAGATATATAGTTTCGCCGCCATGTTTTAGTCTTGTTGAATCAGTATTCTCTTCACATATAGGACACACTTTAGCTCTTTTGGCACTATATCTAGACAAATTCCCATATGTTGGAAAGCCATTAATAGTGCAAAACAACATAGCATGCAAGCGAAATGTCTCTCTTTGTGAAGCATCATAGGTCATCACACCTTCACCCTAGAGTTTCTTTAAGTCATAAATTAGAGGTTCAAGATAAACATCGATATCATTTCCAGATTTTTTAGGGCCCGATATCAACAACGACAACATACCATACTTATTTTTCATACACAACTAGGGGGGAAGATTGTATATAACAAGCATGACTGGCCAAGTGCTATGTTGGCTGCTCAATGTCCCGTACAGATTCATCCCATCTGTACAAAGACCAAGTCTTAGATTCCTGACTTCTTCACCAAATTTAGGGTATAATAGATCAATCTTCTTCCATTGTGGGAAATCAGACACATGTCGTAGGATCCCATCATTATTTTTCTTAACATCTGCATGCCACCTCAAATTCTTTGCATTTATCAAATTGGCAAACAAGCGTTGAAACCGTGATATTATAGGTAGATACCACATCACCTTGGCAGGAGAACCAGTTTTGGACTCCCCCAAAGTCGTCAATTTATACTGTGACACACCAAATTTTGGACAATCTTTCAAATCCACATAGTCCTTTTGAAATAATACACAATCATTCAGGCATGCGTGTATCTTCTTGGCCTCCATTCCCATTGGGCACAATAATTTCTTTACTTGGTATGTTGAGATTGGCAGCTCGTTTCCTTCAGCAAGTATTTCTTTCAACAAAGACAACAATGACGTGAAGCTTTTGTCGCTCCATCTATTGTTAGCTTTCAGCTTATACAATCCCAACATAGTGCTAATCTTTGTAAACTTAGTACAACATGTGTATAATGGTATCTCAACATCATGCACAATGTTTCTAAACATGGGAGGTGGATCGGTTTCGGTGTGCTCTACCTCACAACTATCTAGCATCACATCAACGATGTCTACTAGAACTCATTTGTTCACATCTACGTCATCAGAGGCAATAAATTCTTCCACACAAGCACTGCTATCGACATCCATTGGTTTCAGGTTTGAAATCTCTCCATACCAGTGCCATTCAGTATAGCCTTGTACAATCCCGTTGCACATGACATGACTTTTGATTTCGTCACCAGTGCTGAATTTCAAGTTGTTACCACAATGCCTACATGGATAGTAGAACCTATCTCCAGGTTGTTTCCTATGTTCCTCGACAAATCTAATAAACTGATCAAGACCAGAAATAAACTCTGGGTGCAGTGATTGCGAATGGACATCCATGATCTATCCATTCTATGATCAAAGAGAAAACAATTATATATTACAACAAGATTAGGGTCTAGGGTTAACAGATTAAAGTTTAAGCATGGTTAAAACTTTAGGGTTTAAGGTCTTATATATAATTAATGGTTAAAACATCCTAAGTGAGATTAGGTGTTGAAGAACAGTCCCAAACTGAAAACTATCCAAGATTTACTCGTATTGAGTAAATCTTGGATGGGTTTCTAGGCCAACAAATACATGTGTTATCATTCTTATATATAATAAATGTATACCAGCTATCCCATTCTTGAACACCTAATCTCACTAGTAAGTGTATAATGTGAACTGGGTTTTCAAGAAAATTTCGGCAGCATTTCCGCAATGTTCTCCAAGTACATATGTACTTAGAGAACAAATGGGAAAATGCTACCGAAATTTTCTTGAAACCCAATACACATTATACACTTACATCCTAAGTGACATTAGGTGTTCAAGAACAGTCCCAAAATGGGGACTATCCATGATTTACTCCTAATGAGTAAATCTTAGACGGGTTTCTAGGCCAACAAATACATGTGTTATCATTAGGATGCTAGAATGGACAAGTTTAAATCTTATTTCAACATGCATCAAAGTTTACTGAATTAGTCAAACATGAGGATTAGAAGCACAAATATATGCAAGCACAAGATTTGTTCATATCCTAGGTTGATTTACAATAGCAACATCTAAATAAGTAAACTCAAAATATTAGATAAATAAATCTAATCAGTAGATAAACAAATAAAAAGCATTAGATAAAAAAGTACAACTCAGTTGATAAACAAATATAAATCAGTAGATGAAAAAATAATTCTAAAAAGTAGATGAACAAATACAAAGCCATAAATTTAAATAATGTGATGAATACAAAATCATTAGATGAACAAATGAGTAGATAAGTATATGCTATTTAAGAGTGGCATCTATATGCTTTGTACTCTGATCTACTTGCGTAAGTCTAGACAAAAGATCTCAATTCTGGCGAGCGAACAAGTATCCTTCAATTTTAAAAGTGAGTGGTACCTTATTGACCTAATTCAGTAAGAAGGAGCAGGTGCAGGGTGTCTTATCGGAAGGAGATTGGGCGGTGCAGCAAGCAGGAGCAGGGTGGCCGGAGCAGCAAGCATGAGAGAGGGCGGTGGTGATGAGCGGGTGGCCGAAGCAGAAAGCAGGAGAGAGGGCAGTGACGGCGAGCGGGTAGCGGCGGTGAGTGGGTGACCAGGAGCAGGTGGCGACAGTGAGTGGGCAACCAGGGCGATCAGAAGATGGAGCACTGAGAGGCGGTGAGGAGAGGAGCAGCGAGCGACAACGTCGGTGGCGGCGAGCAGAGGAGCAGCTCGCGGCAGTGAGTAGAGGAGCAACGAGCGACGACGAGCACGAAATCATAGGACCTAGCCTCAATCAGGAATGAAACAGAGAATGGGGAAGAGTCTGGCTCGCGCGGGTGCTATTAACTTAATCATCGACGTCGATTATTAAAAACCACCGACGCTAATAACAAAAGTTGTTGGTTACTAGGAAAACACCAAAACCTATGCTTAATTATAGTCGTTGGTTTCAACTATAAAAATCGACATCTATATACATTTCTGACAAAAAAATGTTCTCGAATTCTGACCATAGTCGTCGGTTGCCACAGAAAACCGACGCCACATGGGTGTAAATTTTTTTGCGCGGACAACGTGGGAAAACACACCAGCGTCGGTTATTTGAAGACAATGGACAATAAAATATCCCGTGTGAAAAAACTTTTGGTCATCGGTTAATTAATTAATAATCGACGCTGTATGTTAAATTTTGAGGTTATTTTTTTCCATTGGAAAATTTGGATTTTGTGGTCAATTTTAGGTGTCACTTGCTTATTAAGGAACCGACGCTAAATTAAAAGCGATAACCGTGTCAGGCCGCTCTTCACATATAGATGTCCGTTTGGGTATTCAATTGACACTGCAGGGTTTAGGTGTCGGTTTCTTATATACAACCAACGCCTGTAAATGTGACGTTATAAACCATTTCTGTAGTAGTGGTTTTTGACAAATCCCTCTTGTTTGATGTATATGTTTTCTTATTTTGCAGAAATATGCTATTCTCAATCTTAAGTCCCCCGAGCCAATCAATGAGGAGCATCACCTCACCTTTATCCACAATTTCTTCGAGTTATACGAGCAACATTGTCCACACTTAGATCATTCAACTTGTGATTATGTAAGTATTTTTTACATATATATCTTGGGAATTTGGTAGCTATTCTCAAATGTACTCTAATTGTGACTGTAATTACACCGTTTCAAAAGCAGTACATGATTCCTATTTTCCACCACGATCATTTCTTCGTCGTTGGTTTTGACTTCCCCACAGAGCAGTTCGTTTTGCTTAACAACTTGGACACTTGAGATCTAGCTAAATGGAGTCTTTACAAAGAAATTTGTGAGGAGGTGGTGAAGTACATGAAGATCTTCCTCATTGTCACAAGAGGGGTGGAAGACTAGAGCAATTGGAAATGGGATGTTCCAGTTGTTCCCAAATAGAGGGACAAATATAGCTGTGGAGTCTATACGATGCTGTTCATGAAACATTGGAACAATGAAATCCCGTTGAATATATTCATTCAATGGAATGATCCGCAATATATTTCACAAATGCATATGAAGATGGCTATAAAGATAGTCTTTAGTCATCGACATTTATGTTTAGATTTAATAGTTAATCATACATTGGAAGCAAAAGACAGTGGCTATTAATGTAATATGTTATTCCCCTTTTGTGATATATATTTGTTAAAAAATTTCTTATGTCAGTGTGTTTCCATGTCAATGTGTATTTCATATAAGAGCCTACATTATTTGCAATGATGATGGACTAAAGGATACACACACAAGACAACAAGAACAATGATGAAGGATGAGAGGATACAACATGAACAACAATGGAAGGACGAGATGATACATATTTATGAAAAAGGGAACACGTAAGGTGAGAACGGTAGCAGATAAGAGGAGAACGGGATTGAGGATTGTGAGATGGGGAAATTAGGAAAAAGCCCGGAGAGTAGGGTATCGACAAAAGGATACGTGCAAGGGAGAAAAGGAACAACGATAACAAACTAATGGATACGTGTACATGACAACATGAACAACGATGAAGGATGAGAGTATACAATAGGAACAACGATGGAAGGATGAGAGGATACATGTTTATGAAAAAGGGAACACGTAAGGTGATAATGGTAGTAGATAAGAGGAGAACGAGATTGAGGATTGTGAGATGGGAAATTAGGAACAAGCCCGGAGAGTAGGAAGACCGTCTATCGACAAAAGGATATGTGCAAGGGAGAAAAGGAACAACGATGATGGACTAAAGGATACACGCACAGGACAACAACAACAACGATGAAGGATGAGATGATACAACAGGAACAACGATGGAAGGATGAGAGGATACATGTTTATGAAAAAGGGAACACGTAAGGTGATAATGGTAGCAGATAAAAGGAGAACGAGATTAAGGATTGTGAGATGGGGAAATTAGGGACAAGCCCGGAGAGCAGGGTATCGACAAAAGGATACGTGCAAGGGAGAAAAGGAACAATGATGACAGACTAAAAGATACACATACAGGACAACAGGAACAACGATGAAGGATTAGAGGATACAATAGGAACAACGATGGAAGGATGAGAGGATACGTGTTTACAAAAAAGGGAACACGTAAGGTGATAACGGTAGCAGATAAGAGGAAAATGGGATTAAGGATTGTGAGATGGGGAAATTAGGAACAAGCCCAGAGAGCAGGAAGACCATCTATCGAAAAAAGGATACGTGCAAGGGAGAAAAGGAACAACGATGATGGACTAAAGGATACACGCACATGACAACAGGAACAACGATGAAGGATGAGAGGATACAACAGGAACAACGATGGAAGGACGAGAGGATACATGTTTATGAAAAAGGGAACATGTAAGGTGAGAATGATAGCAGATAAGAGGAGAACGAGATTGAGGATTGTGACATAGGTAAATTAGGAACAAGCCCGGAGAGGAGGAACACCGTCTATTGACAAAAGGATACGTATAAGGGAGAAAAGGAACATCCAACAGTTTTGCCAGTTTTAAAAAATATATTTTATCATGTTATTTCTTTATGTCGATTCCTTTAGCTACCCAATGGTTACTTTTAAATGGCTAGATGAAAAGACGTCAAACGAATCACCAGAACTGAACTAGTGCTATAAGCTCAGTTGCAGCACTGTGTGATCGCTTCCTTTCCACTTGATTCTTTCTGGAAATCTGTAAGAACTTGTGGGATTAATTTTTCCTAGCAATCTGCGATAACGAACTTGTCATCCTAATATTGCTATTTTCTCTCCTCTTCCAAGCACGATTGCTCAGGAATTACTAAATTCACAAAATAGGGTTTTCACGAGCAGTAAATAGCCAGGTTCGATTCTTCTATTTAATCTTCTAATTCTTTGATGTTTTCCTTTTGCGTTTCCAGATGGCCAGCCAATTCCAACATAGGATGAGGACAACATTCATTTTCGAGCTGAACAAAAAATTCAATACACTGACCAGCAGGGAAGAAGTAATTCAACATCTGGATATAGCAGGTTTTTCTGGGGTGCTACATTTGAAGCTGCATTCCCTTAATCCGCAAGTTCTCAACTTCCTCTGCACTGCTTTTGATCCGGAGAGAATGGATTGGCCGAACCTCGGTGGTGAGCGATTGAAGTTGATGACAAATGACATCTGCCAAGTTTACACCATCCCCTCAGGTTCCACACGATCGATATGGAATCCAAAGATAATGTTACAAATAGAAACGTTCAGGAAATGGTGAGAAGGATGGGTCTTCAACCTAACAGGATGTACTACATCAACATCAAAGTTGTAGAACGGAAGATGTTTGAGTTAGACAATCATGAAGATATAGCCCTACTGTATATTTTAATCGTCTTCGCATGCGTTCTTGCGCCTATAATGGGACCGATTCAGGTTTACTACCTCTAATATATGGACTCGCTCAGTGGAATGCGGAACCTGAACTGGGCAAATTACATCCTCAAAAATTTGAAGAGTCATCTGGCGACTTTCAAGAAGAACAGATTCACCAGAAGGCCAGCTGGAGATTTTCACCTTCTGATGGTATGTAAGGATCAATTGACAACTATTTAGTCCACTTTAATACTGTTAATTGTACTCGTACTATCTATTTTAGGTGCTTTACTTGGATCTGCCTTTCGGTGGAGGACGATCACAACTGCCACCGACATGCAAAATTTAGACTTAATTACCAAAGATTGATAGTATCATGAGTGGACAGAAACCTGCTCTTTCTCGGGAGTAAGACAGCGATGATTACCTGTTGGCCGAAATAGTAGACGCATAAGATGTTGAAGACACTAGAGTCGGTTCAGACGCGGAAGAAGGGGGTCGTGTTACTAAGTTACAGGAAAGAATGTGTGAGGTAATTACTACCTTGCACGCACATTATGAAACCATAGTATGTGTTACCTTATAAACATTGTATACAATAGTGTCTTGTAGAAATAAAGATATACGAAAGAACAACGCAACAATTGTTGATAAAGAAGAAGGCTGCTGAATGTAGATTGGAAAGATATAAGAAAGAACTTTGACGGCAACAAAAAGGTTCACTTATACCTTCTTCAGATGACATTCCAATTGCTGAGGCTCTCAAGACCCTAAAGAAGAGGAAAACGCTGGGAAAAATGTCAAAAGCAATCGTTCCCACTGTTCAGACATTTGAAGAACACCTGCATGGCGATGTACCCTTCGATGTGCATATGAGTAATGTCCTTGCCATTGTAAAGGAGGTAACGTTACAAGCTGCGGAATCAGTAAGACAAGACAGCAAGAACATACAAAATAAGGGGAAGAAAAAGCGGGTGACTTCGTAAACTGTGGTGGCCAGGACCACATCTAGTGTAGTGGCCAGCAAGACAAAGCAGGTTGCTAAGTTGAAGAGAAATAATTTGACCACATCTAGTTCGGTAAGTCAGAAACCTTTCTTATTGTTCCCGTATTGTTGACATACATACAGTGAATGATAATTGGTTTCATCCTCTCAGAAGAAGGAAAAGAACGACGAGCAGGAGGAAAAGAATGACGACCAGAAAAGGAGCACAAAAGGAGAGAAGGAGGAGGCCATTAGCAAGGAGGGGGACAAAGGGAGTGATAATGAAGAAATAAGGAGGGAGGAAGTCGAATATGGGAGCAACACACTTGCGGAAGGGGTGATGGAGGAGAAGCGGGAGGATGAAGAGGACAATGGCATTAACGAGGACAAAAGGAACAAGGTGGGAGAGAAAAGGATGGAGGAGGCCGAAGCCGAGAGCAACGCACCTGCAGAACAGGTGATGGAGGATAAGCGGGAGGAGGAGACAGACACAAGGATGGAGGAGGACAAAAGGAACGAGAAGGGACAGAAAAAGATGGAGGAGGCCGACGCCGGTTTCAAGGAGGGGGACCAATGGAGCGAGAAGGGTCACAAAAGGAGGGAGGAGGAGGAGGAAGCCGATTTTAAGAAAACTTTGGGAGAGGAGAATAGGGAGGACTGTAACATCCCTGACCTGAGTTATACTTTAACCCTAGGTGTTTTGATTAAGAAAGATGATTAAATGTTTAATCTCATCTTGGGAAAAGTAATTAGGCCTCAAGAGGAACTTATGTTGCAATTCTAGTCCTTTTTGAACATTGTTGAAATCAATGTTTTGTTGGTTTTGAACTAAAGTGCAAATTACCAAAGTTGAGGGGTTTAAGTGCAATTTGTGCATGATAATATATTCCTCATGTGTTGAAGTATCATTAGAGTGAAAATAATGCTGAGGTATGGCTTATGGAAGCCTGAATACCAAGGAAGAGCTGATAAAGCAATGTATGTGCATGAAAACCTAGTTTTGGTGTAATGTGCAAATTACCCAAAACTTAGGGTACAATATGCAAATTACCACTTCAATAAGGTCCCTAATGTTTCTTGGCATCATGTAGGGCAAATAAAATGAGAGGGGAGCCTCATTTGAATTAAGTTAGAGGAGAGAGAATCTTGATATTAAAATAATCAAGATT
This sequence comes from Alisma plantago-aquatica, assembly GCA_963693085.1. NCBI lineage: Eukaryota > Viridiplantae > Streptophyta > Magnoliopsida > Alismatales > Alismataceae > Alisma > Alisma plantago-aquatica. The sequence continues at coordinate 200,230,067 of OY856412.1, forward strand.
TAATCCTAATTGAAGCCCTAATTTGATTTAGGGCAAAAATAAATGTATTAATTAAAGGGCCTTCAACCAAAACTAAAATGGTTGGATTCAGATGCATGAATGACCGTCCTTGAGCTTTCAAGGATCGAAAATATCTTAAGTAGGTGAAATTCCACTCATCTTATTATAAGGAAAAGAATTTCCACTCAAAAAGATATATTGATATTATAATAGATTAAGGTGATTATTTTCTTTTCCCTTAATCCATGGATAATGGAAGGGAGTTAGGTGGCTTTGAGTTGCCTTTGCATGCAAGCAAACCAAGGAGGAAGAGGTGGTACCATTTTTGGAATTAATTGAATTTTAATTAAACATTTTCTCTTTCATCAATTTCCTTATAAAAGAGCCTTTTCCAACCCACCTAAGGACTTTTTCGGATTTCCTTTCTTCCCCTTGCTTGCAAAATTAACCAAGAAGGCTAAATAAATCAGGGAGCACGTCCCCAACCTGTTTCTAAGCCTTTTATCCTCGTTCTTCATGATTCCATGGTGGAAATAAAAAATAAATTATGGATTTCTTCCTATTTCGATCTCCTCTTCAATTCTAACCATTCCTTTTCACTCAAACCTTGAGGACGAGCCTTGGAATGGTGAAAGGAGTTGCATCCACCATTGTTGCTGTGGACATGGAGCTTTGTATCTCAATTAGAGGCGGGTTTTATAACTTGAAACCCTAACTTTGCTATTGCATTCAATTCCATATCAAAAAATGATCATTTCTACATTTACAATAATAGATTCGGTTGATTGATGCAATATCCATGGAAATCACAGCAGGTTTCTTGGGTTTAGAGCTTGATTATGATGACATCATCATAAACAAGTACCTCACCAAATATCAAAGCCAAACGGTTTCATTGAATTGCTCAAACGGTTTCCCAAACCGTTTGGGAGCAAACGGTTTCAAACCGTTTAGAAGCAAATAGTTTCACCAAACGGTTTCAAAACTGTTTGAGAGGGTTGAGAAAGGGTTTAAAGTTTGCTAATATTGTTCCTAATTATGTTTTTTTATAACCCACCAAATTTGATGGATACATTCCAAAGGAATCATGAGTTGAAGGCCAATCAATTAGGCAAACCCTAATTGGATTAAGTGCTGATTTTCAACTTGATTAATCTGACTTTAAGGCAAATGGTTTCAAAACCGTTTGAGAGGGTTGAAAAAGGGTTGAAAGTTTGAGAATATGGTTCCTAATTATGTTTGTTGATAACCCACCAAATTTTATGGATTAATTCCAAAGGAATCATGAGTTGAAGGTTAATCAATTAGGCAAGCCTAATTGGATTAAGTGCTGATTTTCAACTTGATTAATTTGCCTTTTTGGGAAAACGGTTTCAAAACCGTTTGAGAGGGTTGACCAATGGTTTACCGTTTGATATTACTGTTCCTAATGATGTTGGGTAATAACTCACCAAATTTTATGGATTAGTTCCAAAGGAATCATGAGTTGAAGGCTAATCAATTGGGCAAACCCCAATTGAAATTAGTGCTGAAATTCCAATGAGTCGATTTGAGATTTTGGGTTGATTAACCCAAACGGTTTCAAAACCGTTTGTGAATCACCCAAACGGTTTCAAGACCATTTGTGGATCACCCAAGACCGTTTGGAGGTCTGGGATTAAGTATAGTTGACCAATTGAATGTCCAAAGGTATCAAATCACTTTGCAATTAAGTGCTGATTTGAAGATCAACTCAATAGCTCAAACCCTAATGATTTTTCACTAGAATCCAAGGGTTGGATGAGCCAAACGGTCTCAAGAACGTTTGGAGCTCATCCAAACGGTCTCAAGACCGTTTGGAGGTCACCCAAGACCGTTTGGAGGTCTAGGGGTGAGTATGGTTAAGGAATTGATGATCCAATGATACTGAGTTAAAGTGTAATCAATTGCTGATTTGGTGATCAATCCAATGATCCAAACCCTAATTGGTTGACTTAGATTTTGATGATGTGATGGGAAAACGGTCTCAAGACCGTTTGGTGGTCATCCAAACGACCTCAAGACCGTTTGGGGTCAGGTCATGTTCATTTTGGATGATGGTTCAATGGTTTCAAAGTGACTAATCTTGCATTGATTAGTGTTGAAGGATCATCGATTCCAAACCCTAATTCAATTGATTCAAACCCTAATTGAGGGTCAATTGAGGGTAAATTGAGAGTCAAATCAGTTTAAGTTTGACCTATTTAACTCAATTGAGGTATGAGGATAGGTCCAATTGATGATTGGTTCCATAAATTCAATGATTAAAGGAATCAATATTGAGAAACCCTAGTTGAGGGTGATTCCATGTGAAACCCTAGTTGAGGGTGATTCCATGAGAAACCCTGACTAAGTATTAACACCACATGATGTACTAATGTTATGTTGTGATGAGAGGCCCTAAGAAGGGTGAAGGCATGTGAGACCTTAATGAGGAGTCATAATACATAAAGCCCTAATCTTGGACAATATGAAAATGAATCATAATTCTAATCTTAAGTAAGGGTATAAAGAAACCCTAATAATGAGATAGAAGGAATGGCCTTATAAAGGTGAAACATTTCATATGGTTGATTATAAGCAACCTTATTGTAAACAATTTCTTTATCATTAAACAAGTCCATATCATTAAAGATAGTTGGACAATTCTAATGTGTGGCCTATGCATTATATGCGTGAGTGATTAGTGATGGAATGTATTAAGAAGGGAAATACCTTAATACAAGATAAGTTGGCTAATTCAGGAGAGTCAAAAGTGATGAGAAAGTGATACATCAAAATATGATAGTTATCACATTCATCACTTCAGGGTTTATATACCTTGATGTACTCTAAATCCAATATAATTGGATAAGAAACATATGAAGTGTGTTATGCAACTATTAAAATGAAATGTAATGAGTTGTTGCACTTGATGGGTGTTAATTAATGTACCTTGAGAATGGGGTTAAGCCCAAATGATGTGTATGATATAATCATATCATGATGAGGATGGGAAATGAACTCATACCTTGAGTTGATAATCATTAATGCTATATGATGAAAGTAATGCTCTGGAATAATAAAATAGGATACCTTTGAATGCCCTAGAGGTATGGATTAATGAATTAAGGGTTGGATAGATTATATAATCATGAAACCCTAATTAATGAAAAAAAGGGAACCCTAACCCTGACTTGGGTAAAGGGAATGATAAGCCCTATTTGATAGTAAACCCTAATTCCTGGAAAAGGAATAATGGTGTTACTATTGTATCACATGATGTGATGAATATCTTGTATGACTATTATCATGCCTAATAACCATGAAGGTATGATGAGATAATGAACATAGATAGATTTGAACTGTGACATTTATATTATAAATGTTGATTGGCATTATGAGCCTTAATGTTGTTGTTTCTTAGTAAAAGTAACAATGTGTAAGGATTCTATGAGTCATATGAGCAAGATGTTGCCTAGAAAGAGGTGACAAGATATTTCATGGCCTTGTGAGCCAGGTGTGATGCTTGTGTAACAAGTATCATGAATGCCTTGGTCAGATGACCTGAAAGTGATAGTTACCTAATAAATGGTAATGATGCTCAATGATGAGTTAAGGGTTTGAATACCCAAAACCATATGAATACGGTGATGCGAATGTGAAGGGATGAGACCTCCCAGTATTGAAATGAGGGACTGAGTTCCCAAGGTCTTTGAAAGACTGATAAGTATTTGATGAAAGTAGTACATGTCTCTTTATAACATTGTTGTAATAAGTCTTATTTGAGAACTTGGCTGATGCTAAAAGAATATGAAAATGTACTTAATTAACCAAGTGAAATCTATTCATGTAGAGCCCTGACCATAGATCCATCATCGTCAGGAATAGGTGATGGTGAAACGGGTGCTCCGCGGCAAAACCCAGATCGCATATTTTGAATATGTGGGGGTAAATGGGCGAAATATATCCTTACGTCCGGTGAAGTGATTTGAGGGAAGGTAAACAACAAACCTCTCAATCGTTCATGTGTCGGGATGGATGTATCACTAATCTCCCGATGAATGGGACAAATTCCGTACACATCTCCCCATAATACTTATGTTGGGTCGAGGAGATAAACATTAAATATCTCGATGTCTGATGAGAGTGCAGTTGACGCTGTAACTCTATAGCAAAGTTCCAGTATACCCTGGAAAGCTATCTTGAGCAGTTAACACAATCCTGCTTGTTGTCCTGCACTGACCAGGATGTGTGAGGTCATGGGAATCCGACTCTTCCATTGACCTATGTATGGTACCGATTCAACTTCGCAGTGGTCGGTTGGAGTATGAGCGGTATACCTCATCTCCTCAGGGCATAAGTGTGTTTGTAAAATGAAATCAGCCGTATAGCATGTTTGCTTAAGGATTGAATACGGAAATTCATTGGCTGATGTTACATTTCTGTTATATATCTGTAGTTCATTAATGTTGTTCATATCTATTGTATTCATTACAAGTAGATGGATGAACTATGAGTCTACCAAGAGTCGATGTAATGTTATCCTTGAAAAAGGAGATTTCTTCACTTTGATCATACAAGTGACTTACCTGCTGTTAATTTAATATATAAATCCTTCTGCTCAGTTCAGTTAATAAACTGCTATAACAATGTTTTAGCGGAGAGTTATATCTCCCGCTGGGATAATTTACAATTGTCTCACCCCCGTGGGATCCAACTTTTTAGGTGGACGCGGACAAAGAAGCAGAATCTCATTGCAGGAATAGACAACATCAGTGACAACAAGGACAACAGTAATATCTCAGGTGGAGATACTGCCTGTCAAGATATGTAGTTAGAAAGTCCTATGTGTCGTCTCTGTACTCTTAGGTCCTCAGAGTTTTTAGCCAGTGTTTTTGATAAATCGATCTGAGGTTTAGGCTTGATGCCTCGAGATTGTATACTGTCTGTATATAATGTTTATGAGGCAGTTGATGTTGTAGTCTCTGAAAAGAGATGGTACATGTTATGTACGTTTGAACCAGAATGTAAATGTTATACAATGATTCTTGATGGAAAATATTTACTATGTGTGGATCTCTTTGTAAAAAGTTTTAAATTGTCAGTGATTTTCAGTAATCCGCTGCAAATGATTCGCTTCCGCATTAGTTAATCCTATTTTCGTGAGACGATCGCTATAAGGATGAGGAGGAAAATAGCAAGGAGGGCGAGAAAGGGAGAGAGAAGGATAAAGAAAGGAGGGAGGAGAAGCGAAAGAAGGAGGAGGACACAAAGAAGGAGGATGACACAAAGAAGGAGGATGAGAAGCGGGAGAAGGAGGCAGACACAAGGATGGAGGAGGATAAAAGGCAGAAGGAGGTCAAAATGGAGGAGGAGAAGCGGGAGAAGGAGGAGGACACAATGAGCAAGGAGATGGAGGAAGGGCCCGAAATCGATGAGACCGGTAAGGAGGATAAAAGGGAGAAGGGTGAGGATAGTAGTATGGAAGGGGAGAAAGGGAGCGAGAAGGATGACAAAAGGAGGGACGAGCAGGGAGGGGCTGAAATCGATGAGAACAGAAATGACGATGAGAAGGAGAAGAAAAAGAGGAAGAAGGTTGCGGAAGAGAAACAGAAGGTGGTAGAAGAGAGTGAAGATGATGACAATCCGCTTATCATCCGCCGCAGAAGTAGCGATAAAATGGCGGTAGACCATATGCCAAAGGTGAAGCCGCTTATCATCCGCCGAAGATCTGTCAATGAAAAGGTGGAACACAGTAGGAAGGTGGGGGAGGAAAGGAGTGAGCAGATGCTGAGGAAGAAGATGACGGGAGATGCATGGAAAAAGAAGACAAAGCCGGTCGTGGAAGAGAAAAAGGTGGTACAACAGATGCGGGGAAGAAGAAGCTTCAAGACGGAACCCAAATCAGTTGGACATCTACCACCGAGAGTAGAGAAGTTGCAGATCCGTCGAAGTGCAAGAGTCAAAGAGCAGCAAGTGTCTTCTACAACTATCGATGCACAGGTTCAAAGCTGCCCGCCTTCCCAAATTATGTTATCTGTTCCTAAGAAGCCAAGAACATCATCGTCAATAAACAAATAGGAAGACCTATCTGTTGAAGATATTGAGCGGAGAGTATGTGAATTTGCATTGAACCCGAAAATCAACTTGTCTCAACTTCTGTTTGACGACGGAACAATCAAACTATACATCAAGGATTTATATACTCTCAGACCAAGAAAATGGCTGGTGGACAATATAATTAAAGCATACAGACACACGATCAACATGCGAGAATTGCAGTCAACTTCAGGAATAATAAAGTGAGTCTACATCCCACTCAAAATTAGTGTAAGTTATTCCTAAACACTTTTTTACGGCTCAATGTACCCACCGATTTTCCTAATTACTATTTCTGTGGAATTATATGAACAAAAAAATTGTCAAGCAGACATGCAAAATGTAGACTATGAAGAGACCCGCAAACATGCGATAGAATTTGCCCAAATGGAATATGTCTTCCTGTTCAATTATTTCAAGGATGGGACAGTCGACCATACCCAATGCGATTATGTTAGTCGTTGTTCTTTACTCATTTTTATCGTTCCTCCACCCACTTGTTATTGTTCCTTCACTCGCTTTAATTGTTCCTTTATACATTGTTATGGTTCCTTTACTCAATGTTATCATTCCTTTACTTGCTATTATTATTCCTTTTCTTGTTGTTCTCGTTCCTTTGCTCGCTGTTGTTGTTCCTTTATTCCTTTAGTCATTCTTATTGTTACTTTTGACTTCGTGATTGAACCTTTACTCCACCACCTTGATTATTATCTCACCGTGTTCATTATCTAACTTACCATTGTGTAGTATTTCTTCCCTGTTGGATGTAAGGGTCATTTCTACGTGATTGTCATCAACTGTCCATAGAAGAAGTGTTTTGTACTGGATAGCATGCCAAGTGAAGTTTCTTTCGAAGTGGATAGAAAACCGCTAGCAAAACAGTTGCTGAAGTTCATATCTCCCTACTTGGAAGTTACAAGAACATTTAAAGACATAGATGTATCAGAAGTGCAGCTAGAATCAGTTCCAGAGCAAGCAGACGGCTTCAATTGAGGAATCTTTTGTATTCTATTCATGAAATATTGGACAGGAGAAATCCCAAAGAAGAAATTCGATATTTGGACCCCCACCTTCCTATCTTCGTTATGAAGGACCATTCAAGTAGACTCCTTCTATGCACCGATAATAAAGTCAGAGATGATGTGATCAACCATGCTCTCGGTTGTAATACAAGTAGGGCGATAAGGAATATCTCCTTACCCCCTCCTGGAGCTGTTGTAATAGACATTATTTAATGATTAACAAAAGAAAATTGTATTAACAGACTCATTCTCTAGTCATTCTCCAGTAACATAATTTATTATTCACTGTCATTCAATAAATAATTTCTCAATTACAAGGTCGAAATGTAGAAAAAGATCAACATCTATGACTAAAGTAAAATATTGTCTGAGTAAATTAACATATAGTCACTTGTAAAGTAGTAATGCCAGACGAGTAACGGAGGACAATCTTCGTTCTCCTCTGGTGGACCAACGTTTCCTTCTCCTCTGGTGGAGTAGCTTCTCCTCAGAGAGCTCGTCTTTTTCCTCTGGTAAGTACATCAACAACAGGAACATGAATGACATTAAATATCATAAACTATCATTCAATAGAAAATTTCAGAATTACAAGGTAGAAGTGTAGAAAAGGATCAACATCTACAACTAAAGTAACATATCGTCTGAGTAAAGTAACATATAGTCCAAGTGAAGTAACAAAACCAGACTAGTAATGGAGGACAATCTTCATTCTCCTCCAGTGGACCAGCGGTTCCTTCTCCTCATTTTCATCGTCGCCCCCAATCTGATCCCATTCTCTTGCTGCATTGGTTCTTGTACTCCCAGCTCTAGCTCCTTTTCTCCCCAGTCCAGTTCCTTTAGTCGCCGTCCTCATAAGGCAACTACAAGATGGTATAGGAGGGGATGAGGATAACGAGGAGGAGAACATGATGGCCAAGATAAGGATTTCGTGTTGTCCATTCCAGCACCAGTGGCAAGTCATGAGTGCAATTACTGTTGTTTCGTTGCATCATCAGGGGAGTAGGTAGATAAAATTGGGCTGGACAGCACCGGCTTTGCTTCCTCATTTTCATCATCACCCCCATTGGATCCCATTCTCTCACTGTACTGGTTCCTTTACTCCCAGCTCTAGCTCATTTTCTCCCCAGTCTAGTTCCTTTAGTCACTATCTTCGTAAGGTGACTACGGGATGGTAGAGGAGGGGATGAGGATAATGAGGAGGAGAACAGGGTGACCAAGATAAGGAGATTGTGTTGTCCATTTCAGCACCAGTGGCAAGTCACAAGTGCAATTACTGCTGTTTCGTTGCATCATCAGGGGAGCAGGTAGATAAAACCAGGCTGGACAACACCGACTATACTTCCTCGTTTTCATCGTCGCCCCCCATCTGATCCCGTTCTCTCACTGTACTGGTTCCTGTACTCCCAGCTCTAGCTTCTTTTCTCCCCAGTCCAGTTCCTTTAGTTGCCATCCTCGTAAGGCAACTATGGGATGGTAGAGGAGGGGATGAGGATTTCGAGGAGGAGAATAAGATGGCCAAGATAATGATTTCGTGTTGTCCATTCCAACACCAGTGACAAGCCATGAGTGCAATTACTACTGTTTGGTTGCATCATTAGGGGAGTAGGTAGATAAAACTGGGCTGGACAACACCGGCTTTGCTTCCTCATTTTCATCGTCGCCCCCCCATCTGATCCCATTCTCTCGCTATACTGGTTCTCATAATCCCAGCTCTAGCTCCTTTTCTCCCCAGTCCAATTCCTTTAGTCACCGTCCTCGTAAGGCGACTACGGGATGGTAGAGGGGATGAGGATAATGAGGAGGAGAATAGGATGAATAAGATAAGGATTTCGTGTTGTCCATTCCATTACCAGTGGCAAGTCACGAGTGCAATTACTGCTATTTTGTTGCATCATCAGGGGAGCAAGTAGATAAAACTGGGTTGGACAGCACCGGCTCTGCTTCCTCGTTTTCATCGTCACCCCCCATCTGATCCCGTTCTCTCGTTGTACTGGTTATTGTACTCCCAAATCTAGCTCCTTTTCTCCCCAATCTAGTTCCTTTAGTCGCCGTCCTCATAAGGCGACTATGGGATTGTAGAGGTGGGGATGAGGATAATGAGGAGGAGAACATGATGGCCAATATAAGGATTTCGTGTTGTCCATTCCAGCACCAGTGACAAGTCACGAGTGCAATTACTGCTATTTCATTGCATCATCAGGGGAGTAGGTAGATAAAACTGGGCTGGACAGTACCGACTCTGCTTCCTCGTTTTCATTGTCGCCCCCCATCTGATCCCGTTCTCTCGCTGTACTGGTTCCTGTACTCCCATCTCTATCTCCTTTTCTCCCTAGTCCAGTTCCTTTAATTTCCATCCTCGTAAGGCAACTACGGGATGGTAGAGGAGGGGACGAGGATAATGAGGAGGAGAATAAGATGGCCAAGATAAGGATTTCATGTTGTCCATTCCAGCACCAGTGGCAAGTTACGAGTGCAATTACTGCTGTTTCATTGCATCATCAGGGGAGCAGGTAGATAAAACTAGGCTGGACATCACCGACTCTGCTTCCTCATTTTCATCATCACCCCCCATCTGATCCCGTTCTCTCACTGTACTGGTTCTCGTACTCCCAACTCTAGCTTCTTTTCTCCCCATTCCAGTTCCTTTAATCGTCATCCTCGTAAGGCGACTATGGGATGGTAGAGGAGGGGATAAGGATAATGAGGAGGATAACATGATGGCCAAGATAAGGATTTTGTGTTGTCCACTGCAACACCAGTGGTAAGTCACGAGTGCAATTACTACTGGTCGCAAGTCATGAGTGCAATTAATGATGATCTCATTCTCTCACTATATTGGTTCCCATACTCCTCACTCCTCACTCTTACTCACATCCAGTCTATAAATTGAGGCCAATGGTAGTACCAATACCATCTCAGTGCAGGATGCGCCACCTACTGGAAACACAACCAAATCTCCACCTACTCCACCAAATATGCACTGAAATGGTACCGTCTCTGAGACTCTTCCTGAAGGCCACGACCGATGTCCATTGGAGCTCATGGGATCGGAAGATTTCTTCTGTTCGTGATCGTAACTCCATCCCCTTTTCCCATGCTTCCTAACCTAAAGTTGTATCTGGCCGGGCGTTACTCCAAGCATTTCCCATGCTTTCTATCCTAAGAAAAAGGATAAAAAGACACGGTGTAACACCCGATCTAGCTTACGGCATAAAAAATTCTTCTTGGGTTGGACTACAATCATAGTCTAATCCCAGAAGAGGTAGAAAACTACAAAGCTATCTGGATCTGCAGTCTTATCCCAAGGGTCTCTTTAGAGACAACTGTGTCTAGGGGGGTATCTGTGGGGATATCACATGGTGCGATGCAGATGTTGTAGAATTGTGTAGGATTGCGAATCTACTTGACCATGTTCAGAAATGACTGACCATGTTCAAGAAGATTCATAATCCTGCACATTGTTATAGTACTTACGTTACTGTACTGTATCCCAATCTCACCATACATATTACCATTGTTCACGTTATTGTTCCTTTTTTCGCCAGTCTAGTTCCTTTAGTCACCGTCCTCGCTGTCACCTGAACAATGACGAGAAAGGGAATAGCGAGAACAAGGTCAGAGAAGGGTATATGAGGAAAATGAGGAAGAGAATAGGTGGAATGAGATGAGGATTTACTGATGCTGCTTCCAACACCAATGGCAAGTCACAAGTGCAATTACTGCTGCTCGCATGTATCTAAATCTGTAGTTTGCATGTATCAACAGTTGTACCTGTAAATGTAAATGCAACGTGATTTTGTATTATTATTACTTGAGTGACGTGTTTGAGGAAATTAGTGTTACATTAATTACTAACGCTACAACTCTTATTACTTTACTCACCCTCCATGATCCTTTTCTCACCCTTCGTGATCCTGTACTCCCCAATGTCATTCCTCTAGTCATTATCTGTCAAGTTTCAAGTCAAAATTGGGCATTTGTCCTTGTCCAAACTGATTCTCTATTTGGCGACATATCTTTGACCGTTTTCTCTGTCTCGCATTCTCCAGAATACCAATCAATCTTTTTCTTGACCAGATTGAACCTGGATGAACCTTTATTGACTTGCCTTTAAACTGACTTCCAGGAGGAGTCGGTTCATCATCAACTATATTCGGCTGAGAAACAGGATATGGAACACCATTTTCATTACGTTTGCCCCTGAGTGAGTCAGCCTTTGAGCATAATAAATTAATCTCATTGTCTACCATTTGGTAAAGATCATCATCCATGCAAACTAATTTCGCCAGATGAACCATTTTGCGGCACATATGTTGAAAGCGTTCCCCATATTCTGCTGGTTTATTAACATCGGCAACGGAGTCGAGTATACTAATCCCACTCTTAGCAAGCTTTGTCCAACGACCGGCTATGTAGTGAGGGGGGATTATTCACAAATGTTGTTCTCCCAGAGAGCCTAGAATCTCAAAAAGTTTAAGAATGTGCCTACCCAACATTGCCATTCTTTTATACATACGATAGGAACATTTGAATACCATATTGGCCGGCTGGAATAACACAGTTCTCTCATCTACTATAATATTGTCTTGAAAATAGTGTATGTATAAATCCCTCCAATAGTGTCTTGAATCCTGAGGCGGATTACATACTCCATCATTTTCTTAAACTCTGCCTCGAAGATTGCAAACACATTAGGAGTATAAACCTCAGCGGCCCTTATTGCAATTGGGCTGTAGGAAAATATATTGTTTGTAAATTTATCAGCTGCTTGAAACTCTTGTTCCTTTTCGTTGCTCCTCCTTGTTGCAAGCATTCTATTGAAGTGTGTGAAGAACTGAACCAAGTTGTGATTTGGTTGTAGAAAGAGCCTCATTACAGCATTACATGATTCACTGATTTGGGTTGATTTCATACCCGCAGTAAAATGTTGTCTTACCCAAACTGAGGACCATTGCTTGTGATAGCCATGTATTCTGACAATCCAACGGTGTGCCCCATAAGGAAAACATTCTTCAACCATCTTTGTCCAACCAAAATTGAATTCATCTATGTCTTCAACTTCATACATAAGGAGATTATGATGGTTTCGCAAAATAGATGTGAACAACTGAGTGAGGTTCTTCTGAGCATTTTGTAATATATGCCATGTACACAACGCATGGAATGTATTAGTGAGAACATTCCTTATAGCTGCAGCCATTGTGGCGTCTTGATCTGTGAAAATAATTAAAGGTAACTTTGCTGACATGCATTTAAGAAATGTCTGAAATAACCACTCAAAGAACTCAATAGTTTCATTGTAGAGGAGGGCTGCACCGAATATGACACCCTAACGGTGGTGTTTTTTTTTTTTTTTTAAATTGGCCATTCTATTCATCCCGTGGCCTAGGCTCGATCCTGGGACCTCTCACTAACAAATCGGGTGTCTAACCATCTTGGTGTCTTCTGTTAGACACGGTGGTGGTTGAAACCTACAAATAAAGCTTCATAAAAAAAAATTGTCACCTCGGCTTAATGGAATGAGATATGGTTTAATACTGGAACAATCATGTCGAATACAGGAACAAATGAGACGAATAATGGAACACATGAGTTGGAATACAGGAACTGATATGTTTCAATACTGGAACACATGATTCGAAGGTTGGATACTGGAACACATATTACTGGAACACATATTGTAGAATAGTGGAACAAAAATTTCTAATACAGGAACACACAATATCCGATACAGGAACAATGTTGTATACTAGTAGAACAAATAGAATTGCATAAAAAAAATTGTCACCTTAGCATAATGGAACGACATATGGTTCAATATTAGAACATGCATGTCGGATATAGGAACAAATGAGTCAAATAATGGAACATGTAAGTTGGAATATAGGAACGGATATGTTTCAATACTGGAACACATATTGTCTAATATCGGAACACATGATTCGAAGGTTGGATATTGGAACACATATTGTAGAATAGTGGAACAAAAATTTCTAATACAGGAACACACGATATCCGATACGGGAACAATGTTGTATAATAGTAGAACAAATAGAGATGCATAAAAAAAATTGTCACCTCGGCCTAATGGAATGACATATGGTTCAATACTGGAACATGCATGTCAGATACATGAACAAATGAGACGAATAATGGAACACGTGAGTTGGAATACAAGAACGGATATGTTTCAATACTGGAACACATATTGTCGAATACCGAAACACATGATTCAAATGTCAGATACTAGAACACATATTATAGAATAGTGGAACAAATAGAGCTGCATAAAAAAAGAATTTTTCACCTCGGCTTAATGGAACGAGATATGGTTTAATACTGGAACATGCATGTCGAATACATGAACAAATGAGATGAATAATGGAACACATGAGTTGGAATACTGGAGCGGATATGTTTCAATACTGGAACACATATTATAAAATATCAGAACACATGATTCGAGTGTCGAATACTGGAACACATATTGTAGAATAGTGGAAAAAAATTTATAATATAGGAACATACGATATCCGATACGGGAACAATGTTGTATAATAGTGGAACAAATAGAGCTACATGAATTTTTTTTGTCACCTTGGCTTAATGGAATGAGATATGGTTTAATACTGGAACACACATGTCGAATACAACAAATGAGATGAATAATGGAACACATGCGTTGGAATACTAGAACGAATATGTTTCAATACTGGAACACATATTGTAGAATACCGGAACACATGATTTGAAGGTCGGATACTGGAACACATATTATAGAATAGTGGAACAAAAATTTCGAATATAGGAACACACGATATCCGATACAGGAACAATGTTGTATATTAATAGAACACATGACTCTATTAAGTACCTAATGGTCGGTAGCTCTTGTTTGTCCGAAAAGTTGTATCAAAAGAAATCACATCACCAAATAACTGATAATCAGGCTTCATCCTCCCGTCGGTCCAGAATATGTTTGCAATTCTCTCTTTGCTATCAACCTCAATGTCATAGTAAAATGATGGGTTGTTGTATGCTTCATTGCGGAAGTACTCTTGCAGAGCAGTGGCCTCACCATCTATCATTGTCTTTTGTCTGCTCTGCCTCAAATGGTTCTTTAAATCCAATTTCTGAAACCCAACACATTCACGCCCACCGACCACCAATGACATTGCATCGTAAGAACTTCTTAATTGAATTCTAGCATCTTGGTTGATCTCTGCTATAGCTCCTTAGACTTCTAAAACAATGCGATTGGATCTAAGAAGGTGTGCATTTTCCTACAGGTGAAGTGCATGGTTATGACCAACATCCCATTTAGTAATCTTGTACACATTGAGCTAGCGATCAAGCTTTAGATTAATATGCACTTTGCACCCAGTCCTTTCTTCTCTGCGGTGCTTCTCGGTTCCTGATCGGTGATTTATCAATTCTTCGCCTGAACTAGTGGCATGCCTTATACTCCCCTTTTGAAATCCTTGTTTATTGCAGACATATCGCATAAATTGAATCTTTTCATGATCCGTATTCTTTCCCGTAAACTTCTTCTCCCATTCGATCCTCGTTGCAAACCCTTTCTTATGAGCATAATCGTTATAGAACTGATGTGCCTCGTGTACAGAGTTAAATTCAAGTTTTTCCCAGTAATCTTGTTTATCAACTTCATCTGAGATCATGAAAGATAATAGGATTAATAACGTCTCTTCAAAAATAAATAATGCTCAACCAGCATGACAAAAGGAACAACCAAAGCAAATATTCATGATACAGGTAGGGAGAAAAGGAACGACTAGAACGAGAATAGGAATGACTGGAACGAGAATAGGAACGACTGGAATGGGAATAGGAACGACTGGAACGAGAATAGGAATGACTGGAACGAGAATAGGAATGACTGGAATGAGAATAGGAGCGACCGAAATGAATGAGAAAAAGAAAAGATGATGAAATCATGAATACAAGTATAGCAATAAAGGGAACAGATCACGATGACAAAAGTAACAATAATCACGTAAAAATGAACAATGATAAGGAAAAAAGGAACTGCAATAAGGAACTAACCATCAGAGTCCACATGAATAGCTTTCCCACCAATGTCATCTCCTATGAAATCAGACGTCGCACATGTGTGATTCAGATCAATTTCAATCCGAATGACATGTGACTCCATATCCAGATATGCGGAAGAGGGATTTGCGGAAGGAGCTGTGTCTTCAACATGATACAAATTATCTTCAACATGAAAACTTTCTTCTGATATTCCTTGACAACCCTGTTCCTAAAAACCCATGTCATTTAGATCTACGTCAAACGAACATGTATTCCTGACATAATTTATCAGTTGGACATCTTGGCGTGATGACACCGGCACATAGGAGGCTTGTCCCTATAGAGGTCCTCGGGGAGGTGATGATGGCAAAACACCAATTGAATCTTGGCGCCGTGAGGACACATCAACTTCTGAACGATGAGCATGTTGAAGGTCGTTTAACTCCATGTCAATCCGGTCCATCCATTCATCGGCTATGATGTACTAATCTGTAGAAAATGACAATATGATATGAAAAAGCAAACCTTTACCGATGTAACTAGCTATGATATTAAAGATCACTCTTTTACTCATTGTTTCCTTAACAATATTAACAAAATAACATTCTTTCAACGAAAGAAAACAACTTTTTAAGAAATAAAAGAGTTTTAAAGGAAACTGTTTCATTTTTCCGAGATAAAAGTTAGGGAGAAGCGAACAACGTTTATGAGAATAAAAGAGAAATGCAGTTAATGTAAAAGAGTTTCCTTTCAGAGAAATAAATGAAACTGTTTCATTTTTCCGAGAAAAAAGTTGGGGAGAAGCGAACAAAGTTTATGAGAATAAAGGAGTTTCCTTTCATCGAAAAAAGTCCATAACTTAGAGAAATGCAGTTAATGTAGAAGCAAAATATATGATTTGGCGATCTCACTTATATGCACAATCACGTAACAACAACAAAATCAACAACGATCCTGATTGAGGCGTCAAACTCTGCTTGAGCGTTAAAATAACCAACAACAACCACGACGAGTGTTAAAATAACCAACAACAACCACGATCGGTAAAGATTTTTCTCGCTGCCGCCGTATCGCCGCTGCCGTCGAAAGCCAACACCGATCTTAGTCTGGTGCAGACGATGAATGCCTTTTGAGCCTTAAGACAACCAACAACAACCACAATCGCTCAAGATTTTTAGACAACCAACAACAACCACGATCGCTCAAGATTTTTCTCACCGTCGGGCCTTAAGACAACCAACAGCAACCACGATCTCAAGATTTTTCTCGCCGCCGGGCCTTAAGACAAGCAACAACAACCACAATGGCACAAGATTTTCCTCGCCGCCGCTGTATCACTCCCGCCGACGAAAAGGGATCAAGCGATCTAGGTTTTGGAAGGAAAGGAAAAACAAGAGAAATGAGATGACAACGACGGTAACTGTGTTCGTATGGGTTGTCTCCACGCATGGGAGAGAGAGGGTTGTGATAAGATTGCCAAATCTTGGCGCCAAAAATAAAATTTCACCAACCCGCAAAATGCCCTGGATTTGATGTAACCGTCTGTGAAAAAGCTACCTTTTCGTGCATCCACGATGGAGTTCATGACGTCCCTGAGAAAACACTCGCTCAGGACTGGATCTTTTCGCTGCCTGCCGCATGGTCGTGCTCTGGATTTGCCTCGACAACATCGTCTTTGTAGCTATCAACCTCATCTGCCGAACCGGCAGTCTCTTTGATAAAAATGGATGCGCCAGTGGCAGCCGACGACGAGGAAGTGCTGCAGGCGTTTGAGTTGACGGTGCCAAGGATGAGACTCTACTTCTTCTTGTACCACTTAGAGTTGATGAACTCCGTCATTTCCCAGGTGCTGCAGGGGCCAGAAAGACGACAGCCTGTGGAAGAGGCTACACAGAGAACACGGTGATACCACTCTGACAGTCAGTCTGACTCTCTCCCGGGAGATGCTATCGGAGTAGAAGTTGTTGACATACTGCGAGAGCTGGGAAGCTCATCTTCCTCATCTGCCCCAAAGCAACAATACTTACTTGAGACGACATCTGGTCGTTCTTGACCAAGTAAGGTTACTCGTATATAGGTACGTATTGGCTTATTCCACTGGCGTTCGGTGCTTCATATATGTATCTCATTTCGTTTGTATCTACTTCTACTTGAGACAATGACCAAATGGTAACATTAACTGGTCAAGAATGACCAAATCTAATCCCAGTTAGTATTGTTGCTTTGGGGCAGATGAGCTTCCCGCTCCCGCAGTCCGCCGACAGCTTCCACTCTGGTAGCACCTCCTGGGAGAGAGTGAGATCACTGGGTTCGTTTTCTAGCCTCTCCCACATTCCCTCAGCAAAATTGTATATTCAATCATTTGTATAGATAATTTAATGGAACTGTGTATACATAATTTATTGACGCATGTATATATCAAGAACCTCATAGATCTGTTAGGGACAATACCCTTAATCTATATATTCATAATTTATATACATCTATATATACACATCTTTATATATGTATATATTCATGCTTCTGATAAAAATATCTCTTTTCTGGTATATATTGTATATTATATAATGTATAATAGTAATATACGATCCATCAATAAATTATGGTATACACTAAACACAGATCAATAATTAGTTTATTATATTTATCACATTTTTATCTATTTAAGTTCTTGATCAACCTCATTTAGTATTTCTTGAATTGATAATTATTAGCAAATCTATCAAGAACAAGCAAAATACTAGTATTCTCGTTATCATTAAGAGATCACAAGATTTTTTCTTCTTCTTATATTACATGTAGTTATTGTTGTAAGGATCACAAGATTGCAGTTACTTATCTAGCACTATTTGTTATATAACTAGTCAAAATGGTTGACTTTATTATTTTAATAAATTTAGAATGATTTCCATGGACACCCTTGTCACTATATT
Organism: Alisma plantago-aquatica; assembly: GCA_963693085.1. Taxonomy (NCBI): domain Eukaryota; kingdom Viridiplantae; phylum Streptophyta; class Magnoliopsida; order Alismatales; family Alismataceae; genus Alisma; species Alisma plantago-aquatica. Next base: position 200,248,173 of record OY856412.1, read on the forward strand.
TTAGACTAGCTCATGCTTCTTTGCCTAGCTCATTTTCTATTGGTTATAATTTTTTTGACCCCAAATTTACTTTGTCAATGTATAAGACTCAACTGTAACTATGTCGCTACTATGTTAGGTGTAGCTTCCTATTTCTTTAGTTACGAGTAATCCTCCACATGTCTAGGTGTTTATAATTGTGGGTCAAATTTTGGAATCCTTTCAACTCAAGCTCCAACCCTAATCCCAATGGGATTACAAAAAGGAATATCAACAACATGGTTTGATTGGGGTGCTCATAATTTCTAGACCTTTTCCATCTTCACTAATATCTATCATATATTCCTCAAATAAATTCAAAAACCAAATTATATCAACTAAACTGATGTATTTTCATGCTGATACATCTAGGATTCTAGTATCCAGAAGCCCTTGGTTGGTTCCTACTTCCCTTTAAATAATGAACTACCACTCAAGAATTTTAGTCAATGTTGTTTGTTTAAACCTAGTAAATTTTATACTCAAAATTTACCAATTATACTCATAATTATCTTGTATGTGTCCTGCTCCTTCTTATCACCTAAATTTCATTCAAGTACAATAGCTGTATCGACAAAATTAATTTCCCAACCCTTCTTTGAACTTATATGCCCGTGTCACTTAACAATGTACTATCTTTTTTTTTCATGTTCATAATAGCTATATTTATTCCTCACTTTTGACCATGTGTCAGACTTCAAATCTAGATTAACAAGGATATGTAAAACTATATACTGATGAAATAGAATTTTGAATTTCCACTAATGATTTTAAGTCACATTTTTATTTTATTTTATAACTTCAAAATTTTTTTGATAGAAAAAATGGTCATCATGCTAGTCTAATACTTCCACATGATTAGTTGAATTCAAATGCACACACACACACACACACAAACACACACACACACACACACACACACATATATATATATATATATATATATATATATATATATATATATATATTGGTCTTTATAATTTTATGATAATATTTTTGTCATATTTGGTTGGTAGATTCATTTACATACTTCATAGTACAACTATTATCACATGTGGTCTACAAATTTGGCCAATTAACGCCAACCCAAAATGTGTTTATCCAATTTTATGTTATTCAAGTGTATGCCTTTGCTTCTTGTCTAGAATTCCTTCCATTTATGCGAGTTGAGCATTTTTCTTATTATATTGTGGTATGTTACCCAATTCTCCTGTGATACTGGTTGTGTTTGTCCTCATAAGATATATCATGCCCACTTTGGGACCAAATTCCTTGTATTTTTTCTGGAGTATTACACACATTGTGTTATTTGCATTCACATTCAACTTGTCAAATGTGTATGTTCTATCCCAAAGTACTACACATACATATGCTTTATTTCTCAGGCTAGGCACTTGAGTGTAGTGAGCTAAATTGGAAATGAGTCTTGGCAGACAAAGAAAATGACACCATATTTCATATTATTTAACTTTCATCAAACACACACCTACTACATCATACGTGTTGAAATGTAAATAATTCAATACTACCTTTACCAATTGAGCAATTTGTACATTGTAATTGTGTTGTCTTATGCTGTGGTTATGGTATTACAATCTCTTTTATGGGCAAAGAACGAAGGCATTAACTTTATAGATATAAAATGTGGTAGATATCCTACGAACCTCTCCATGATCGTCCTCAGTCCTTTACATGGTATGGTTAGTGAATTCTGCCAAGGTCAATTAAGTTGGTTGTATAAGGAGTAGAAGATCAACCCTTGATGGTAACAATCATAATAGGAATAACTATAATCTACAAATTTTTTAGTACAAATGCTTCAGATAATGTACTTACTGATACATAAATTAAATAAAAGAGGTAACCCTTGGCGAATTTCATGAAAAACTCATTATAGTGTGGTTCATGAGAATAGTAAGGAGTCTCACATGACTATCTGTGTTGACGATTTCAAATTGCCCAAATCTAAGATTTACTTGATACTTTGCACATTCAATCATGTGGGAACATACGTGGGATAAATGAAAATAAGGTAATACTATAGTAGGATGAGCCCATGATCACCCAATTGGTAAAAGATAATAACATGACTTTGTAATCTATTTTGTTCCTTGAGATGCTATATAGATACCAAGTTTGAAAAAGATCAAAATACTATTTCATAATCGTAATCTACATGCATATATTCGATAAACTATATGCTAATCAACAATGTCTCCACCGACACCTAAATATCAGAGTGGTTCTTTACTTCCCTCACCCTAGAAGCTTCTGCACCTTTTTTGGTGAACAAAATATCACACGGCCGTGCTTGTCCACAATGCCACCTAGATGTCCTTCCACGACCATTTAGTCAATCGAGACCACACCCACACTGTTGTAGAACACCAATGGATGCTAACATTCAGTGGAAGAAGAGGTCGATAAGTAGGTGTAGATGAAAATCAATTGAGACATGGAAACATCGAATACAAACATTCAATGGAATACGACACTGCATACGTACGCGTAACCTTACCTTGTCAAGAATGACCAAATGTCGTCCTGAGTAAGTATTGTCGCATTGGGGAAGATGAGCTTCCTGCTCCTATAATCCATCGATAGTTTCCACTTCGGTAGCATCTCTCAGGAGAGAGTGAGATCACTAGGTTCACTTTCTAACCACTCCCACATTCCCTCAACAAAATTGTATATTCAATCATTTGTATAGATAATTTAAAGATTCATGTATATATCAAGAACCTCATAGATCTATTAGGGACAATACCCTTAATCTATAGATTCATAATTTATATACATATATATATATCCGTATATTCATGCTTTTGATAAAAATTTCTCTTTTCTAGTATATATTGTATATTATATAATGTATACAAATAATATATGATCCATCAATAAATTATGGTATATACTAAACATAGAACACTAACTAGTTTATTATATTTATCACATTTTTATGTATTTAAATTCTTGATCAACCTCATTTAGTATTTCTTGAATTGATAATTATAAGAAAATATATTGAGAAAAATCAAAATACTAGTATTCTCGTCATCATTAAGAGATCACCAGATTTTTTTTCTTATATTACATATAGTTATTGTTGTAAGGATCACAAGATTGCTAGTTACTTATCTAGCACTGTTTGTTATATAACTAGTCAAAATGACTGACTTTAACATTTTGAATGATTTCCATGTACACCTTTGTCACTATATTTTAGACTAGCTCATGCTTCTTGCCTAGCTCATTTTCTATTGGTTATAAAATTTATTGACCCCAAATCTACTTTATCAAAGTATAAGACTCATCTGTAAATGTGCCACTACCATGTTAGGCGTAGCTTCCTATCTCTTTAGTTGCCACTAACACCCCACATGTCTAGGTGTTTATAATTGTGGGTCAAATTTCAAAATCCTTTCAACCCAACATCCATCCCTAATCCCAATGGGATTGCAACAAGGAATATCAACAACATGGTTTGATCGAGGTGCTCATAATTACTAGACCTTTTCCATGTTCACTAATCTCTATCATATATTCCTCAAATAAATTTAAAAACAAAATCATATCAACTAAACTGATACATTTTCATACCGATACATCTAGGATTCTAGTATCTAGAAGCCCTTGGTTGGTTCCTACTTCCTTTTAAATAATGAAATAACATTCAGGAATTTTAGTCAATGTTGTTTATTTAAACCTAGTAAACTTTATATTCAAAATTTACCAATTATACTCATAACTCTCATTGATTTGTCGTACTCCTACCTCTCACCTAAATTTCATTCAAGTACCATAGCCACATCGACAAAATTAATTTCCCAACCCCTCTTTGAACTTATATGCCTGTGTCACTTAAAAATGTACTATCATTTTTTTCATGCTTATAATAGCTATATTTATTCCTCACTTTTGACCATGTGTCATACTTCAAATCTAGATTAACAAGGATATGTAAAACTATATTCTGATGAAATCGAATTTTGAATTTCCACTAATGATTTTAAGTCACATCACCATTTTATTTTATAATTGCAAAATGTTTTCGATAGAAAAAATAATCATCATGGTACTCTAATACTTCCACATGATTAGTTGAATTCAAACAAACACACACACACACACACACACACACACACACACACACACACACACATATATATATATATATATATATATATATACATATTGGTCTTTATAATTTCATGATAATCTTTCTATCACGCTTGGTTGGTAGATTCATTTACATACTTCATAGTACAACTATTTTCACATTTGGTCTACGAATATGTCCAATTAATGCCAACCCAAAACGTGTTTATCCAATTTTATGTTATTCAAGTGTATCACTTTGATTCTAGTCTAGAATTCATTACAATTATGTGAGCTGAATGTTTTTATTATTATATTGTGATATGTTTCCCAATTCTCCTGTGATACTAGTTGTATTTGTCCTCATAAGATATATCACACCTACTTTGGGACCAAAATCCTTGTATTTGTCCTGGAGTTTTACTCATTGTTTTATTTGAATTCTCGTTCAAATTGTCAAATGTGTATATTCTATCCCAGAGTACTACACATACATATGCTTTGTTTTTGAGCCTAGGCACTTGAGTGTAGTGAGCTAACTTGGTGAGTCTTGGCAAACAAAGAAAATGACACCATATTTCAGATTATTTGACTTCCATCAAACACACTCCTACTATGTCATACATGTTGAAATGTAAATAATGCAATACTAATGTTGCCAATTGAGCAATTTGTACATTGTAATTGTGTTGTCTTATACTGTGTTTATGGTATTACAATATATTTTCTGGGGGAAGAAAGATGACATTATATTTATTGATATAAAATGTGGTAGCTATCATACATACCTCTCCATGATAGTCCTTAGTCCTTTACATGGTATGGTTAGTGATTTTTTCCAAGGTCAATTAAGTTGGTTGTATAAGGAGTAGAATATCAACTCTTGGTAGTAACAATCATAACAGGATTAACTATAATCTAGAATTTTTTGTACAAATGATTCAAATAATGTACTTCCCGATACATAAATTTAATAAAAGAGGTAACCATTGGTGAATTTCATGAAAAACTCATTATAGTGTGGTTCATGAGAGTAATGTGGAGTCTCACAAGACTATCTGTGTTGACGATTGCAAATTTCCCAAAGCTTAACTTTACTTGATACTTTGCACATTCAATTATGTCGGAACATGTGTGGGCTAAATGAAAATAAGCTAATACTATAGTAGGATGAGCCCATGATCACACAATTGGTAAAAGATAACAACATGACTCTGTAATCTATTTTGTTCCTTGAGATGCTATATACGTACCAAGTTTAAAAAGATCAAAATATTGTTTCATAATTATAATCAGCATGCATATATTTGATAAACTATATGCTAATAAACATGCATATATTCAATAAGCTAATACTATAGTAGGATGAGCCCATGATCACCCAACTGGTAAAAGATAATAGCATGCTTCTGTAATCTATTTTGTTCCTTGAGATGCTATATACATACCAAGTTTGAAAAAGATCAAAATATTGTATCATAATTGTAATCCACATGCATATATTCAATAAACTATATGCTAATCAACATTGTCTTTACCGACAATGAAACAGACGATTTTGATCCCACCCACCATCAGAGTGGTTATATGCTTCCCTCGCCCTGGAAGCTTACATCATTTTTGGTGAAGAAAATATCACACAGACGTGCTTGTCTACAGTGCCACATGGATGTCCTTCCACGTCCATTTCATTGATTGAGACCACGCCCACGGTGTCGTACAACACTAATGGATGCCAACATTCAATGGAAGAAGAGGTCGATAAGTCAGAGTAGAAGGAAATTAATTGATATATGGAAACATCAAATACAAACATTCAATGGAATAAGACAATGCATATTCACAAGTAACCTTACCTTGTCAAGAATGACCAAATGTCGTTCTGAGTAAGTATTGTCACATTGGGGAAGATGAGGAAGATGAGCTTCCTAATCCTATAATCCATCGACAATTTCCACTGCCATAGCATCTCTTGGGAAAGAGTGAGATCACTAGGTTTGCTTTCTAGCCTCTCCCACATTCCCTCAACAAATATGTATATTCAATTTGTGTACATAATTTAGTGGAACTATATATACATAATTTATTGATGTATATATAGATATGTATACATCTGTATGTTTATGCTTCTGACAAAATGATCTATTTTCTAGCCCATATTGTATATAATATAATGTGTAAAAATAATATCATCCATCAATAAATTATCATATACATTTAACATAGAAAAATTATTATTTTATTATATTTATCACATATATATCAATTCCTGACCTCCCTCATTTTATATTTTTTAAATTGATAATTATAAGCAAATATATTGAGATCAAGCCAAATACTAGTATTCTCATCATCACTAAGAGATCACTAATTTTATGTCAATATTTTCTTACATACATATAGGTATTGTTGAGGAGCATAAGATTTCCAATTACTTATGCAACACTATTTGTTGTATAACTAGTAAAAATGATTCACTTTATCATATTAATATAATTTAACATTTTGGACCCCAATTCCACTTTGTTGAAGTATAAGATACAACTTTGAATCTGCCACTACCATGGTAGGAGGAGCTTCCTATATGTTTAGTTGTGAATAACCCCCAAACATGTCTACGTATTTATAGCTCTGGGTCAAATCAACAAAAGAAAATTCATGAATCCTTTCAACCCTTTCTCTAATGCTAATCTTAGTGGGATTGCAACAAAGAATATCGACAAAATGGTTTGATCGAATACACAAAGGTTCTTATAATTCCTAGACCTTTTCCTTCTTCACTAATCCCTATCATGATTAATCAAATAAATTAAAAAAACAAACCATATCAACTAACTCAATACCTTTTCATACTGATACATCTAGGATTCTTGCACCCAGAAGCCCTTGGTTGGTTCCTACTTCCTTCCAAATAATGAAATAACATTCAAGAATTTTGATCAATTTTGTTTATTGAAACCTATTAAATTTCCAACATAAAATTTACCAATTATACTCATAAAACTCTTAGATGTGTCCTACTCCTACTTTTCATCTAAATTTATTCAATTTCAATAGTCGCATTGGCAAAATTAATTTCCCAACCCATCTTTGAACTTAACAATGTACTATCTTTCCTATTTTGGTGCATGCTCACAATAACTTTATTTACTCCTCACTTTTGACCATGTGTGTAAAGACCCCCTCCCTATGACGAACTGAAATTTGGATATATTCTCAGTTTGGCCCTTCTCCCAAGTTTTTCTATCTTTCTATCCTTTTTGGCCTTGATGTTGAATTTGTGGAATTATTACTGGTTTGGAGTATAATTAATATCTATTCATGCCAATGTATGGGTTTGTGCACAAATACCTCACTAAATGCTTCAATCAGGGCTAAGATGCAAAATTTCCACTTCAGTTATATATTCTTAAAATAAATTCATTCTAGAGTTTTCAATAGAATTTTGGAAAAAGGAAGAGATAAAGAGGTAAATAATAAATCTTTGAACAAGATAATGTGATATTGATTTTTTTTGGATAAGGTAATATATTGCTCATCAAAAACCTTATAGGGATAACCTATACTATACAGGGGTGTGTTAGCAACAAAAACCCCAATGGCTTATAACAACCGGGTCTAAACCTTTACAAATGTTGGGATTGATCTTGCACAGAAGATTAAGGTTGTCAATCGAAACATCAAAAATATAGAATTTGTCCCTGTCAAGGCCTCCATGAACTCTTGTATTTCTTTCCTGCCAAATGAGATAAGTGATCACAGTAAGGCCTAAACCTCTGAAGGCCATCATGCATTTGTTCCCCTTGGATTTCCAACAGATCCATTGAAGGCAACCAATAATGTTGCAGGGTGCCGAGCAGCCCCAACCATTCTTCAGTTCCCATCTAGTAACCATGTAGCCGGAGAACTCACATGTGAAGAAGAGATGCTCATGTGACTCCTCAAGTGCCCTGCACAACGAGCATCTGCCATTAACACTGATCCCCCAACCCATAAGCCAGTGGGCAGTAGGTAGCCGCCCAAGAAGGGCTCTGTACAGACAACAACTCCATTTAGGAGTGTACCACTTACCCCAAACAACCTCGAACCAAGGAATAGGAGGCCCCCATTGTTTCAAGAGCCATGTCTTCTCCTCCAAACAGACCCAAACTCCCTGATCCCCTCCAGAAAAAGAAGCTCTCATCTGACCCCAATGCTGCACCATCCTCCTCCAAACCAAGGAGCCACCAAGCACGACCCCCACATCAAGAGAGGCCCCATATCTCTGCCGCATCCAAGAAGACCAAGGAGAAACCTGGTCCATGAGGAACGTGTAGACACACTTCAAAGTGCTTCTCACAGCCACTGCCCAGGGATCGAAGACCCCCAAGCCCCCTTGGGCCTTCTCCCTAGTGATAGTACCCCAAGAGACACCATGGGTCCCCCCCCACAAAAACCCGCCAAACAAGTTGTGGGCTTTATCGACGATGAATTTAGGCAGCTCTGCCTATCTAGTCCAAAAACCAAACTTCCCCATGAGAACTGTGTTACAAAGGACCATCCGCCCAGCCAACGAGATGTTCAACCCCGTCCATCTATTGATGGTGCTCCTTAGATCATCTATCAGGACCTCATAGTCCCTTCCTCTGCCCCGTTCCCTCGAGATCGGAATCCCCATATATTTAGTAGGGAATCTGCCTCGGGGAAGACCAGCCGCAGAACAAAGTCATCCACACCGGGAATCTCACGACCGTGAGAGAAAGACCTTGGAATTTATATGGCTAATGTAGAGCCTAGTATTCTTTCCGAACTGTTCCAGAATGATTCTAGTGTGCTTGAGGTACTTGCAGTGCCCCGCGGAGAATACCATTACATCATCATCAAAAATTAGATGTGACGTAACCTGGGTATTCCTAACCCTGAATGTCTTCATCAACCCATCATTTTCCGCCCGATTGATGCCATGTGTAAGGGCCTCCATGACAATGGCAAAGAGTAGTGGGGAAAGGGGGTCCCCCTGTCTTAGGCCATCGACCGCTGTGAACATCCCATGCGGCACACCATTCACCAGAATAGAGAAGGAGGTTGATTCCATGCATTGTAAAATGATATTCATCCATCTTCTGGAAAAGCCTAAACTCCTCAAAATGTCCCGGAGAGCACCCCATTCTACATGGTCATAGGCTTTCGTAATGTCCACCTTAAAATAAGCTTTATTTGAACCATTCTTCTGGTTGAAGGAGTTGAGGAACTCCGATGCCATAAGGGCACCATCACTGATCAATCTCCCCTGGATGAAGGCCAACTGATTGGGGGAAATGATGCTCGACAAAAGTTTCTTCAAACGGGCAGCTAGCAGCTTCACAAAGACCTTGTAAAACACCGAACAACAGGCAATAGGCCTATAGTCTGCCATGGATGAAGGCACATTCAGTTTTGGGATCAGCTTAATAAACACGTGGTTCACTTGTTTGACCATGGTTCTACCCACCATGAACCAACGAACGACGCAACAAAGGTCATCTTTAATGATCTCCCAACATTTCTGGAAGAAATTGGCATTAAAGCCATCCAGACCTGGAGCTTTGGAAGCCCCTATGGCGAAGACCGCCTCTCTAACTTCTTGTTCAGTAATTGGGCCACAAAGACTCCTGTTCATATCTTCATCAACTCTTACCGATGACAGATCCCACTGCTGTCCTTGGTGATTGTTGTTGTACATATTTTTAAAGTAGTGCACTGCTTCATCAACCACTTCTCTGGATCCTCTAATCTGGCTACCATCTTCCATGATCAGCCCATGAATGCAATCTCTCATGTGATTCATCTTCGTAGCATTGTGGTACACTCTAGTGTTCATGTCGCCATCCTTAATCCATCTCAGCCTGCTACACTGCCAATGTTATTGAATTATTTAATATGACAAATAGTGGTAATAGTGGGTAATGGGCTAAAACTCATAAAATGAAGACTAATTGGTTAAAAACAAATTTATATTTGTTTTCTTTGGGTTTGATTTGGCTTGGAGGCCAAGTTTCACAATTTTGTAATAATAATAACTATATCTCTTTTATTAGAAAAAGAAAACGTGATTTTCCTTCAAAATATGAAATAAAACAAATAATGACTCCAAAAGAGAAAACTAATCTTAGATTCAAAATGTACATACTAAAACAAGTCTATGGGTAAATTTTCATCTAATTTGGATAATCTTTAATACACATGTGTAGATTAGGAGAGATAAAGAATGTAAAAGCTCAAAGTATTAAATTATGTACAAAATAACTTCAAAGGATAAATTAATGGCCAATTCTTGTTCCACAAGTTTTAATTTGCTTGAGGGTGAAGTTTCACATTAATTGGTGGATTCTAGATGTCTCTAATGTGATAAGAAAGAGAAAATATAAATTACTTTAAAAGAATTGAATAAAATACTTAGGGTCTCCAAAATTGAAAACTAATGCCATATTCGTATTTTACATATTCAAATTAGGCTAGGTGACAAATTTCATTAAGTTTAGAATTCGTTTGCACCCTCAATTGAGGAGAGAGAAAATGAGAAATTAATGAATCCACACTATAATCCAATTCGATTTAGGATTTTATTTAATGTGTCACATGTATTATTTTTGGCTGATTTTTATTTTAGTCTTGCCCACGTGATCCAGACCATTGGATTCACAATCAAACGGCTCCCAATTGTCTTCTAGCTTGAGCCAAATCAGGAAACAGTCCCAATTTACACAAGATTTCAAATTGGGATTTCTCTCTCCCTACTTGACCTCCAATCGGGATTCTTTCTCCATCATGTTCCAAATACAATTTCACACATATCCATACCAAACTCTAGACCTATCATCGTTTATTTAGGAAATGCCCGATTCTCCTCTTTTGCTTCTTGAAGCATTGACCTCTATAAACCCTAACTTCCAACCCCACCTATAAATATCCCTACTAGGATTTTTGTCTCTCTTTGGGTATCCCTCTACTTCTCTCAATTTCATCACATATCATGAGTTTAGCTTCCAGTGATTAAGTTTAAATCTCTAATTTGTGGCAGATTGCTCTCCTTCCACTCGTCACCTCCGTTCAATAGAACTGAGATGTAAGTTCCTTGAACATTGCTCTTTCTTTCTCTTCTCTCATTTTATCAAACTATCACATTGATCGAGTTTGCCCAATTCTCACAAGAACAAGTAGCTCACAACTACTATCCATGGTGCAAGTCTAAGAAGAAAGAATCACCCCAGTGAAATCTCTGTTCTACCCCCCTCATCTCCTTATCTCCTTTGTTTTTTGCTTAGGGGCATAATAGTATTTTCATGTCATTTTCTTTGTTCTGGATGATTCAGACTGAGCCTTTGACCAATTGACACAGGTGTCCCTGATTGGGCCAAGTCAGCTGGGACCAAACAATCTTTTTCCCCTTTCTCACGAATAAACCTCCACTGATGTGGATTTTTCTATTTTTTTGATTGGTCAATTTTATAAAAATAATATTTTTATTCTATTGGTCCAAAATTAACAAATAAATATATTTTGGAATAAAAATTATGATATTTCTAATAAAAATAGTTTTAAAGCCTGATTTCCATGTTTCTCGAAGGATGATCTTTGAGAAATGAAATAAATGTATACAATTCATAAAAATTTCAACTTAATCATAATAACTCCTAATTTAACATAAAATATATTTTCTTCACCAGGAGAATCTAATAAATCATTTGGTCGAGGTTTTGCGACCAAACCTGAGGTTTTCTAAATAGGTCTAAAATTAAGGTTCCTTTATACATTATGCTTTATAAAATCCTAATACATGTGAAATAAATTGTAATTAGATTAAGGTGATCATGTATCTACTAAGTTGGTGAAAAGTGATATCTAGGACTCTGAGTTGAGGTATGTGCATATTACCCTTTAAGTTGGGCATATTTTGTTAACCAAACCCTAATTTCCCAATGAGGCATGGACTAAAATCTTGATTCCTATTATTGCTCTTTTTGATGCAATTATTTCATTATTTTCTTGGATTCTGATCCACATGCCATATCTCTATTATTTGATGTGAAATCTTATCTTGCCATATTATTTTTTTTAGAATGGTGCTTTGGTTGACTTGTAGCTAATGTAGTGTACCTCTGTACAACCACCTGTGGTTTGGGCATGTGTTATTCTGCCCAGGGTAATGTGTATATGTTCCCCACTTATATATATATTGTAGATGACTAGAAATGTGTAAATTATCCCCTAACTGATTAGTTGAGGTTTGGTAGGTGTCTCAACCCTACTTAGTTAATGTAGTCATACTCTTAATCATAAATGTTGCTTTATTATTATCTTTTATGGCAAGATCCTTATTTGATGTGTCTCATACTTTTGACCCTCCTTATGTCTTCATTATTCTGTACCCTTTATTACCCTTGATGATATTATCTTGTTCTTGTTCTTTATTTTGACACATATCTTATTTTTCTCCTCTTACTGTGTGATCCCAACCACCCAGGCCTAGGACAAGGAGTGAAATAAGATCAAGGAGGACCAGTCTAGGTTTAGGATAAGGAGTATATAGCTTTTAGCATGGACCAAATTCATGAAGTTGATGCTTAGAGACAAACTTGATATGGTTTAGATTTCTCTCTTCTAGATCCTAATGATGTAATATCCATGTAAATACTATATTTTATATGATAATGTACTTTTGTAAAATTGATTATAGTCATGTTTTATATTGCGCTGCTATACTTTGGTCTTTTGTATACCATCATATAAGATTTGAAAATTTTACACCTATTCCAACATATCTTTTGTGCGTGTTTGGAATGGATGTTTTAGTCCTCAAATTTTAGTAGGGAGTGGATCCCCTATTGGGCCCCACTCCTTACAACATGGTATTAGAGCCCATGGTAGTTCGAGTCTAAAATTTCAATTTTGTATCCTTAATTAGAACCCCTGCCTTAGATAGTTCCTCTCTAGTTAAGATGTTCACCCTAAAATTGACCTATGAATTTCATGAGATGATGAAAGTCTGATTTTGGATCATATGAGTTTCACATTAGAAACATGCTTAGTTAACCTTAATGTGATGAGCCTGCTAGGTAGATACTAGGGCATAAGTTTAAAGCTAAGGTATCTAGAAAGGATCAGGGTTCAGGGGTTGATAAGATTTTCGTCCGCTCTACTAGCTTGGTTTATGAGGAATCTCAGATTTGTATGATACCTGTGTGGACTGAGCTGATGTTGACTGTCCGAAATAACATGCCCAAAGGAAATAGTATTCTTCTACATCTATGTTGGATACTCCTGAGAATCTTGTGTGATGGCATTGTGTTTCAGGTATGATGACGTGTTTGAGGATGGATACCCAAGATAGTTCCCTTATGTCCCGTAGGACCACATGTTTGGGTAGACTATCCCTAGAACCTAGACCTTGAAGTTGAAGTGATTGATCTTGTACATGGTTTAATTAGACTCACCTTGTTACCTCTAGTTTAGTTTGACTTTCTAGGTCAAACCTTTTAAGGGGTGGAGGGGTAGTAGTACTAGTACCTTGATAGATCATGGATATGCTGATTTCAAGGTTGAAATCCTTTTTAAGGGAATGTAGTCCTATAACATACCAAAATCTAGCTGATCTGACTCTAGAAACCCTAAATCGATGATTAGGAGGATAGTGTGCGTGGATCCTTATAATTTACCAAACAAGTTATAGTTATAACCTAACATGGTTGTTGTTATCCTAAAGAACATATAAAAGTCTTCTAATGAATAGTTCATATATTTGAATCCTAATAAATATCTAATGCACATAATATGAGTAACTCACATATTAGTCCTAATAGTGATACATGATTCTAACCATGTCTTGGACCAATAAACCCAAATGATACGATGAGGAAGATAATTGGAACCTAACTCTGGTCTTAATGCATGGTTTGAAGGTATAAGTGAAGTATAGTCATCATATAAACATGGACCCTAAGTTGTAATCATGTAACCTTAATTCATGAATTCCGGATGACTTTCATGATACATCAATGACATTAGCCGTCATAATCAAATAACATACTTTGATGGACATAAATGATATATAATCACCTAATCATAGATTAATCAAGTCATCCATATGAAATGCATATCACCTTGTTCTCTAATACACACCTAATTATCACCTAATCATGACTTGGTATGTGAATCACTTCATGAATATGTAATATGTTCCACCTTATTCAATTAAATTCATATAATCAATCAAATATGGTTAATGAGTAATTTGATTCACACAAACATGCATGAGTGGCTAATGTGAGGTTAAATGTGCATAATCAATAATAAGAAGTGTATAAACATGATCAATGATTTATGAGGACATTAAGGTGTGTAAAGAAAGGTAATGTAACAAAGCATAATACAAATATAAGTAATTAATGTGACAATATTTGGATTAATTGCAGACTTAATAAAAAATTGAATAAATTTGCCTAATTTGTCAAATAATCTGATATAATTAAATATGGTGATAATATGAGGACAATGGAGTCTAAATCCAAATTATTATGGATAATGGTCAAATATATTAATATACATTGAAAAAATTGAGTATAACTCTAAATTGTGCTAAAACTGTTAATGAGATAAATAAGAACTATATATAAGGTTTCTTGCATGATAATGAAATATAACTATTTTGGAAACAAAAAGAATATAATATGATGCAATAATAAGGATGATAATAAAAATAATGCTAATAAGCTGAAAATGTTAATTGTGTTATATCACATAAAAGGAAATATCAAAAGTGGAACCCTTAGTGATCCATAACAACATGACCTATGAAGAGTTGCATGTGAAGATTCTAGACTCTTGATTTGAGCTAAAGTGAAAGTCTTGTGGTAGTACCATGGTTTGCAAGAAACAACCTAGGATCTTAGAGATGAGATGTTGTCTACTCACCCTTTACTCCTTGCTTGAGATTTCGGGGATGAAATCCTTTTAAGGGGTGGAGTGCTATAATGAACTGAAATTTGGGTATATTCTCAGTTTGGCCCTTTTGCTAAGATTTTTCAATCCTTTCTATCCTTTTTGGTCTTGATGTTGAATTTTTGGAATTTTTAGTGGTTTGGAGTATATTTGATATCTATTCATGCCAATGTATGGGTTTGTGCACAAACACCTCAGTAAACATTTTAATCAGGGCCTAAGATGCAAAATTTCTACTTAAGTGATATATTGATAAAATGAAATTGTTTTAGAGTTTTCTACAACCTTCTGGAAAAAGGAAGAGATAAAGAGATAAATGATAACTCTTTAAACAAGATAATGTGATATTGAATTATTTAATATGAGAAATAGTGGTAATAATGTGTAATGGGCTAAAATTCATAAAAGGAAGACCAATTGGTTAAAAATAACTTCAGATTCATTTTTTGGGTTTGATTTGGCTTGAAGGTCAAGTTTCACAATTTTGTAATAATAATAACTATATCTCTTTTATTTAGAAAAAGAAAAGGTGATTTTCCTCCAAAATATGAAATAAAACAATTAATGACCCCAAATGAGAAAATTAAATTTAGATTCAAAATCTACATGCCAAAACAAGTCTAATTTGGATAATATTTAACATACATGTGTAGATTAGGAGATAGAAAATATGTAAAATCCCAAAGTATGAAACTATATGCAAAATAACTTCAAAGGATAAAATTAATGGCCAATTCATGTTCCACATGTTTTAGTTTGCTTGAGGGTTAAGTTTCACATTAATTGGTGGATTCTAGATGTCTCTAACGTGATAAGAAAGAGAAAATATGAATTACTTCAAAACAATTAAATAAAATACATAGACTCTCCAAAATTGAAAACTAATTTCATATTTTGATTTTACATGTTCAAATTATTATAGGTGACAAATTTTATTAAACTTGGAATTCGTTTGCAGCCTAAATTGAGGAGAGAGAAAAAGAGAAATTAATGAATCCACACTATAGTCCAATTAGATTTAGGATTTCATTTAATGTGTCACGTGTATTGTTTTGGGCCAATTTTTATTTTAATATCATGCACGTGATTTGGACCGTTGGATCCGTAATCTAATGACTCCCAGTCATCTTCTAGCTTCTGCTGAATTGGGAAGCAGTACCAATTTACACGAGATCTCAAATTGGGATTTATCTGTCCCTACTTGACCTCCGATCAAGATTCTTTCTCCATCATGTTCCAAATATAATTTCACACATATCCATACCAAACTCTATATCTATCACCATGTAATTAGGAAATGCCAAATTCTCCCTTTTTGTTTCTCGAAGCCTCGACCTCTATAAACCCTAACTTCTAAACACACCTATAAATATCCCTACACGGAACTTCGTCTTTCTTTGCCTAGACCTCCACTTCTCTCAATTATATCACACATCATGTGTTTGGCTACCGATGATTGTGGTTGGGTCTTGAATTTGCAGAAGATCGCTCTCGTTCTGCTCGTCACCTCCATTCAATAAAACTGAGCTGTAAGTTCCCTAAACATTGCTCTTTCTTTCTCTTCTCTCATTTTCTCAAATTATCACATTGATAAAGTTTGCCCAGTTCTCATGAGAACAAGCAGCTTATAGTTATTGTCCATGGCATGAGTCCGAGAAGGAAGAATCGCCCTGGTGAAATCATTGTTCTACCCTCCTCATCTTCTTCTTTCCTTTGTTTTTCACTTAGGGGCATAAAAGCCTTTTCCCCTCGTTTTCTTTGTTTCGGAAAAGTTAGACCAAGCCTTTGACTCACTAACACGTTCACCCCCCATTAGGCCAAGTTAGATGGGCCCGACCGCTCTTTTTCCCCTTTCTCACGAATAAACTCTATGGATGTGGGTTTTTCTATTTTTGTGATTGGTCGATTTTATAAAAAATCATATATTTTAATCTACTGGTCCAGAATTGACAAATAAATATGTTTTGGAATCAAAACATTATGATCTTTCTAATAAAAATGTTTCGAAAGACCGATTTCCAATTTTTTGAAGGGTGATCTTTGAGAAATGAAATAAATGTATAAAATTCATAAAAATTGCAACTTGATCAAAATAACTCCAAATTTAACATAAAAATATAATTTCTTAATCAAGAGAATCTAATAAATCGTTTGGTCTAGGTTTTGTGACCGAAATCTAGGGTCTTACAAATTGATATAAAATTAGGATTTCTTTATACATTACACTTTATAAAACCCTAATACATGTGAAATAAATTGTAATTAGGTTAAGGTGATCTTGGAATCTATGAAGTTGGCGAAAAGTGATAACTTGGACTCTGAGTTGAGGTATGTGCATATTACCCTTTAAGTTTGGCATATATTGTTAACCAAACCCTAATTTCCCAATGAGGCATGGAATAAAACCTTGATTCATATTATTTCTCTTTTAGATGCAATTATTTCATTAAGTGCTTGGATTCTGATCCACATGCCATATCTCTATTATTTAATGTTAAATATTCCCTTGCCATATTATTTCTTTTAGCATGGTGATTTGGTTGACTTGTTATTTAATGTAGTGTACCTTTGTATAGCCACCCATAGTTTGGGCATGTGTTATTTTGCCCAGAGGAATGTGTATATTCTCCCCACTTTTGTATATATTTTGTAGGTGACTGGGAATGTGTAAATTCTCCCCTCACCTATTGGTTGAGGTTTGGTAGGTTCCTCAACCCTACTTACTTAATGTATTCATACTCTTAATCATGCATGCTATTTATTATTATCTTTTATGGAAAGATTCTTAATTGATTTGTGCCTCTTACTTTTGACCCTCCTTATTTCTTGGTTATTCTTTACCCTTTATTACACTTGATGATAATATCTTGTTCTTGTTCTTTATTTTGACACATAACTTCTTTTTCTCCTCTTTTTGGGTGATCCCAACCACCCAGGCCTAGGACAAGGAGTGGAAGAAGATCAAGGAGGACCAAGCTAGGTTTAGGATAAGGAGTACAAGGCTTTTAACATGGCCCTAACTGATGAAGTTGATGCTTGGAGACAAACTTGATATTGTTTAGATTTCCCTCTACTAGATCATTATGTTGTAATATACATGTAAACCCTATATGGGAGATGATAATGTACTTTTATAAAATTGATTATAGTCATGTTTTATATTAATCTTATATACTTTGGTCTTTTGTATACCATCATGTAAGATTTGAAAATTTTACACCTATTCCAACATACCTTTTGTGTGTGTTTGGAATGGATGTTTTATTCCTCAAATTTTAGCAGGGAGTGGATCCCCTATCGAGTCCCTCTCCTTACACTCCCCCTGTTATCCCCTATTGAGGAAGACCGATAGGGTAAGGGTTATTACCATATATATAGGATGGGGGTTTATCAAATAACCAAAAATAATTAATAAATTTTCAGTAAATCAAAATGAGTTTGGTACAAGATAAAATATAAAAACACCACCATGGTTTATAAAATATGGATTTCTAAGGTTTGCAACATGAACTAAATCCATCTAACTATATCCTCTAGAAATTACATTAACTCTTTTCTGTAACTTCTTCTCGAGATGTCCATTTTACTTCATACTTGTAGCATATCAACATATTAACCTAAAATGGCATGAACAAAAAAATGGTCAGTATAACAAGTTATACGTGCATGTGAGGGGAAAACTATTTGCATCTAGTTGTAAAAAAATATTCACAACTATTATTGTTACAGAATCAAAGTTAACATTTTCATCATAACTACTCAACCCTTTTCTATCCAACGTATGTGAAACCCCTCTAGCAATTTGTCCCTATAGTGAACATAGGCAACCTTGTCACACCGGGTGCTTGGTTCCATATCAGTTCTCCCCACCCAGGGGTTAGACCTTTGCAGATCCTCTACCCCAGGGTCTTAATCATCATTTTCCTTAGATTTCCATACATCCAGAGGTGGCATATGATTCGAGCTAGTTACATTCATAATGTGATATCCATAGTGACTTTATTGATTGTGGGAAATAAACAAATAAGCAAGAATTTATTTGCAATCCATTCGGGAAACCTCAGAAACTAATGCGGGTAGTTGTAGGCGTAACCGCATACCTTTCTCAGAAGTAACTTGATGTCCAAGCAAAAGTCAACAAGAGAAACCAATCAAGCAACTACCATGAAATTAAGCATAACACCCATGCATTGTTATTTTATCCCAAATCTATCATTAAGACTAACTTGGAGTCCAAGTTAGGGTTTTGGGGTCAACTTAGGATTTCATTAGGGTTTTGGTTTCTCAAACCCTAATTATTAGTTTTCATGCTCTTTTGGTTTATCAACCATAGTCTTATTATCATTTGCATTTTTAACTCAACGAAACACTGATTCATCAATTTATGGATTGTTAATATCAAACTATATCTAAGTTGTCCTTTTATAAAAAAAATCAATATTTTATTACTAAGATCATTTGAACATATTAAAAGCATCAAAACCTAATAATTAGGGTTTTCATTCATTAAACACATGAAAGATAGAAACTTTGGGTACTTTTAGAATTTTAGACATATCTAGGTCTTGGATATATTTTGCATTGCATTCCTCATATTTTTCTAAGCAAGATTCATATATAACATGCTATTATTTGACAATCCTACTAATTACTACAATTTTAGAAAGGAAAATAGATTTTACCATTTTCCAACCAATCACATGCTGCCACATAGCTACTGACCATATATTGCAATGCGGTGTGGGGCCTGGTTCAAGCATATCAAATCTTATCATGTTGGCACCCTGTGTTCGCATGGTGAAAGCAAGCGGCGAGCAAAAAAAGAGGGAAAATGATAGCTGCGCCCCATATCTCATAACAGATATGTTGGGGCAAAGGAGTGTTTTCCTCTCTGATCGTATTCATCCTTGCTTCTCCTTCCCTCACGAGTAGGGAGTCAACTCGAAGGATGACTTAAGGATGTGGGACCTTTAGCGCCAAAGGAAGGTACCCTCACCTTCGTTGCACCTTTCCAGATTTAAATATGGTACCCAATTTCTTAGTGACAGTTGGTACGCGGCGGGCGATGAGACAGATCCTTTGGTTTCAAAGAAGTAGGTCAGGGAAGAAGAGAGTATGGCTAACATAAAAACTAGAGAGGGAAAAATGAGTCTTGGGTCACACAGTGCTTTGCGATAGCAATGGTACTTTTTCTTTGATACATATGCCCTATATATAGCCCTGGGATCGAGGGTTGGTCCCTTTGCTTCAAGTGATTTGGGTGAAACCTCTAGAGATCTCCATTTTAGGAAAAACTCATGATGGTTAGGTGTGCACGTTTTGTGCTCCCGAAGTCAATGGACTTTTTTCCTAGTTTGTACGTGCATTGACGTGTGAGAGAATCGATTTGCAAAGTTGCCAATGTCGGAGTTCCTATTTCCTTTCTTGGTTCTGGGTAGATGATGTTCACGTGCCCTCAGATATGAGATTTAAGACCTACCATTGCGTGCGCCAACTCAAGGGGAAATATTATTATTATTTCCAAAAAAAGTTAAATCGTGGCATTAAATGCAATTCCATTGTAAGCCACTCACTTAAGGAATTCTAGAAAATACATAACTCCTATTCTATTAACCCTTTCAATCCCAAATTTTAAGGGAATGTCTATAATGACTTTATCTAACTATGGCAAGGTTTGACTCTAAAACTTGAAAAGACAAGATGATTTTCTTAATATCCAAGTCTCCTCCTTATAATGCATATTTTAGCCATTAAATCTATTCTTTTATCTTTCTATCATTTCTACATTCTTTATTTTGATTACATTTCTTAATAGGAACCATGTGAAATCAAAATTCAACCATTAGTGGTCATCCATACCACTTTCTAGGGAATTCCACTCAATTCTCACAAGTATATTACTTATTATCCATTATCTTTTGCCTTTTTCTCAATATTGGATTTTCTCTACCTTTTCCTTTATATCTATTATTGGATTAACAAAATCAATAGAAATCACAAAATCCATAACAAAGGGAATTTTGCAAAAGAAACCATACTTTTAAAACAAACCATACCTTATTTCCAATATGTCCTTTTTATTGAAATAATTGCATTTCAACTAAGTAAAATACAAGTGAATCCAGGTTATAACATCCTTCCCCTCTTATGGCAATTTTGTCCTAAAAATTTGACTTATCATACAAACAATTCAGGATGAGACTTTTCCATGTCCATATTTAGCGCCCGTGTGGCTTCATCCTCTCCATGGTGCTTCCAAGGAACCTTTACCATCTCTATATTTTTATTCCTGAGCTCTTCCACCTTGGTATCCAATATCCTCATAGGCGACTCAGGGTATGTCAACCTCTCTTAGAGTTCAATAGGTTCAATGCTTAGCACATGGCTAGGACCCTTGACATAGAGCTTCAGATTAGACACATGGAACACATCATGCATCATACTATATTGTGGGGGTAATGCTAGTTTATAGGCAACTTCACCAATCTATTCTAGGACCTCAAATGAAACCACATATCAGTGTCTCAACTTTCCTCTGTTCTTAGCTATAGATAAGAAGGGTCGGATTTTTAGAAACAGATAGTCACCTATAGTGAAGTGAAAATCTTTCCTCTTTGCATCAACATATGAATTCTATCCATCCTGGTCTCTCTTCAGCTTCTGCTTGATCAAAGTGACCTTATCAGCATATAATTGTATTTCCTCTAACCTTAGCAAGGTCCTCTCACCGACATCATCCCAATGAAGTGGTGACCGGCATGGCCTTCCATAAAGTGTGTCATACAAAGGCCTTCTGATACTGGCTTGGTAGCTATTATTATAGGCAAACTCATCTAAGGGAAAGTACTACTCCCATGATCCACCCCAATCTAGCACACATGCTCTTAATAGGTCTTCTAATGCCTAGATCATTATTTCTGACTATCCATCAGTCTGGGGATGATAGGTTGTGCTGAATTTCAACCTTGTACCGAGTTCTTCATGCACTTGTTTCCATAACTTCAAATTGAACTTAGGGTCACGATGAGAAATAATTGAACTCAGAATATCATGTAGATGAAATATTTCTCTCACATAAAATGCAACTAGGTATAATAGCTTGGTAGTAATCTTTAAGGCAAGGAAATGTGCTGATTTGGTTAGGCGGTCCACCAAAAACCATATTGCATCCTGAACTTTCTTTGTATTGGGGATACCCATCACAAAATCCATAGTGATCTAGTAAAATTTCCGCTCATGAGGTTTAATTTATTGCAGTTATCCACCGGTTGTTGGTGTTCAGACTTCACCATTTGGCATGTGAGCCAACTGACCACATATGCTGCTACGCCTCTCTTCATTCCAGACCTCCAAAAATGTCGATGTAAATCTTTAAACATCTTTGTGGTTCCAGGGTGTACTATATACTTAGAACCATGGGCTTCATGCAAGATATGATTCTTCAATGGGGAATCCTCAGGAACCCAAATTCGACTTCAGTACTGAATTCCACCATCCACACCTAGTGAGAGGTGCATATGAGGTCTCTCCATCAAGCCTTTCATCTTTTATAACTCTGGATCACACCTAGTGAGAGGTGCATATGAGGTCTCTCCATCAAGCCTTTCATCTTTTCTAACTCTGGATCACCTAACTGGGAAGCTAATAACTTGGTTGACAGGTTGAATGTTAGCCAAACAGATTCAGTCTTCTAACAACGGTGGATCCCATTTGGCAAACTCATCCAATTCTCTCCACTGGGTAAATAAGATAGTCACACATCTGAGCTATTTCTAACTGAGGGCATATCCTACTACATTAGACTTTCCCTGGTG
This sequence comes from Alisma plantago-aquatica, assembly GCA_963693085.1. NCBI lineage: Eukaryota > Viridiplantae > Streptophyta > Magnoliopsida > Alismatales > Alismataceae > Alisma > Alisma plantago-aquatica. The sequence goes on from OY856412.1 coordinate 200,271,059, forward strand.
GTAGGTGATGGTAAAATCATAGTCTTTCATATACTCCACCCTATTGACCTAGAGGTTATACATCGTCCATATTTTGATAATGACTCAACAATTCCATTCATATGTATCTAATATGTGTTTTCAAGATTGATCTTTGGTGTTAGGTACATGAAAAGAATCAATTTACACAACCCTAGCTTGTCAAAGTTCAAGTGAAAAGCAATGCTAGTGTGCTAATTAGGAAATCCATTAAAACGACCTTAGAAGAATTTTGTAATCACTTGTATTGATAATATGACTTGTAATTAAGATGAGAAAAATATGTGGGATACTTAGTACCAAGTTTCAATCACTTTAGAAAATTGATCACAGATTGCTGATCGGTCGAGTTACAATCTCGACCGATCCCTTGGATCAATTTTCTAGAGAGTGCATCGGTTGAGTTGTGCATTCACAAAACTTGACCGACCGGGTTACTGATCAAATGTGATTTTTATTGATAGGTCAAGTTTCCTAGGACAAACTCGACTGATAGTTTGAAAATTGGGTTTGTCTTTTAGCCGATTGGTCGAGTTACCTTTATTGAATCTCGACCATAGGTACTGTACAGAAAATGCAGGAAAAGTTATTCTAACCATTGATGACTTGTTTGGATGAAAATAGATCCGTTTCCTTGAGAAAAAATGGCTATAATTCGACTCTAAGTGTTCCCCAACTCAAGGGAGCACCCCCATCTATAAATAGGACCACTTGGAGTTCATTCCAAGGTTGCTCATTGATTACACACAAGGTCCTTGCTATAGTTGAGTGTGCTACCACCCCTTTCTCTCTCTAGTTTACACTTCATTTCATGATTTGTGAGTGAGTTAGGATTATTGTAAGAGAGCTCCACCTTTGTGCATGTAAAGGTCTCAATCTTCCACTACTTCCCTATCCCATTCTTTGATGAAGAAAATATAAAGCAAGCTCCATTGATTGAAGAAGGAGCTGTAGCTAGTCCTCTTCAAGGTTGATGAAGAGGTAGTGATCTTCTCCAGGTGAAGTAGAAGGCAAAGGTTGAAGATCCAAGAGGAGAAGAAAAGTCCTTCAAGGCAGAAGACTTGAGCTTGAATGGGGAAGACCTAGGTGAAGGCTGAAGATTCAAGCTATGTGGGTAAGTTTCTTGTTATGGTGGAGATCTCCTTATGGTTGGATGGGTAAATCCTTTGGTGGTCTATTGCTGTAAATCTCTGTGGTGATATAAGAAAGAAAAGCACTTGAAAAGTCCTAGAGGTTGACCTCTCTAGGTAGTGGACTGACTCACTTCTAGTTTGAAGTGTGGAACCACTCTACATCCCTTTATCAAGTGCTTGCTATAAATCTCTCTCATCCTTGCTATACTTGTTAGATAGGACTTCAAATTTCCATTAAGCTATTTCTCCTAATTGATATAATTTGAAGGTCTAATCTATTTTGTGAGAAATTGTGTAGCTCTATTCACCCCCCCCTCTAGAACCCTTAGATCCAACAAGTGGTATCAGAGATAAGGATCTTCTCTAACAATCTCCCATGAGATGAGAAGATGGGCAACAACCTACTTGGTTCACTCAACCTAGAGGGAGGGTTCTCCATGCATCCTCCGGTCTTTGATGGCACCAACTTCCTCTATTAGAAGAGAAGGATGTAGTTCTACATTCAAGGGATGAACTTTGATATGTGGAAGGTGATGGTCATACCTTATAAAGAGACAACCGAAGCTGTTGCAACATGGAGTGAAGCTTCTCTCAAGAAAGCTCAACTCAATGCAAAGGCCATTAGCATTGTATACACAACCCTCACTCCCACAACGTTCAACCAGATGTCATCATGAGACACCGCCTATAAGGTTTGGGACAAGCTGTGCATCACGTATGAAGGCTTAAATCAAGTCAAGGAGGCAAAGATCTACATGTTGGGCAGCCTCCTAGAGAACTTAAAGATGGGAAAGAAAGAAGGCATTGCGGAGATGTATTCAAGGATGAATGTCATAGTCAATGGGATGGCTGCTTTGGGCACTCCTTTGGAAAGAGGCATCATCAAATCAAAGATCTTGAGAACTCTTCCAAAGAGATGAGAGTCAAAGGTTACCTCCATTGAAGAAGTGAGGAGCCTTGGTGGCATCCCAACTGAAGAACTCATTGGGAATATTCAAGCCCATGAGCCTAGACTTGACAAGCAAGAAGAAGAAGCTAAGCAAGAAGAGAAGGAAGCCAAGAAGATAAAAGATAGTGATTTCAAAGCACAAGTGGAGGCTATCATCCTTCAACAACAACTTGCTTTCCAGACTTTCTCTCCCTCCTCCAGTGAATATGAAGGCCCTAGTGAGCATGAAGCCAACTACATCAAGGACAAGGACTTTAAAGGAAAGCAAGCCTCCTCCTCTACTCCGAGATGCTACAAGTGTGGTCAAAAGGGGCAATACAAGAGTGAATGCCCGAAGTCAAGAAAGTCTCACCACAAGAGCAGCTCAAGGAAATAAGAGGATTACAAGAAGGAGAGAAAGCAAAAGAGGAATGATAAGAAGAAAAAGAGACACAAGAATGCAACTAATACAGCTTCGGAAGCTTCATCTTCAAGAAGCTCTAGCTCCAAAGAAGATGGAGAGTGTCACCTTGCTCTCATGGCCTCTACAAGTGAAGATATTGGTGAGGTAAGTGAGGTAAGCTTGCATGAACTGCCTAAAGAAGCTATTATTGACATGCTTGTTACTACCAAGTCTTATTTTGCTAAATGTAAATCTAAAAGAAAATGGTTAGAAAAAATCATTGATGATCTTTATGCTAAGCTTGAAATTTTGAAATTGAATGAGAAAACCAATCTTGAGAGTATTGATAACTTGCAAGGGCAATACCTTGATCTTGAGCTCCACTACAATGGGGTTGAAGTTGAGAATGGGATGTACCTTAAGAGCATTGAAAATCTTAAGGAAGAGAACCAACATTGCCTAAAAGAAATTGAATTTCTTAAAACTAAAAATGCTGAATTTAAGTTGATTATCGATGCTTGTAGAGAAGAGAGATATGTTTATCTCAAAGAAATTCAAATGTTAAAATTTGAAAATGCTAGGTTGCTTATTCAAGTAAATAATTTATCTTCTAGACCTTTGTTTCCTAGTGTTAATGTTGTTGCCATCTCTCTTGAAAAGGATTCATATCTTACTAAAGCTTTATGCTTCGAGGCTGATCTTGTGCATGCTAGGGATGACATATCTAGTTTATATTATACTATTGTTTCTTTGAATGATGATAACCATAGATTAAGAGCATCCCTGTAGAAATTCCTCAAAGGGAAGAACTCCCTAAATGAAATCCTTGATCATTCTACCCAACAAAGTGGTACTAGTGGTTTGGGATTTGTAGGGGGAGCTTAAAAGGGCAAGAGTAAGGCCAAAGGTAAGAAAAAGAGCAAGGAGATCTCTTTATTTGTAGGAGAATCTTCGAGCACTAAGAATCCTATCGTTTGTTCTTATTGCAAATGTGATGATCATTATTCTACTTATTGTCCTTACAAGCCTAAGGGGACCAACCCAAAGATGAAATGGATCCCCAAGATAACTCCATATCCCAAAGTTTGAGTTGAGAACTGGCATTCTCCTTTCTTGTAGGGAAAAGATAGATGGATTGCTGATAGTGGCTGCACAAAGCACATGACGGGTGATGTAAGACATTTCAACAATTTCACAAAGAAGAAAGGAGGATCCGTCACCTTTGGGGACAACAAGAAAGGTAAAGTCAAAGATGAGGGTGATATAGGTTAATACTTATGCATCAAGAATGTTCTTTTTGTGGATGGCCTACATCACAATTTAATAAGTGTTAGTCAGCTTTGTCATAATGGTTACCTTGTTCTATTTACTTCTTTTGAATGTTTGATTATAGATTCCCTCACCTACCAAGTTATATATAAGGGAACTAGAAGTGGTAATCTTTATGTTATTGTTCTTAACTCTATTAAGCATGTGGTTGGTAGATGCCTTGTAGCCAATTTGATTGATATTTGTCTTTGGTACTGCCGGCTTAGTCATGTAAATATACATCAATTAAAGAAGTTGAGCAAAAAGGACTTAGTCAAGGGACTTCCTAAATTGGATTTTGAAAAGGATGAGGAATGCCAACCTTGTATACAAGGAAAACAAACCAAGTCCTCCTTCAAATCCAAAGGAGTCCTTAACACTAAGAGAGATCTTGAGCTTCTTCATATTGATCTATTTGGACCAATGAGAACATAATCACTTTGTGGTTCCAAGTATTGCCTTGTTATTGTCAATGACTTCTCTAGATATACTTGGACCTTCTTTCTCGTTTCAAAGAGTGACACACTTGATTTTTTCTTTAGTTTTTGCAAACGAGTTGAGAATGAAGCTTATTTCCAGATTATTTCCATCTGAAGTGACCATGGGGGAGAATTTGAAAATGAGCTTTTTGAGCATTTTTATCAAGAATCGAGTTATGCTCACAACTTTTCTTCACCTCGAACACCTCAACAAAATGGGGTTGTAGAGAGGAAGCATAGGTATCTACATGAGATGGCTAGGACCATGCTTCTTGAGTTTGATACTCCTAAGAAGTTTTGGGTTGAAGCTGTCAGTACCTCTTGTTATGTGCAAAACTGTGTTTTCACTCATCCCTTGCTTAAGAAAACCCCCTATGAACTGTGGTGTGGTAGGAAGCCTTCTATCTAGTATTTCCATGTTTTCAGATGTTCTTGTTTTGTTTTGAATACGAACGATTCTCTTGACAAGTTTGATCCGAAATCATATAAGGCTTTCTTTCTTGGCTATAGCACTACTAGCAAGGCATATAGAGTTTATAATATTGATCTTGCTAAGGTAGAAGAATATATTAATGTTAAGTTTATTGAGATTAACCCCTCTATTCCTAAAGATATTGTTTCAAATGATGATGTTGCAGGTGAAGTGATTTCTATTCTTAAAAAGTTAACATCACCCAAATGGGAAAAGAGGTGGCTGCTCAAGAAGAAGAAAATGATGATGAAAAGAAGGATCCAACTCCCTAGTTTGCAAAGAATCATTCTAAGGAGCTGATTTTAGGTGATCCATTTGAAAGAGTGAAGACGAGGACTGCATTCAACAAAGAACAAGCCAACAACACCTTCATCTCACAACTAGAGCCTAAAGATGTTAAGGAATCTCTTAGGGATGAAGAATGGATCCTATCTATGTAAGAGGAGCTGCAACAATTTGAGAAGAACAAAGTTTGGACCCTTGTGCCAAGACCAAGTGATAGGAAGATCATTGACACCAAATGGGTCTACCGCAACAAGCTAGATGAAAGCAGCAAAGTGGTAAGAAACAAAGCAAGGTTAGTGGATCAAGGCTACAATCAATAAGAAGGTATTGACTTTGATGAAACTTATGCACCTGTAGCTAGACTTGAGTTCATTTGTATGTTTCTTGCTTTTTCTAGCTATAAAAACTTTCTTTTGTATCAAATGAATGTTAAAAGTGCATTTTTGAATGGTACAATTGAGGAGGAAGTGTATGTTGCACAACCTCTGGGATTTGAACATGATAATCTACCTAACCATGTTTATTTGTTGCAAAAAGCTCTCTATGGACTCAAACAAGCACCAAGGGCTTGGTATGAGAAATTAAAGAACTTTTTGTTAGATGACGGTTATGTCATGGGAAAAGTGGATTCTACCTTGTTTCTAAAGCACACTTCTATCAATTTTCTTAGCATTCAAATATATGTTGATGATATCATATTTGGCAGAACTAACCTTGATCTTTGTAAAGAATTTAGTGATCTTATGCATAGTGAATTCGAGATGAGTATGATGTGTGAACTCACATTCCTCCTCGGCTTTTAAATCAAGAAAACAAAAGATGGGAACATCATCAACCAATGCAAGTATACAAGTGAACTAATTAAGCACTTTGGGATGGAGAACACCAAGCTGATGGAAACACCCATGTCAAACACCGCCAAACTTGATAATGATGAAGAAGGTGAGAAGGTAGATGAGAAGATCTATAGAGGTATGATTGGAAGTTTACTTTACTTAACTGCCTCTGGACCTGACATAATGTTTAGTGTTGGCTTGTGTGCTAGATTTCAATCAAATCTTAAGAAATCTCATCTTATAGCTGTTAAGAGGATTCTAAGGTACCTAGCCAAAACTCAAAATTTTAGACTATGGTATACCTAGTCAAGGGACTTTAATATTACTAGCTATAGTGATGCCGATTATGTAGGCTGCTTGATTGATAGAAAGTGCACAAGTGGCATTGTTTCCTCCTAGGACCATGCTTGGTGTCTTGGTTCTCTAAGAAACAGAGCACCATGGCATTATCAACCACCGAGGCTGAGTACATTACAGTCGGGAGTTGTTGTGCCCAGGTCCTATGGATGAAGCAAAGGCTCCAAGACTTTAACATTAATTTTGACGCTTCTCCTATCTTTTGTGATAATACCAGTGCAATTAACTTGTCTTATAATCCTATATTGCATAGTAGAGATAAACATATAGAGGTTCTCCATCACTTTCTTTGTGATCACATTGCCAAGAAGGATATTTATATCATGTATGTGGACACGAAAAATCAGTTGGCAGACATTTTCACTAAACCTCTAACTAGAGAGGAATTTAATTTTATTAGATCAAAATTTCTTATAACTACTTTGGATGTATCTGATATGCCTCTATCTAGTACCCATCTATCCTATATGTTTTGCATCTATCTTGATTATCTTTTTTTTATATGCTTAAAATTGGATTTTCATGTTCATATTGCCTTATTTTTCTCTTGTTTTTAGGTATTTTTTGTAAACTTATTTTATCACAAAATAGTACCCAATGATGAGTGATATGTGCCTAAGTATGTTTAATATACATAATGGACTTGAAAAATATATTTAATTAGCTTTCAAATGTCTAGAAATTAAGTTTGATGGTTTTAGGTCAGGTTGACCATCGGTCGAGTTTCCCCCATGACAAACTTGACTGATCCATGGCCAAGAGCTTGTTAAAAAATGACCAATCGGTGGAGTTTCAGACTCACAGAATTCAACCGATCGACGAGTTGAAGCCAACTTAAGTTGGATTCGGCCGACTATTCTCCCTCTCAACTAGAGAATAGTCGACCAATTCCCCTTCTTCTAGCCCTAAGCTCTCCACCCCAGACCTTACCTTTCCTATCCTAGCCCTAATCTGACCTAGATATGCCATCCTAGACCTTCCTTCTTGCTCAACCTTGGTGTGTGAACGGTTTTGGTGGTTTATTTTGTGCGTTTTCTCTCTTCTTATCCTTCTTTTCTCCTCCATGGCTTCTCATAGAAGAAAGAAACCCGGCCCTAGCAATGCACCATCCTCTTCTTCATCCTCTCACTTGATTCTATTTGATGAGACCCTCTTTGTCTCAATAGAGGCTATAAATAGGTATAAGGACCTTCTTCCTAGGAGTCCTTTTCCGTTTAGAGCCTTGTTTGAACCTAGCCCTAGGTGTCAAGCTATCATCGATCAAGTAGTGAGGTTGCTATCCGTTCATCACCTATCCGCCCTGGCTATCGAGTGTGATTGCTTTCATAATTCGATGTCTAGAATGAAAGTAGTTCACAAATTCTACACAAATTTGCATTGGAATTACGACTCCCTTGTACCCCCTCTGAATACTCAAGTAATCCTTTCTTCCATGATCTCTAGGAAGAGATTCCAAATCTCTGAGGATATCCTGAATGTTTTCTTTTCAGGAGCCGATGAGAATGACACCTGGTGTAAGGATTATGGTCAGTATTTTGACCTTTTAGATCCTAAAGGTTTCTATAGGTAGAATGAGATCACCCTTCCTGATATCCATCGCTATCTAAAGAAACCTGATGTTCCTTATAAGAAGAAGAGCACCCTACCCTCCTCCTCCCTTGATCTCAAGAAGTGTATATTAGCCCTAGTGGTCAACTGCAACATCCATCCAAAGAAAAATCAAAAATATATTGCAAAGAACACTACGGTGATCATGTACTGCATCTTAGAGAATGCCAGAGTCAAGTGGTCTACATATATCCTCCACCATATGACTTGCTTTGACTCTAGGAAGAACACCCGTGGCACCCATCCTCCTTATCCAGCCCTGATATGTGGTCTTTTCCAGTTTGCCACTGAGAAATCACTCTTCTCTGACTTCCACTATAGACCTGACAGGAAGGGAGTGTGCATCAGTGAGACCACAATTCAAAAATCCATGCCTATCCTTTCCTCCACCACACTCGGTGCTTCACCCTCTGCCTCTTCTGCCCCTACCTCTACCTCTACCCGAGCTCCACCTACTCATCCACCCTGACCTAGCCGTGCCTCATTCTGTGTGTCCAATGAATCCCTCATGGGTTATATGATGCACCAACAGGAATACCACCTCCAGGTCCAGGAGCATCTGCACCAGGATTTATGTTCAATCATGTCAGACATGAACTTATCCTGTGCACACCCATACCCCACCTACCAGCCTTACCCCAGTAGTGATTATGCATCATATGCATACCATCACTTCTACCCTACTCCTAAGCCTTCCATTGCTTCTCCTACACCCTATGCTGGTGGTGGTTCTGCTCTTGTCTTCCTACCATTACCTGTTGGCCCCTTGGCCACTCTTCTTGCCAGTCTGGGTGATTATGCTCCCTCCTTCCCTCAGGCCAATGAGCTCTATGCTCTTGGTATGACTTGGGATGAGTAGAATGCTCGTTGGCCCGGTCGTGGCTTCAATCCTTCTGTGGATGAGGAGATGCCTGACCAGGCTGATGCTGAGACTACTAATGCTGATGAGGATGTTGGTGATGGTGACGATGCTGATGATGATGGTGATGACTCTGGTGGTGACTCTGGTGATGAAGGCAATGCTACTACACCTCCTGATGGAGACGATGAGTATGAGACTAATGCCGAGGATGATGATGATGTGGACATAGATAGCTTAGATGTCTAGTTGTTTCTTATATTTTAGTCTAGTTTGCTGATCATATATATCTTTCTAGGCTATTTTGTATTCGAAACATCTGGGCACATTATCTGAGATGTACTATTTTATTTTTAGCTTTCAACGATTCTTGCTTGTAGTTTTTTTTATGCGAACATGCTTCATGGGTTGTAATCTATCTTCTGTTCACTCTTACTCTTTGATCAGTTATATCTTATGAGTTGGTGCCATTTTCACCATATTTTGATTATGACCTAGCTTGTGTGTTTCTCTCGTCTCTATTTGATATAGATTATGAGATTGCATGTTTGAACATCTGCTTGGTTGTGTTTGAGAAGACCTTTTTGTATGCTCTTCTAACCCCTTATTTTTTTATAATGTCAAAAGGGGGAGAGAAATTTCAATGTCTTGAAACTCAATCATATCACTATTATTGCTTATGTGATCCTTTTCTTGTTCTTTATATGCTTTATCATGTGACTTGCTAAAGGATCATGTAGTACATGCATGTTATATTGCTTTGTGTAGAAAGAGTAACTATGCAGGTTAAAGTAAGCATAGATTGAGGGGGAGAAATTCACATTATTTAAATCTTGAATCCCCCTAATTCATAAGGCAAAGGTATACTTTTAATATTCTTTTCAATATGTTTGAGGAATGGTTTGTCATTGTCAAAAAGGGGGAAAATGTTGACCTAGAGGTTATACATTGTCCATATTTTGATAATGAATCAACTATTCCATTCATATGTATCTAATATGTGTATTTAAGATTGATCTCAGGTGTTAGGTACATGAAAATAATCAATTTACACAAGCCCTAACTTATCAGTTCAAGTGAAAAGCAATGCAGGTGTGCTAATTAGGAAATCTATTCAAACAACCTTAGAAGAATTTTGTAATCACTTGTATTGATAATACGACTTGTAACTAAGATGAGAAAAATATGTGGGACACTTATTACAAAGTTTTAATCACTTTTTAATCACTTTAGAAAATTGATCACAAACTGCTGATCGGTCGAGTTACAATCTCGACTGATCCCTTGGATCAATTTTCTAGAGAGTGCATTGGTCGAGTTGTGCATTCACAGAACACGACCGATCAGGTTACTGACCAAATGTGATTTTAATTGATCGATCGAGTTTCCCAGGACAAACTCGACCAGTAGTTTGAAAATCGGGTTTGTCTTTCAGCTGATCGGTCGAGTTACCTTTATTGAATCTCGATCGAATGTACTGTACAAAAAATGCATAAAAAGTGATTCTAATCGTTGGGGACTTGTTTGGATGAACATAGATCCGTTTCCTTGAGCAAAAATGGCTATAATTCAACTCTAAGTGTTCCCTAACTCAAGGGAGCACCCTCAACTATAAATAGGACCACTTTGAGTTCACTCCAAGGTTGCTCATTCACTACACAAAAGGTCCTCGCTATAGTTGAGTGTGCTACCACCCCTTGAGCCCCTTTCTTTCTCTAGTTTACACTTCATTTTGTGATTTGTGAGTGATTTAAGATTATTGTTAGAGAGCTCCACCTTTGTGCATGTAAAGCTCTAAATCTTCCACTACTTCCCTATCCCCCTTCTTTGATGAAGAAAATCTAAAGCAAGCTCCATCGAGTGAAGAAGGAGTTGTAGCTGGTCCGCTTCAAGGTTGATGAAGTGGTGGTGATCTTCTCCAGGTGAAGGAGATGGCAAAGGTTGAAGATCCAAGAGGAGAAGAAAAGTCCTTCAAGGCGGAAGACTTGAGCTTGAATGAGTTAGACCTAGGTGAAGGCTGAAGATTCAAGCTAAGTGGGTAAGTTCCTTGTTAAGGTGGAGATCTCCTTGTGGTTGGATGGGTAAGTCCTTTGGTGGTCTGTTGCTGTACATCTCTATGATGATATAATAGAGAAATGCACTTGCAAAGTCCTAGAGGTTGACCTCTCTAGGTAGTGTACTGACTCACTTCTAGTTTGAAGTGTGGAACCACTCTACATCCCTTTGTCAAGTGCTTGCTATCAATCTCTCTCATCCTTGCTATTCTTGTTAGATATGACTTCAAATTGCCATTAAGCTATTGCTCCTAATTGATATAATTTGAAGGTCTAATCTGTTTTGTGAGAAATTTTGTAGCTCTATTCACCCTCCTTCTAGAGCCCTTAGATCCAACACACCCATCGTCTTTGTCTTAACTTTAGGCCCTTTTGGGTCAGGAGGTACTTCAATCTTTTGGGGTCGATGAGGATTTCAAAGGTAGCTTCATATAGATAGTGTATTTTTGGGGCATGAATAATTGTCGCTAACTCCAGATCATGTGTTGGGTAGTTCACTTCATTCGACTTGAGTTGTCTAGAGGCATAGGAGAAACAAGTTTATTTTTCTCTAGCACACACCCAATCCCCATGTTTGAAGTGTTGGTGAAGAAAATAAAACATTCATTTCCTGATGGTAGGGTCAACACATGAGTTTTGGTCAGTTTCTCCTTCAACTCATGAAATCAGGCTTTACATAAGTCAGACCACACGAACTTCTCATCCTATTGAGTGAGATTGGTGAGGGGAAAATCGGTCTTTGAGAAATCCTTAATGAGTTTCCAGTAATACCCGACCAATCCCAGGAAGCTACAAATCTCAGAAGGGTTCTTTGGTGTTGGCCAATCACGTACGACAAACACTTTGGCAGGATCCACTGAGATGGTCACTCCAGATATAATGTGTCTAAGGAACATGACATGGTCTATCCAAAATTTACATTTTGATAACTTCTCATAGAAATTCTTCTTTCCCAAGATATCAAGGACTCTAACAAGGTGGTCAAGGTGTTTCTCTAAGTCATCTGAATATACCAGATGTCATCTATGAACATTATGACAAAAGAGTCTAGGAAAGGTTGGAAAATATTGTTCATGAGGTTCATAAACACGCTCGGGGCATTGTATAACCCAAAAAGCATGACTAAAAACTCATAATGGCCATAACAGGTTTGAAAGGAGAGTTTTAGAATATCTTCTTTCTTAACTCGCAACTTGTGGTATCCCAATCTTAGGTCAATCTTCAAGAAAATAAGGGTGACTTGAGCTGGTCAAACATGTCATCTATTCAGGGTAAAGGATACTTGTTCTTAATGGTAGCCTGATTTATCATCCTATAGTCTATGCACATATGGAGTGATCCATCCTCCTTCACAAATAGGACCAGAGCTCCCCATAGAGAAGTGCTAGATATAATGAAGCATTTGTCTATCAAATCCTGTAGTTGCTTTTTCAGATCAAGCAACTCATGGGGCATCCTATAAGGTGTCCTAGAAATAGGGTTCATCCTAGGAGCTAACTCTATGAAGTAGTCCACTTCTCTCCCCAAAGGAATGCTAGGAAAATCATCTAGGAACACATATGCATAGTTCCTGACTACCTCTATCTCCTCTAGGGGTTGTACCTTAGGCTCTGAATTGGTAACTACTTCTAGGAATGCCTAAAACCCCTTAGATATCATCTTCTCTACCTTCAAGGTTGAGATATAAAGGCTAGTAGTCTAATGGTAAAAGGTGGGTGACCTGGTCTCTCTATTCTTATTTTCTTTTCTCTACACTCTATTTTTTCATTATAAGTATAGAGCCAATTCATGCCAATTATTACATCAAAGTCATTCATGTCAAGGAAGATACAATCTGTAAGGAGTTCATTATTCACATATTTAACTGGTATGACTATTGTTCATAAGAGAGATGAAAAGATTCGACCACTAGGAGTAGTGACTTCCAAAATATATCCTAAATCCTTGAAATCCAAACAAAACATAGTTGCAAGATTTCTCTAAATAAAAGTATTGCAGAACTAGAGTCAAACATAGTTTTTAAATTTTGTCACATAATTTTAAGCATGACTACAGATTCATGACAGTCAAACTACTATGCATTGCATATTTAAAGATAGGAAAATAACTCTAGGGGTGGTTACCCTCTATCAACCGGTTAGCATTGGCGTGTGCCTCTTCATTGTCAATGGAAAAGACTCAGGACTGTCTTTACTCTCCTGTAGGGGGGCTAATTCTGCTAATGCCACTGGCTAGGCTACCACTGGTTCTTATCCTTGTCGAGCAGGAAGGGGATAGTTGACTTGGAAGTGTCCCTCTTGTAGGCATCGGTAACACACTTTGTTTTCAAAGTGAGACTTACCAAAATGAAACCTTCCACACTTATGACATCTCAGAGATGCCCCATTCCAACGATCCTCATTATGGGTTTTTTCTTTCCCTCCATTCTTTACCTTTCCATTTTTACAACCTTGAGCCCTTCTATTATCATTACTTGGTTCTAATATGCCTTCTATGAATTCTAAGTATCCTGTGGGCTGCTTATGTGGTTGCAACATTGTCCTCTCCATGTCTAGGGTGAAGTTAAGGGCTTCAATGAAGTTTTGGGGTTTGCTTGCCATCACATTGGGCCTTATCTGATGATGCAGATGCTCCACAAAGTGTTCCACTTGATGCTCTTCAGTCAACATGTAGCCAAAGCACTCTAGAAGGCTAAACTTTTAGGCATATTCTGATATTGTCATGTTTCCCTGATTAAGGAGCATGAACTTCTTCTCCTTTCTTTTGTGGTAGCACTGGGGATGATTTGTGGAATGAAGTTGGTATGGAAGTCTTCCCAGGTGGTGGGTTCCAAATCTCAACCTGCGATGTAGTTTTCCCACCATATCTTTGCAGGCCCTTCAAGGAGGTGGGTGGCGAACAGAACCTTCTTGTTGGCTTGCACCTCCAGTGTGTGAAAGCCATTTTCCACTCCTAACAACTAAAAATCCTCTTCATTAACCACTTTTATCTTGTATCCACCCCATAACGTCTCTATGTTGATCTTAAGTAAGTCAAGAACGATGACTCCAAGATGAGGGAGGATGGGCAGAGGTTCACCATTCTTGCTTCGGGCAAGTTCTCTGAGGGTTAGGGCACTTATGGCCTCAATCAATCTCTTTTGTTGCTCCAACCAAATTGCATCTGATGTGGGACCACCACTTATCATACTGCTAATCTATAGTTATTTACATGTTTAGGATCACCCTTAGGCTCATCTTCTATTATAAGTTCAGCTTCAGGGTTGGGACCATCTTTAGGGTTTGGTATGTTGAAGGGGATGACCTCGTGCTTAGGGCCTCTCTCTGTAGAGGCCTCTTGTTCCCTCTTACTCTTCTTATCTGAGGAGGGTTTCTTCTTGAGGGAGGTCCTTGGTCCAACGTACTCATCATGGGTGATGTTGTGTCACATAATCTTACCTCAATTTTATATTTAGGATATTAAAGAATCATAAAACTCATGTCTATGTCATCTTACCTACATGCATTTTATTATTTGTAGAGGATGCCTAGTCCTTAATATCCATGACCCTAGTACTTAGAAAGAGATAAAGAGAGCAGTTACATGTACCTAGGGTTTAGTAAGTGAAGGGGGTAGAGAAGTGATGAAAGTAGCTGAGAAATCCTAGAGGCATTTTATTTCTAGTAAAATCCTTTGACTTTGGCCAGGCTGGATGCACATGTTCGGCAATCCTCGTATGTCGACTAGCAGTGCATAGGAAAATATTGCCAACCCTTAGATTGTGGTTATTTCTAGACAACACCATCTTTAGAAAATACTCTAATAATTCTCTTAGTCTCTACATAACTCTTAAAATTTAATTATTTTTTGCTCATGATTAAAACTTAATAATTATTAGAAGTTAAATGTTAAACCATCTCTGATACCAAATTGAGGGGAATTACCTCTGTGCCCTCCTGCACCAAGCATGATACCAGGGGTGTTTGGGTCATTTCACTCCAAGTCTTTCCCTTCCTTGCAATGCTCTACCCTTCTGAACGAACACGGGCACATACGCCACATCCTTCACCATAGGTAGCACAACCCAAGCATGTAGAATTTCATCAACTACATGTAAGGACCTCACTTTTCAACAAGCCATTACTAAAATTTTCCCAAGGATCTAGATTTCAAACAAACAATAAAAAATAGCAAATTATTTCATTCATTTAAAAAAAATATTTACAAGATGCTTTTACATGAAATTCCTTTACTAGAACTGTATATAGAGAAGAAGTGTTTATATAAATCCTCCTGACTTAGATGAATGCCTTCATGTCACTTCATCTGGTTTATCATGTCTCTAAACATCTTTATATTTAGTGTGTACCAAAACCGTCGACAAAAAAGCACGGATCATTATAACAAGTTATAATGTGTATGCGGGGTGCATGCAAAAGTGTGCAAGTAAAATAACAACATATAGTCCATCAAAAACATCCAAATAAGAATCATCATTTTCTTCACATAATCTTTCTTTATGTGATACTCATAGTGGTATTATAATTGAACATAATATAAATAAACACCCAATAGTTTAATTGGTCAATTCTCGAGAAAATCCTCAGAAAACACCAACAAACTAATGAGTGTAGCCATAGGTGTAACCACATACCTTAATGGGGAGCTATGCAGAATATACAATTATACTTCAAGCACATTCAAACAGTATAATCAACAGAGAAGATTCCTGGTAATTCGACATAAATCTGCATGTATATAAATCCTAAAGTGTCACCATCATGTTATTCAAGTTAAACTCTACACTATCATATTATAGGGTCTAGGTTTCCTTGGCATTGAGTTATCATTAGGGTTATGTTTGATACTCCAGTTCTAATGTTCATTAATTTTAATGACTTAAGAGCCCTGATTCGTATTATGTGTAGCCATGTTCATTAAAACTATCATAACCCTTTATTATGAATACTTAGATCATATTAACATCATTAAGGTTATAACCACTTACATCATTGATGTCCAAAATCTTAATTACACATGTTAAGTATCATCCACTCTAGAAAACCTAGTTTCTCATTGTTATGATCATAACCATATTAAGTTTCCATTAAAGTCCACAATATCAGATAATACCATAAAAGAGAGGTTTTTAACATATTCCACATGTTAATACACATGCTCTAGGGTTTGCATGCACTAATCACATCTTTAAATCATCTTTGCACTAATTTTGAAATTGGAAGCATAAATAGACTCTAAAACTATTTTATTTGGATTCCTCTTATTTTTTGGATCAAAATGATATATAATTTTGATGTTTTTTGATATATGTTTTAATTACTACACTACTTGCAAGAATGAACTTTCATGGAGTAATGGGAGATTGACACATCAGCGTCTCGTGCTTTATTTTAACTTGCATACTGGGCCGGCTCAACATCTCCCTAGACCGCCAGTTAAACTGAACCAACCAAGTCTGGTTATCTGTTTCTTAATGTCACAGACGCGTCTCCATATGCAGGTTGCGCCCGCGTTGCCAACTCTCGCAGCCGCTTGGTTTTCTTCCGATGATCGTGGCTCTACGAGGGAGTCACCTCCTCTTGTTGTTTGCCCACATGGTGCCCTCTCTACCCTACTGCTGATTCAACCTCTACCCCTTGGCTCCTCAAGCATACTCCATCCTCCTTCCTCATGAGGGTTTTTGCTCCCGTCCATCTCCTACCTGCGGTCTATCCAATGCCTAGACGAGGCTCTACTGTTGTCCATACTATAGGGTGCCACCATCCTGGCGCAACCACGGAAGCCACTGATGAGTCTCCTGAAATGCATTTACAGATCCAAATGGGGTGAGGCACTTGCCCTGGTGTGTATAGGTAAAGGAGAAGAAGAAGCTTTGGGATCTTAGGAAGATGAGGGCGTTGCAGGTCCGCATTCCTCCATCACCTCGACCACGCATGCTGTTGTCACAGAGACAAAGCCATTGTCTAGGTTGCTTAGACCTTCACCAACAGCAAGCCGTGATGTTCGTTGGTGCAAGACAGATGCAGTGGACTCCTCAGACTAGCATACCCCTACTATATATATATATATATATATATATATATATATATATATATATTCCGACTACCTCTACAATTGTAGTAGGTCAAGAGTTACATATAGCCCCTTTGCTCGCTATACAACACCCACATGAGCAACTCACACTACTAGCTAACATGTAGTTTCTTTATTACACTTTTACAAATTTGTACAACAATAGTACTCACTCTCCTAGCTACACCTCCATGCTTGTGAGAATTTCTTTCGGACTAGATATAAAAGCATAGAGCAGCCAACAAGAGCATATTCCTATCACCATTGCCGCAGTGCTTGACCATCCTCTTAGTATCATCAATCAGTTTGATCTGTAGGTGGAACTCCTTGTAAACTTTCTCCCACACTTCTTTAGTGAATTTGCAGCCACCAAAGAGGTGTTCATGGGATTCCTCCTCCTCTTTACACAACAAACAAATAGGGGATATGTTGCTGTTCTATTTTTTCACTTTATCCAAGGTCGCGAAGGCTCCATGCAGGATCTTGAAGACACACACAGACCATTTAGGAATGTATTTTCTAGCCCATATTTTCTCCATTGTTTCATCTTTTCCATCTCTCGTTCTAGTGATTTCCCATAGATCAGCCTTTGGATTTATCATGTGCCACTCCCCCATATGATTCATGGCAAAGAGATGCTTCACCTGTGGCCATAAACTCCTCATCACTTGGATAGTGTGTGTCAACCCTTCCCGGGTTTTTGGCTGAAAGTCCAACCCTTGTGGATATCTTTCTGTCATCCATCTTCCCCAAACAGAGCCACATGTTTGATATAGAATGATCTGCTTTAGTGTCCCCCATCTGGAAATGCCACAAGGTGTTTTCAGCTGCAAGCCACCTTCTTCCTTAGGTAAGGCCAACCTAGCATACCGCATAGGATGATACTCACCCGCCCAGATAAAGTTAGCTATTTTCATCTCCATCCTATCAAGTACAACACCCGATATCTCCCCTTGTTGCACCCAGAATATGGGAAGACCCTCAATAGTTTCTCTAATCAGAGTTTCCTGTCCCGCCATAAATGTCTTATGTGTAGGCCACCATGCAATCATCTCATCCAGTCTGTCAATGTAATCAACAAAGTCTTTGACTTGTAAGTTGCCACCTGCTAATGGGAAGCCCAGATATTTAGTGGGCAACTTGCCCAGCTCCATGCCCATGGCTTCTTGAAGCCTATCCTCCATCTGGTAACAATTCTTTGAGAGGTAGAGATGGGTTTTTTTGCATTAATGTACAACTCGGTCTATTGTTTGAAATCTCCAAGAAATTTTTTCAGCTCTAGCAGCATGTCCACTTTAGCCTCCATAAATAGAAGAACATCATCAGCGAATATAAGATGGCTCATTACCTTCATCCCGTGAACTGTGTATGCCTTAATCAGCCTTTTATCTTTATCTTTCTTCAGTTTCCTTATGAAATACTCCATGATGAGGGTGAAGAGAAGTGGTGAAAGGGGGTCACCTTGCCGTAACCTGTTACCTCTTTTAAACATCCATGCCGATGTACCATTAACAAGAACAGAGAAGCTCGTTGTGCTAACACACTATTGCATCTATTCTATCCATGTTTTAGAGAATCTCATCTGTTGCATGATCCACCACATCTTATCCCATCTGACGCTGTCATAGGCCTTGGACACATCAAGCTTTAGACAAGGTTTTCAGCTTCCTCTCATCACTATGAAATCATCTAAGAACTCCTCAGCAAGGAGGGCACAATCACTAATGCTCCTGATAGAAATAAAGGCTCCCTGGTTTTTAGAAATAAGGAAAGGTAGGACCATCTTCAGCCTAGTAGCCATAATCTTTACAATGATTTTGTATCAGACATAACAACAAGCAATAGGTCTAAAATCAGCAAGAGATGCAGTGATTTTCTTCTTTGGAATGAGGACCAGAAATGCATGATTGACTTGTCTCACCATGTTACCTCCCTCCAGGAACCATCTAACGTATTTCAGGAGATCATCCTTGATAGTGTCCCAAGTGGTCCTATAGAAGAAGGCATTGAATCCATTAGACCAGGGTGATTTATTACAGCCTATACTCCATAGAGCATCTTTAACTTCCTGTTCAGTAACCTCTCTAGTAAGAATGTTATTGTGGGTGCTTGAGAGCTTGCATTTGCAATCTATGTCGTGCTCCTCCTCCATAGAAGCAAAATCTTTATTGTAGAGATCACTGTAGAACTGTATAGCTTGGTCTTCAATGTCCTCTTGTTTGTTGACCACATACTCATCTTTATCAATCAACTCACATATAATGTTGGAAGCCTCCCTTTTCCTCACTACTGAATGGTAGAGCTTTGTGTTTATATCACCATCTTTCATCCACTTTTCTCTGCTTCTCTACCAATAGAACTTTTCTTCTGCCTTTTTTAGGTCCTCAAGCATCATTCTCAGATCTCTGTCTCTCTTTATTAGTTCATTGTCGAGCGGATCAGCCATTAAGAGTTTCCTCACTTCACTACATTCCTTTTTTGTCTCTGCTATTAGATTGGGGATGTTCACCTTCTCTTTCGCCCATTTCTTCAAGGTTGATTTCAGAAATGAAAGCTTCTTATAAAAAATAAGCATCAGATTTCCATGAAAATGTGTATTCCATACCTCCTTTAGGAAATCATCAAACCCCTTCCAATCATCCCAGTAGTTGAGAAATTTGAAAGTCCTTCTTTTTTGCTTTTTCTCAATAACCTTCATGAGAAGAGGAGCATGATCACTCAGCTCAGAACCACCTGCCTTGACCAGTACATTTGGAAAGATTTTTAACCACTCCTCATTGACCAAAGTTCTATCCAATTTGCTTGCTATTCTGTCTGCCGGGTCCTATTCATTATTCCATGTGAAAAGATCACCACCTGTCATGGGTAGCTCCGTCAGGCTAGCTTTATCAATGGCTCTATTAAATGCATCAATCACAACCCGTATTGCAGGCCTGCCTCCTATCTTCTCGCCCTGTAGTCTGACATTGTTAAAGTCACCAATCACCATCCACAAAATCGTCATCTGTGTGGAAATCAAAGCTAAATCATGCCAAAGCTCAGTCCTTCTCTTAGCATCATTATGATGTACACAACTGTCAGACACATATGCAAACTGACTGCATTCCTGCACTCTAGAGTGATGTACTGGTTAGACATCATCATCACAGTCATCTACCAAGCATTGGGTTTCCACGCCACGCAAACCCTGGCCAACTCAGAATGTAAAATGTTAGATACGTGCTACCAGCCCTATGGAAACAAGTAACCAATACTTTGTTTATTGATCTCCCTGATTTTGGTTTCAACTAAATCTGTAATAGAGGACCCATAATTCCAATCCAGTCACAGATTTCCTTCTTTTTGTTCCTGTCACATCCTCCTTTGATGTTCCACATGACAATAGACATGTTCAATGGTTCTTGGTTGCCTGTGTACGCCTGGGATGCTCCTTTTTCTTATTGACTTCTCTTTTCCTCTTTGATTCCACCAGTTCTGGTTCTTCGGCCTCTGACTCTCTAAGTGCTTCAAACCTATTGGTGGAGTCTAAGATAGACCCCACCCCTTGAGTTTTTGGTATCCCACTTAGAGCCTTGCTTCTGGATGTTGGTGTGAACTCCCCTTCCTTCTTTTAGTTTGCTTCAGTGTTATTGCTATTGGCCTCCTCGCCATTGTGCACTACAATATTCCCTGTAGGTTGCTCATTCAAACCTTCAGTAGCCATTGTGCCATCTATAGGTTGCTCAGTCAGATTAGCATGCGTCTTCTCCTTATCAGCAGACTGCTCCTGTTTGTCAGCATACCCAGCAGCTCTAGCTCCTCCCGTCTTCCTCGAGCTCGTGCTAGCCAGAGCCTTCGCAGCAGTAGGTTGTTCATCAGTTTTGTCGAAAATGACATCGAAAACCTCGTCCCCAATAGCTTGTGTGCCGCTCTTCTTTGTCTTCACCACCCATTTCCTGGTGTTCCTCTCTATCTTTCTAGTATTGTCAGTAATTTTAGGCATCTTAGAGTTGGTTTGGTCACCATTGCAAGCTCCCTCCGGATGCCCAAATGCTTTACATATGTTACATTTGGGAGGTCGATGGTTGTACTGGATGCTGATGGGCATAGCTTCCCATCCCTTGACGTTCAACCATACTTGTTTGACCAATTTGGCTTCCATCTTCAGCTCAATCAGCATCTGTGCATCATCCGATTCCAAAGAACGATCATCTATGAACAAAATCTTACTGGCTCCAGCTGCGATGGTCCCCACTGCCTTCTGCATCCACGAGTGTCCAATGGAACCCAGAGTCACCCACGCCAAGATCGTCTCAAAGGAGTGTCTCTTTAGCTCGTCACCAAATCAATAGTCCTTCGCAACTACCAATTGGCCATCGAACCACCATGGGCCTAGCTTCAACACTTCTTGCTTGTCCGTCGAATTCGAGAAGTGGATCAGGAAGACACCATTATATTTCGAGATTAGATCGAAGGAACCTTTAGGACGCCACATCCTCTTGATCTAGGCGAGAAGGTGTGGCTAATATGGGCGCTTGCCCAAGACGTATGCCATGATAGTGTATTCCCACATGTTCCGCATCTTGTCAAATTCCTCCTCTGGCAGATCAACGTGGATCTGACCTTCTATTCTTCGTGGCGGCGGGAACTCCTCCACATGGGTCTTGCTCGGCGGCGGCTCCTTCAGAACTCAGTTCCACCTCATGCGTCCAGACGCCATCACATCACCTACATTCCCAATCGTTACGCCCTCATTTTTGTCTCCATCGCTCATCATCCCGCAATGACTGGACGGTGTTGAGCTCCCTTCTGTCTCTCTTCCTCATTTAGTTTGTGGCTGGGTGGGGTGTGTGGGAGGGGTGGTGGATGTGTGGGTGGGTTGGAGGTGGACTTCGGAGGCTGGGGTAGCCGCCGGCGTGGGCGCCATGCCCTAGGGTCATGATCATCTGGAGATCGCCAGTCTAACCCTAGGAGACGAAGCGTTTGTATATATATATATATATGTATATATATATATATATATATATATATATATATATATATATATATATATATATATATATATATATATATATGCATGCTTGAGAAAACTCTCTATCCATCCTACCTTCTTTGGTCTTTGTCTTTCTTTTTTCAATAGTAAATACATGCCAATTCCCTTCTTTTCTTTTGATTGGTTTCTGACCTCCTCATTCCCTACCATATACTGACTACAAAACTCCCTACTATTTTCTCTCCCTTCTCTCATGGTTATGGCAAAGAACCTATGGAAAATTGTGTACAATTGTCACTAAATATGTATTCATACCTTTCCTTCAAGTATTTACTTGATTCACCAAATTTACTTGATTGACACACCAAAAGCCCAAAAGGGAAAACACATATATGCATATCACTTTATTGGATAATGAATTCTAGATTATTCTCTTATCTCTATTTTTCAAAGTATTTCTTAAATCAAATATAGAAATTCATTATTGTTTTTCCCCTCTTATATTCACATTGTGTTGTTTTATTAGAATATCCTTTCATATCCAAAACTTTCTCTTTTCCAACATTATTGAAAGTAATACCATTATCCATGGAATATCCCTTTTCTCTAGATTTCTAGAATTCTCCTTCTTTTTCATTATTATTTTCAAGCATACCAAAGGTGAAATAAAAAAAATACTAGTTGCTACCTCAAACATTGTGTTGCCAATAATGGCTACATAATTATTGTTTTAATTATCTAAAAGATCACACATCTTATTTTCTTTTAAAAATTGTCCAATATTCAATAATTCTATTATTCAACAATTCATAAAGTAATTATCCTTCATTTATGCATAAAAACTCTCTTTTCTATAGTATTCACATAATTCTATATTAAAACATTCATTGTGAATTACCTTTAGTAATTTCTTTATTATTGTATTTTCCTCTCTTTCTTTGTCCAAAATCTATTAATGTTTATCGAAAATAGTGAACTATATGAAATCCATCCCATATGGAGTATTTTCACTTTCAATCCACAATTTTCAAATAAGACACATAGAGAACCATCTTTTTAATGTGTCCTTCATATTAATTATTTGTAAACAAATACATTAAAAACATGGGAAAAACCAGGTTATAACATCCTTTCCTTCTTATATGAATTTTCTCCTCAAAATTTGACTAGTCATACATGAAGATTCTATGAGACAAACATCTCATAATGCCATTAACTTTTATTAATGCAAAAATTACTTTTGTTTCTTTATATTTTGGAAAGAAAATACTCTCATGGGCCTCACTTGGTTCATGGGTTGCACTCAAGTCACAAAGTGTATAGCATTATTATTTCACTATTATCGTTGGGGAATTTATTTATCAATTCATTCTTTATCTTTATATAATTCAATTTTACCAAAATTGAGGATGTAAATTCAACCCTCCTTAAAAGGAATTTTGTCCCCAAAATTCATCTTAGTAAGATTAATAGTGAAAGATAACTCAACTTAGCTTCCACACTTAGTGTTAGCACCCTACTTAGATATGCCAAAGTCCTCATGTTATGACAAACTTTGATACTCGAATAGTATATCCACATCCTTAGTATTCACATGATATCATCCCTTGGTGATTATATTTTCATTTTGATTTTCAATTTCAATTAGTGACTATATTTTCACCTAGCTTCCCAACCTATTATTGCTTTATTTCCACATAAGGGTGCAATAACACCTCCAACCCTAGATCATGTCATCAAAACTTAACTTTAGGTATATATTCTCATACATCAATTTTAGGTGTAACATGTGTCTATCCAATCTCTCTCCCTCATAATGGGATGAAATAAGCTTTTGACTACACCCCTAAAATATAGTTCATGTTATTCTAAGAGAGGAGATGGTATGCACACACATTATCTTAAAATTTCACATTTTAAGTTGAATCATTCTCAACATAACTCTAAACCCTAATTATTTTTAAATTCCCAATATTCTTATATTTCATGAAGTCAAATTCCTTTTTCACTCTTGGGTTTGTACACAACTCCTTTCATTATTACATGACTTCTTGTATTTTTTATATTTACACCGCATGTATTATGAGCCTTATCCACTTCCTTGAGGTCTCTAGGGGTACATATAATTTTCAGAGTGATCTCATCCTTATGCATATAGGGAGTGCCTCTCACATTCACCCATTGATCCCACATGAATATCATGAAGGTGGTCAATCTCCTGAGACATGGGCCTTGGGAAACCATAGTTGTTACCTCCAAACTAGATGGTCTTGTCCATTTAGGGAACAATCAACTCCTAATATTATTGGTCCCATGTACCTTTGATACTCCGTACTTGACCTTAGGATTGATTTAGGACTCTACCCTTCCTAAGGGTTTATCGATAACACATTATTTTCATAAGTAATTATTTAAATCAGATTTCCTCCATCTTTTATGATGCCCATTATTCATTTTATATCCCCTCATTGGACTAGTGGAAGCTTTCACTTCTGGGCTTGGTCTTATATTGTCTGCCACTTCCATAGTGACTTTCCTCATGTTCCCCAGAGATAGTATACTTAGGTTCAAAGAATCATACTCAAAATATGTTCTTTCATACTTTATATTAGGTGACATATAAGGTTACCTAAATATTAAATTGATTTATCAAGTTACCTTCCTAGGGAAGGTCCTAACCTAGGGTGCCTTCTTGGCTCACAAGAGGAGGTTAGGATCTCTTATCCACAACTTGACCCCATGAGTTTTGGGTTTCGCCTCCTCCTTATGTCCTTTTTCCCACTCTTGGGATGACTCGCCCGAGGTCGAGACATCACCATAAAGGTTGAAATAAGGGTTTCATATTATCATCTTTTCATGCATTGGTTTTATTATAACATCTCAAAATGAAGGATAATTACTTTATTTAGGATAATTACTTTACTTGATAAATAAATTCCTCAAGGATAATTAATTTTCATGCATTGGTTTTATTTAACGTGATTAATGTGATTGTGACACTTTAAGATTTATAGACATACATATTAACTATTGAATTTCTTAACCTGTTGATTGGATTGATTGAATATTCCTAAAGTACAATTGCATAATATGCATGCTCACCATTCAGGTACGTGGTTATGCATATGACTACCCACATTAGTTTGGCGGTGTTTTCTAGGTGTTTCTCAAGGATTGAACAACTAAATTGTTGGATGTTATATAGTTATGTTCAATTATAATGCCACTAGTATCACATAAATAAAGATTATGTCAAGAAAATGACAATTGTTATTTGTAAGTAATTGACTGTTATATGTTGTTATGACTTACACTCTTTTGCATGCACCCGCATATACAATATGACTTGTTATAATGATCCATGCTTCTATTTGTTAGTGATTTAGGTACATATTAAATATAAAGATGTTCAAAGACATGATAAGCAAGAGGAAGTGACATGAAGGCATTAATATAAGTAAGGAGGATTTAGATAGACACTTCTTCTCTATGTACAATTTTGGTGAAGGAAGTTCATGTAAAAGCATCTTGTAAAAATATTTGTTGTTATTTATTGTTTGATTAAAATAAAGATTCTTAGAAAAAATTTAGGTAATGACTCTCATCTTTTTGTCGTTCCTTAATTGGGGGTTGATGAAAAGTGAGGTTGTTACATATATCTAACTACCCAATGTAACGACCTCACTTTTCATCATTTATAGTACAACCCGATGATAGACAACCTTTTGTAACACCCGGGCCCACTACCCCAGGCTCTAGTAGAGTTTCAAGAATGATGACTGGCCCCACATACTGCTACTAGCCTTAACTACATGCTTTGTCCTCACTCACACACAATTCAGGATTAACTTTCCGACTGGTCACTCATCCTAGTACTACTCCAAGAAAAGCACACTTAACCATGGAATTATTAGTGATGGGATCCCTGAAAAGGAGGTGCACCTTGGTGATATAGGTAATCTAATCATTCCTTTTAAGGTCATTTTATCTAAGGCCTCTAATTCTATGATGTTAAAATCTATCCCACTTAGACTCTTGACGTCCTAGTCAAGACTCAACCGTATGGACTCATAATGTCTCCCCATTTTAGTACAGACCCAAAATGGAACATGTACACCCATATTCCATCCATGACTACTGACGCACGGGTGAGTCCATCAACTAGGATAGCCCTTTCCAACATGCTTGGACCGCAATGCTTAAGATTGATGTGTCATGCCCATGCGTACCCCACCTACTGGAGGGGATCTAGCTCTGATACCATTTGTAACGACCCCCTTGTTATCCCCAATTCAGGAGGACCAAGAGGGAAAGGACCATTACCATATATACATGACCTTTATCAAATAACCAAAAATAATTAATAAATGTTCACTAAATAAAAAATGAGTTTGGAATAACATAAAATATAAGATCTACACCATGGTTTACAAATTATGGATTTCCTAACTTTATCCTCCTAAAATTATATTAATTATTTTCTTTTGGTGCCTTCTTTTATGGACGTCCGTTTTACATCATACTTGCAGGATATCAACATATTAACCTAAAATGTAGTGAATCCAAAACACGATATGTATAACAAGTTATACTGGTATATGGGGGAACAAAATATTCACATCTAGTTGTAATAACATATTCATAATAATTATTATTTCAGAATCAAAATTAACATTTTTATCATGAGTACTCGACCCTATTTTATCCAACCTCTTTAAAACCTTATAGGGTGTTGTCCCTGCAGTGAACATGGGCCACTTTCTCCCCTCGTGTGTGTATCGACCCATAGTTTTGAGTGTCCAAAAGACCTTAAAGTCATGAATCATTACTCATAAATTCTAGGATCAGATTCAAGAAATAATACATAATCTCCATTAATGAACAAATAATTACATGTTTGCACAAAAAGCTCCTCTAAGGAGTTACATAATTTTAGAAAGAGTTAACCTGTACATGTATGATGATATACCATTATATCTAAACCTTCATGAATAAATTTAGTGTCTTCAACATCTTTATCTGTAACCTCATGTACAAGAATCAAGTATACTTGATACCTAAAATGCCAAAAAAATGTACGGTTAGTATATTTCTATACTGGTACGTGGGTTCATCCAATAATCACAAGTACACATATAACCAAACATCTTTTACTTGCACATAAGAACATAATTTTTTTTTTATATTGTAACCCATATCTGGTCTACTACCTCAGGTGTAATCACTATCCCTCCTGGGCTCATGTGCATTACCCTTAAGATCAGTCTAACCTAGGGTTCATAATATTGTTATTTACTTTACATGATACTCATAGAAACTTTATAATTTGGAAGAAGTAAATAAACAAGCAAGCAATTTATCATTTGTTCAATCTCATCGAGAAACCTCGGCAAACTCAGAATTTGATACATGTATTCATAAGCATAACCATGTACCTGATGCCATCATAGAAACCATTTAAATATGTCATGTACTTTAAGAGTGGATCCAAACATCCAAGTAACAAAGCATGCAATCAACAATATCTGAAACACACATACCACATATGTGTTACCATGTATTCACATGACATTAATAAAATCTAGATGCGTTCCTAAACTATGGTTTAGGGTTATCTCATGCTTGAACTAGGGATTTGGGTCACAAACCATAATTCCATCATATCATGATATCTAAGATTACAACCTTTAGTTATGCATATTAGGTGAAACCCTATTCATCATCGTATCATATTACTAACATTAAGATCATATCAAGATGTCCACATTGGTTTCAAAACCCTAAATCAACATATATAAGATTATTAATCTAGAAACACCCATTAGTCATCATTATCAAGGATTTTCTCATTATATAGGACAAGATCAGGTATCCACTAAACATAAACAAATCTACTTAATTAAGCACCAGTTTAAACGAATCTAGATTTCCTTTCTATTAATCAAATTTAAACATGTATTGCATATAGTTTTAGAATAGGAAGCATATTTAGACTCTGATAATATTTTCTTTGGATTCCTCTTATGTTTTTGAGCAATTTGATATATATGTTTGCTATTTTCTGAGCTACGTAATATTTTCCGCATTTATTTCAAATCATGCACATTTGGATTAATAATCAACAACCACATCCGTCAAAAATACCTTTTCAGTTGCATATCTTTTCCTCTTTGGTCACATATCTTGGGTTAGGGGCCATTTAATGAATTGTTTGGGTTTGGCTGGTCCTTCATATTCGCGCATCCCTGGGATCGTGTTTCCCTATACACGAAGGTGCTACGGGGCGTCCTGGCCACCACGACGATGGTGCTGTGTTTCCCAGCACATCCTTGTCAACTCTCCGTCCTGGCCACCACCACCACAACCTCCTAGAGCCCACCGTCTACTATGGCCATAGAGCTTGGGTCCTTCCTTTTCTTTGCCTTGTTTTGCTGTACGACGCCGTTGGATCAGAAAATAAGGCCCCGACTTTAGTTCTACTACGATGAAGCACATGCTGGACTCTAGGTGCCTTGCACCCCTCAACTCCTCGACTCCTCCTACAAGTACCACTACACATCTTTTGCAGATCGCATATGCCATCTCTGCAAACCCTGTGCCCACCCTTGGTTTGGCTACCAATGCCAATTTTCAGGGTACAACTCTCCCTCCATTACGTCGCTCCATGGATCGCCTCCATGATTCTTCCCCATCCTACTCTCCTACCTTTTCTATTTTGGATCCTCTCCTACAGATGCAAAACTACACCTTTCACACTCTCTTACACATATTGTTTAGTACCTGGGGTCCTTCGGTGAGGAGTTGACCACTGCATCTATCCTTGTTTGCACGACCATCATTTCTACACTTTCCATCATGCTTGCTTGCCTCATTGCTCAAGGTCGTTCACCCATAGTTCTTGCCACCTACATCACGGAGAAGGCATCCGTTAGCCAGGCCAGAGAGTCTCTTGGTCCGACCGTGGTTTCCGTACTATATCCCTCTGAAGGTCAGTCACAGCCTGATCATCCTTTCTCATAGGCCACTAGGTCAACAAGATAGAAAGATGAACCCTAGACTATGTGGATGGGGAAGGCCATAGCAATGAGTAAAGTGGCCTTGTTGCGATCTATGGTGGAGAGAGGCACATCTAGTATTGAGGGGATTGGGGTAGTCCACCAGTATATATATGTATATATACATACATATATATATATATATATATATATATATATATATATATATATATATATATATATATATATATATATACCAAGTATGGGAAAAGGTTAGTTGGTTTCCATAGTTATCCCAGCCAGGGTTGGTTTTGTACCCATCGAGTATCATGGGGATTATATATATATGTATGGACTCCTCGTATCTTCCTTTGTTCCCTCCTCCAAACATGGCAAGATAATCCCTTCCAAAAGTGGTAAGGAACATATATCAGAAGGAATTTGATACATGCTCACTATATTTCCTTTACCAAAAATCCTCCCCGCATGGAAACTCATCAAGTCATTTCCCAATTATACTTCATAATCGAGGTTCATTGGGTATCCTTTTATATACCAAACTTCTCCTTTTCTTTAAACAATATTTCCTATTTCTTTTAGGAAACTTACATATTGTTCCTTTATTTGGCTTCTAAGAAAAAGTTTGATAATCCTTTAATTAATTATCTAAGCCACATATTATCTTGGATTATCCTAGAAATCCTCTCATTATCTTCTTTTCTGATTATCCATCAAATGTAACTATTTTTCGATACCTATTATGATCATCAATATCCACAATATCCAAAATCATATCCTAGGGACCAACATGTAAACTCGGGTTACCCAATTGGGCTGCAAAGTGTCCCTAAGGCCCATGAATCACATCTTGGGTCTTCCAAAGGTGACATGAGCTTATTCATATTCCTAACTACCAAACTTGAGGCTTTGGTAACTATTGCATCTTATATTAGCCTCATACGATCACATATGCTCAATGTACATTATTTCCTTAAATTGATCATTTAATCTAATTCTAGGGTTTGGAATTATCAACCAAGATCCCTCAATCACTTCATTGTTATATGTTACCTAATTTTATTTAGGCTTGAAATCCACAAATTTCAAGGATGTAACATTCACCCCTCCTTAAAAGGAATTTTTCCCTCAAAATTCAGGCCTACTAAGCCTAGGTGAACGATAACTCATGTTATTTTCAAAACTTAGGATTAGCACCCTACTAAGCTGGCTTAACAACTTTTCCTTAGTTTATCAATTTTTGTTTTATTACTAAGAATGACACCTGAATTGAAATTCAAGTATATCCCCATCTCTAGTATACACATATTATCATCACTTCATTATTTCATTCTCATTGGTGATTTCATTATTATTTGGTGATTTCTCTTTTCACCTAGGTTTCCAACCTAGGATTCATTATTTTCACACAAGGGTGAGGTGACACATGTAACCCTAGCTCATGTCATTATACATTTAATGTAGGATATTCATCTTCTTTACCTCAATTTTTAAGCATCATGCGTGTCTACCCAATCTCTCTCCCTCATAATGAGATGAAATAAGAATTTGACTGCAGCCCTAACACAAAGTTCATTCCATTCTAAGAGCAAAGATGGTACATCCACACATTACCTTTCTATTTCACATTTTAATATGAATCATACTCGATATGACTCTAAACGTACTTGTTCTTAATTTTATAGTGTTAGTATATTCCATGAATTCAAGTGTCCCTTTCCTTACTCTTTAGATTGGGCACAACTTCTCTTTAGTTTTCACAACTTCATTATATCTTTTATATTTACACCTCACATATTATAAGTCTTAACCAGTTCCTTGAGGTCTCTAGGGGTATAGGTACCTTTGGAGTGAACTCATCCTTATGCATCAAGGGAGTTTCTTTCACATTCACCCTTCTGGGCCACATGAACATCATAAAGGTGGCCAACCTCCTGAGACATGGGCCTAGGGAAACCTAACTATTACCTCCCGACCACTTGGTCATGTGCATTCAGAGCATATCAACTCCCAACCCATCGGTCCTATGTACCTCTAATACACCCTACTTGACCCTAGGATTGCATTAGGACTCTACCCTTCCCAAGGGTTTCTTTGAGATGTCACATCTTTTAAGCACACTATTCTCTTATATAATTCTTTAACCTAGATTGCCTTCATATATCTATTTTGAGTACACATAATGCATTATAGTCCCAACATTGGGCTCGAGCCACCTTCCCTCCAGGGCTTGGTGCCATGTCGGTCTTCCCTCCTAGGCTTGACCTTCTATGATCTTCCCCTCCAGGAGCTTGATCCTAAACATCTACATTGTGAACTTGGCCCAGCTTCCCTTCCTGGGCTTGGTGGTATACTAGTCTTCCCTACTGGGCTTGACCATTTCATGACCTTCCCTCCTGGGCTTGGTCATCCACTCAGGCCACCTTCCCTCCTGGGCATGGTTCCTTATTGGTCTTCCCATTCCTAGGCTTAACCAGTTGTGTCACTCAGAGATGGTATCCTTGGGTTCAAAGAATATAAGTGATTTCATCTTTATATCTTTAACTCTTCACCCCTCTAGGTGGGGATTAAGGTTATCTCAATACTTAAATACATTTATTCACTTACCTTTTAAGGGAAAGTCCTAGCCTAGGGTGCCTTCTTGGCTCGTAGGAGGGGGTTAGGCTCTCTAGACACAACCTGATCCCAAGATCTAAGGTTTTTCCTCCCTCCTTGGTCATCTTCCCACTCTTAGGTTGACCCATCCCAGTTTGGCACACTAACCCTAAAGGTTTCATATATATATATATATATATCATCTTTATGCATAATTTTTTTTTATCATTAGAATTTCTCAACCCATATTTGCTCAATCTCTGGAATACCCCCTAATGGCTTATGTCCATTTAGTGAACCTAGGTAACCTAACCCTCCAGGGGCTTGGTGCTACATCAGCCTTCCCCTCCAGGGGCTTGGCCACCATCACCACACTTCTAGAGATAACATGAGGGGTTTGAGAAAGTTATATTCAAACTTTCATTTTCATATATATAACTATTGGGTTCTTTTATTTCTTAAGACCTCTTACGTAAGTGTCTTGCCCCTCATGCACACGTGCATGGGAGACTGGATCACCTAAACCCATCCATTTATCTTTCTTATTCCTAATTTCAAGTTTCATATGGGTGATGTTCCATACCACCATGCCATTCTCATTATTTAAGATTAAGGTTTTAGGGTTAGGGTTAGGGTTAGGGACTATACTCTACCTCTTAGAGTTTTCATATCCCTTGACCCACTAGAGTTTTCATACCCTAAAGGGTTATCTCGAACCAAGTCCTTCATCTACAAAAGGGCTTACCCATACTTGTATCTTTCTAGATTATATCTTTCTAGTGGTTACCCTCTCTAAAGGAACCTACAAAAAAGGTTATTTATTTTAACATTTACTTCTCTAACTAGTAATTTCTTTTCAAGGCTTATTAAGCAAAGAGATGAGAAGTAGAAGAAATGTGAGATGAGAAACTTAAAAGATACATTATGCTTTATTAATTTTTCTCTTAAATTTCTAAGGATGATTTGAAATCATAAACTATTAGGTATTAGTTGATGAATCTCTGCTCTGATACCAAATGTAATGACCCACACTTTGAGTGTCCAAAAGACCTTAAAGTTGTGAATCATTACTCATAAATTCCTAGATCAGATTCAAGAAATAATACAAAATAGTAAAAATATCCATTAATGAACAAATAATTACATGTTTGCATCAAAAGCTCCTCTTAGGAGTTAAATAAATTTTAGAAAGAGTTAACATGTACATGTATGATGATATACCATTATATCTAAACCTTCATGAATAACTTTAGTGTCTTCAACATCTTTATCTGTAACCTCATGTCCATGAATAAAGTATACTTGATACCTAAAATGCCGACAAACAAATATGCAGTCAGTATATTTATATATTAGTATGTGGGTTCATCTAATAATCACAAGTACACATACAATTGAACATTTTTTACTTGCACATAAGAACATAAACTTTTTACAATATTCTAGCCCATATCTAGTCTACTACTTCAGGCGTAATCATTGTCCCTCCTGGGATCATGTGCATTACCCTTAAGATCAGTCAAACCTAGGGTTCAAAATATCGTTATTTACTTTACATGATACTCATATGAACTTTATAATTTGCAAGAAGTAAATAAACAAGCAAGTAGTTTAACATTCGTTCAATCTCATCAAGAAACCTCGACAAACTCAGAATTTGATACATGTATTCATAAGCATAGCTGCGTACCTTATGCCATTGCAGAAACCATGTAGAATATATCATGTACTGTAAGGGTGCATCCAAACATTCAAGCAACAAAGCATGCAATCAACAATATCTGAAACACACATACCACATATGTGTCACCATGTATTCACATTACATTAATCAGATCTAGATGCACTCCTAAAATAGGGTTTAGGGTTATCTCATGTTTGAACTAGGGATTAGGGTCACAAACCCTAATTCCATCATATCATGATTTCTAAGATTACAACCTTTAGTTATGCATATTAGGTGAAACCCTATTCATCATCTTAAGCATATTAGATTATCCATGACGCCTAGATCATATTACTAACATTAAGATCATATCAAGATGTCCACATTGGTTTCAAAACCCTAAATCAACATATATAAGACTATTAATCTAGAATCACCCATTACTCATAATTATCAAGCATTTCCTCACTATACAGGACACACTAGTACAGAAATGGTCTATAGCGTCGGTTTTTTTAAGCCTATAGCATCACTTTTCAGCCGACGCCTAAGTGGCCATCGCTACAGTAATTGCTCTGTAGCGTCGGTTTTTTTAACTCCAAAAAACTGACCTTGTATAGTAAACAACCGACCTTATAGGCTCTCAAAAACTAAACCCAAATGAGAAATGAAACTGTACCTGAACCCTATAACGTCGGCTTTTTAATTAATAACCGACTCTACAGAGGACCTATAGCGTCGGTTTTCTTAAAAAACCAACACTATAGGTGTTTTGGCCGTTCAACGTAGAATGACCTTGCTCCATAAAACGACCGTGTTGGGAAGAGGTAGAACGACCGTGCACACTAACACGGCCGTTCTACCTCCTCCCAACACGGCCGTTTTATGCAGCACGACCGTTCTACGCTGAACGGCCAAAACACCTATAGCGTCGATTTTTAAAGAAAACCGACGCAATAGGGTCGGATTTTTTTTAAATTTTTGCAGAAACTGAACAGAACAAAACAGAAGAACAAGAATATATAAGATATGGGAGAGGGGAGCATTGATACTCAACCGTCACCATTCTAAACCACACATTCATAACAAAAATGATTCATATATATTGAGTTGAGTATACATATTCACATCATAATTTACAAAATGATAGATTGCAAGTCTGAGATGATATATATTAAAAATGTCAGATACAAAAGTAATATGAAAGAGTACTGAAACCACATACATAAATGGAATGTAACTGACATGTTTATTCCAATACTATATTGACTTCATTTAGAAAAGCATCTGACCACTCTTCTCGGAATTCATTTAAGTCCTCACGTGTGTAAGACTGAGTTGTAAAGATCTGTAAATAGAAAATGCACATGCTAATATTTTATAAAATGACTACAACTCATTTGTAAATTTATGATGTTATTCTTCATTACCTGATCTATAGTCTGAATGTCATTTGATGCTTGTTTGACAATAGCTTACATATATTTCATTACATAGTAACCACAAGCCCAGTCATTATTTTGTATAGGACACTACAAATAACAAATTATACCTAATGTTAGTAACTACTATAAACAGAAGACTATAAGAGTTGAAAATTAATACATATAAGACTAAGCAGTTGTCAAAGTAGCTACCTTGACATTTTTCAAAGTCAATGTCTTTAATTTTGTGGGTATTTGTCCTCCGCTTTCACGAAAAGCTTTTATACCCCTATCAAATTAAATGATAGTTGGTAAAATAGAAATTGTAAACAGAAATATCATGTTGAAGCATTGACTATATTTATGCTTACGCCATAGCTGGCAATTTCAGTTTGTGACCCCTTGTTATTTTTCCCATCGGGTCAAGATAATAAAGAGTCATCAATTTTGGGACAATCACCACTAATTCCCAATGTCTAGATCTGAGTAATAATACTTACTCGACGTTAAAAGGAATTAGGATAATTTCCTTTCCCACAGTAGCAAAATATTTGAATGCATCAGAGAAGTAATCACTCACTTCGTCAATATGTGTCTCCACCTGACTAGTGACCGAAGGAACTAAGAATCCAACATTCTTTATATCAAAGTTTGTGGTCTCAATATATAAATGGCTGTTAAACATTTGTAATTATTTTCATATGTAGAAATAAGCTAAAAATATGTATTGGAATTTTCTATTTTGATAGATCCTTACCTTATCCATACTTCTAATATCGAAGTATTCAACAATCATAATGGAACAACTCTATAATATCATCAAGAAAAATATAATTGTCAAAGTCCCTCCCAGTTGCATCTTCTGTTAAATTGATCAACATTTGTAGTCCAGAGCTTTGGTTGGCTAAATATCGACACAAACAGTTACATTTACTTCCCAACTCGTCGAATGTGGATTCCGGAATAATAGATGGCTTGGGCGTAAGAGGATGACTAGTAGATTTTTTACTTTTTGGGTTACAAACCTGTTAATTAAATTACATACTTCTATTAGACGAGTTCATATATGCAGTCAAATATGAAAAACATGGTAGAATTCAAGTATAGCTTGTCATTGATAACCAAGTGTCTAGGCCAACCCACCATAGCACCCTCTGCTTCTTCTACTGTACTATATTCAGGATTAGGTATGGGTAGTGGTTTGTCCCCCATTCCTTCATACACAAGATGGATGGACACACGACAAATGTCATCAGTAATTTGTTGGCAATGCAATGTTCCACCAAATTTGTACACCTTGCCCGCTGCCGCAACATTATATTCTGGAACCTCCACTGCAAGTTTATAGTTCATACCAACCTAGATGGAAATAATATAGGTTATATAAGAAGAAGTAGAACAGATACCTGTTACAACTATATATATTATCATATATCATACTAATAACACAACATATAGAACAAAAACTTACTGCAGATTGTTGTGGTGGGTCATCGGGAGTGCTCCCATGACCTTCTGCAACTGGAGCATGGGCTTATACCTCATCACTTGAGAGACACACAGTATGATAAGGTTGAGAAGGTTGAGTAGGCTGATATGAAGAAATTATTTCTTTTACTTTCTGTGCTACTAATACTTCAACCTCCTCTTGTGTAAGACCTCCTGCACGACCTCTTTTAGATTGCGAAGGGACAAAATAAGACTTGAATCCTATGCCAGCTCCTAATCCCCTAACTCGGCTAGGATGCTCATTCGTACCAAGCAAAACTGATAGTTCATCCATGTGGCCAGTTGGGATGAACTTTCCTTCCTTCCTTTGCTCGTGGAGATAAATCTATTCATAGTTAATAAAAATATTAAAACACAATATCAATTAGATATAAATATATCTAAGTTTGTGGGAGTTACTCTTTACTTAGTTGGGATAAACCTACCATATTTTGTGCCACCTCCTTAGTTGCACGGTTGACAATTTCACCTGCTCGATTCTTTCTAGCATCAATCCATGTCAAGTGTCGGGGTGGATGCTCAACTTGAGTTGTACTAGATTCTTCTCCAGAAGAGGATTGCTTCTCTTGTAGTTGGCGGTGGAAGGCATAACCACCGGGCCCCGAGCGATGGTCATGCACATTTTTGTCCCATCTTTCCTTTTGAGCCTGGTGGATAGCCTGATCATTTAAAATAAAGTATTGCAATTTAGACTTGGCAAACATATATAAAAAGATTCACCTCCTTAATTGTATAAAATTAAAGATTCATAAAATACATCACAATCTTTATTACCTAAAACTCTTCCGATCTCTTAGCTGCAACAAATCTTTCCCACACCTCAGGATCTATAAAAATATATACATCTGTTTCTTTCTTCTTTTGTTTAGGATTATCTATAAATTCCCTTGCGAGATATGTCTTAAAACCCCTCCATCGTACAACACAACGTTGTAGCACTCTTTTCTTGTGATCTTTTTCATTTAGATGAAAAACACCCTATACATACAAAAGAAGCAATTAATAATGTTGTTTTGAAAAGCAATTAATTCCAAGCAAACTAAATTAGAATCAATAGATAAAAAGACATATTAAAATAATATCACTTCCACTCACAGATATATCTTTCCAGATGAGGTCTTTTTTGGCATTAGGAACATCATGCCATTTTTCTATTTCTATTGGCACCTTACCACGCGCGGTCGCCCCTACGTAATGCTTGAAAGAACTAGCATGTTCGCCAATAGGTGCTCCTATGATATCAAACTCGAGTGGCAATTTCTCCTCTTTAGCCCTGAGCTCCTGCAGCCTACGCATTAGTGTTGGACCTCTACTTTCCTTAGCATCACCACTACCATCCTCATGGTGCTCATGCTCATGCTCAGAATGTTCATCTTCACTCGCCATTATTTTAGAACCTGCAAGTATACATGATAAAAAAATAAGTGATAATAAAAGCACAAGTGATAAGGTATACTAGCTTGAATGATAATAAATTAAATAATTCAAGGAATACATGCCTCTAGTATTGGTTGAGTTGTTAGTCAAGGAAAATTCCTTCAGCATGGTCTTGACGTTTATAATATTCATCAGTGTTATCTTCAACATTTACACTTGGCAAACCAACTGAGAATGGGCCGGAATCATGATACTTTTCGTAGTATTCTTCTTCATTTATAGGATCTATAGTAAACTGTCTTTTTCCATGAAGAACGACAGACCAATTTTTATTTGCCGGGTCATCAATATAGAATACTTATTTTGCTTGGTCTGCCATGATCAATGGCTCATCTTTCTCACCAATCTTTTCAAAATTCACCAATTTGAAACCCAACTCAAAATTCACCAATCACTTTCTTGCATATTTCATTGAAGAAGAAACAGAGTCTTGTGATTGCAAACCTTACATGCTTCGGCAATATAGATCGAATAGCCACAGGTAAAATTTGTTGCATTAAGGTGTGACAATTGTGAGATTTGAGACCTATCCATTTCAGATCCTTCATTGATACTAATCTACGAATATTAGAAGAGTATCCTTGTGGAACCTTAATATTATACAAGCACTCACAGAAAGTCTTTTTCACCTTCTTTGACAAAGTGTAAAAAGTCGGTGGCAAATAAGTGCGGCGACCCCTGATCTCCACGGATAATTCTTTTCTTATACCCATTAATTCTAAATCTTTTCTAGATTTGATGCCATCTTTAGTCTTTCCTGGTATGTTCAATAGCGTACCGATGATGCTATCACAAATATTTTTCTCAACATGCATGACGTCAATGCAGTGTCTAATTGCCAAAGATCTCCAATAAGGAAGATCCCAGAATATTGACCTCTTCTTGTATAGAGATTTGTCACATGTGAGTGTATGACTACTTCAACTCTTTCCAAATTCATTAACAATATGTTTCACCCTATCATATACAACATTTCCTGGTATAGGTTTAGGAACACTTCGTTCCTCCGTTGACCCATTAAAGGTTTTGCGTTGCCTTCGATAAGGATGCACTGGTGGGAGAAATCTCCGATGACCAAGATATACGATTTTACCACCATGTTTCAGTCTGATTGAATCAATATTTTCCTCACAAATAGGACATGCTTTGTAACCTTTTATGCTGTATCCAGACAAATTTCCATAATCTAGAAAGTCATTAATCGTGCAAAACAACATAGCTTGCAAATTGAAGGTCTCTTTACGTGAAGAATCAATACCTTCTTCCCATAGTTTCATTAGGTCATCTATTAGAGGTTGAAGGTAAACATCAATATCATTTCCAGGTTGCTTGGGCCCTGATATCAATATTGACAACATGACATGCTTATTTTTCATACCCAACCAAGGAGGAAGATTGTATATAACAATCATAACATGCCACATGCTATGTTGGCTGCTTAATGTATCATAGGGATTCATTCCATCTGTACAGAGTCCAAGTCTTAAGTTTCTTGGTTCTTTACCAAATTGAGGATATAATAAATCAATTTTATTCCATTGTGGTGAATCAGATGCATGTCGTAGGATGCCATCATTTGGACATGCATGAATCTTCTTAGCCTCCATTCCCATTGGGCACATTATTTTCTTTGCTTGATATGTTGAAATTGGAAGCTCGTTGCCTTCAAGAAGAATTTCCTTTAACAAAGACAACAATGAAGTGAAACTCTTATCGCTCCACCAGTTTTGAGCTTTAAGAGTATATAATCGCATAACAACACTCAACCTCGTGAACTTAGTACAACCCTTATATAAAGGTTTTTCAGCATCATGGACTATGTTTGCAAATAAAGAAGGTTGATCAATGACATTGTCTCGACAATTGCGTAGCATCTCATCAACCATATCATCCTGAATCAGGTCATCCTGAATCGGTTCATCATTGAAATTAACATCATTATCTATATCTTCTATGCCAAAACTATTAGTATCGACATTTTCTGATCCATTATTAATTTTCTCTCCATGCCAATACCATTCATTATAACCTTGTATGATCCCATTACATATGACATGATCCTTATTTTCCTCAGCAATATCAACTTTCAAATTGTTACCACAATTTCTACATGGATAATAGAACCTATCTGTATGTAGTTTCCTATGTTCCTCAATAAATCTGATAAATTCATCAAGACCTTTGGCAAACTCTGGACTACAATGGTTCTTGATAGACATCCAACTTCGATCCATTTTCTATATCACATTAAAAATTAATTATATAACTAAGCATTTAATATTGATACTATAAGATGTAAGTTTTTATTGATAGGAAGTTAATTACTTATATACTAAAGTGTACCACCTATCCCATTTTTGAATATTTAATCTCATTAGTAACTATATAATGTATGTTTAGTTTTGAAGAAAATTTCAGCAGTATTTCTCCTAAGTTCTCCAAGTACACCGATGTAAATGGTAAATAACCACTCACATATGTACCCAGAGAACAAATGAGGAAATACTACTAAAATTTTCTTCAACACTAAACATACATTATACAGTTACATCCTAAGTGAGATTAAATATCAAAAAACAGTCCCAAACCGGGGACTATCCAATATTGACTCCTATGAGTAAATTTTGAACGGGTTTCTAAGTTGATACATGCATAAATGTATTATTGTCTTATTTATATATTAAGTTAAACATCATGCATTCGATGATCTCATATATAAACCCTAAAGTGTCAATCTGAGACTACACAATTCTCTTATAATGTAAGGCATTAGGGTCAATATACATCAATATTAGAGGAACAAAAAGATTTTAATAAATGCAATTCAGCAACTCAGCCAACACGGCCCTGCTACCTAATTTACTCAGCCACAGCCACCACGGCCGTGCTACCCAGCACAACCGTGCTACCAACCAGCACGACCGTGCTACCCAGCACGACCATGCTACCAAACAAAAACATACACTCAACCACAACCACCACGGCCGTGCTACCCAGCACGGCCATGCTACCTAACAAATACATCCACTCCGAACCTTTCCTCAATCGCGACATTATAATAAGAAGAAAAATAGTCGTGGTTATAGAATGATCGTGCTACTACCACCAGCACCCATCGCTACCCACCACCAACCCCAGCCCCGATGTAAGATGTAAATGGAGGAGTGAGGCGACATAGACAATACCTTAAGAAGAACTGGTCGATGAGGGATCTTGTGCGAGAAAAGAACTGGAGAGATGTGCACGACCCTTGCAACACCTAAGGATTCATCATCGTCGACTTGCACGGAGGAGTGCACGACCCTTGCACGACGGAGGAGTGCACGACCTTTGCACGATGGCAGCACACGGCACGACGACGGAGGAGTGCACGACGGCGGCACACAGCTAGACTCTTTGGACAGGGCGGCGTCGTCGGAAGAGGAGATGAGCTCCTTGGACACGGAGATGGACGCCGACGTCGGAAGGAGGGGTCTCTAGCGCCGTACTTTCGAGAAAAACGAAATGAAACAGTAGTCGATAGGTCCTAGGCCGTGCATGTATTTGCTAGCAGCCTGGCCTGTAGCGTTGGGTAACTGAGAAAACCGTCGCTACAGCCGTGCTCTATAGCATCGACTAAACCAAAAAACAGTCGCTACATCCTAAGTGGTGCCTGAATTTTCATAAACCATCTATAAGGTCAGTTATTTTAAAAAGCCGACCCTACAGGTCAGTGTCTATAAGGTCGGTTATCCTTAAAAACTGACGCTAGATGTCCAAAGCGGTGCCCACATTTTTGTTTGACGCTATATCATCGTTTATTTGGCAAACCCGACACTTTGATCGACGCGCGAAGCCAAAATCGCGTGAATTTTTTCCACGGGAAACCTGTAAGGTCAGTTTTTATGATAAAACCGATGTAATAGTCTATTAGGTCAGTTATTCTAATAAAAATGACGCTCTGGGCAGTGACGTTACTGGCCAAAAATGTAGTAGTGACAAGATCAGGCATCAACTCAACATAAATGAATCTACTTAATTAAGTATTAGTTTAAAGGAAATTCTATTAATTACATTTAAATATGTATTGCATATACTTTTAGAACAAGAAGCATATTTAGACTTTGATAATATTGTCTTTGGATTCCTCTCATGTTTTTGAGAAATTTGATGTATATGTTTGCTATTTTCTGAGCTATGTAATATTTTCAACATTTCTTTCAAATTATGCACATTTAGATCAATAATCAACAACCATGTCATCAAAAATACCTTTTCAGTTACATATATTTTCTTCTGTGGTTGCAAATCTTGGGATGGGGTCCATTTAACATATTATGTGGGTCCGACTGGTCCTTCATCTTTACATGTCCTTGGGACCGCATTTCGCTGCACACGACAATGCTGCGAGACGTCATAGCCACCACCACGACGGTGCAATGTTTCCCAGCATATCCTTGTCTACTCCATCCGCCCTGTCCACCACCACCACAACCTCCTAGAGCCCACCATATACTATGGCCGTAGTGCTTGGGTCCTTCCTTTTCTTTGCCCCATTCTACAGTACGACGCCATTGGATCAAGAAGTAAGGCACCGACTTCAGTTATACTCTGACAAAGCATGGGCAGGACTCCAGGTGCCTTGCACCCCTCTGATCCTCGAATCCTCCTATAAGTACCACTACACCTCTTTTGCATATTACAGAAGCCATCTCTGCAAACCCTGTGCCTACTCTTAGTTTGGCTTCCAGCACTGACTGCCAGGGTAACACTCTCCCTCCATCGCAGTGCCCCATAGATTGCCTGCATGATTCTTCTCCGTCCTACTCTCCTACATTTTCTATTTTAGATCCTCTCCTACAGATGAAAAACTCCACCTTTAACACTCGCTTACCCAAAACATTCGGTACCTAGGGTCCTTCGGCGAGGAGTCGACCACTGCATCTATCCTTGTCTGCATTGGCATCATCATATCCAGACTTTCCATCATGCTTCCTTGCCTCATCTCTCAAGGTTGTTCACCCATACTTCTTGCCACAAGCATTACAGAGAAGGCATCAGTTAGCTAGGCCAGAGAGTCTCTTGGATCGACCGTGGATGTACTGACTATCTCCCTCTGAAGGTCAGTCGTGGCCTGATCATCTTTTCTCCTAGGCCGCTAGGTCAGCAAGATAGAAAGATGAACCCTAGACTATGTGGATGGGGAAGGCCACAACAATGAGGAAAGTGGCTTTATTGCGATCTATGGTGGAGAGAGGCACATCTAGTATCGAAGGGATTGGGGTAGTTCTCCACACACACACGCACGCACACACACACACACACACACACACACATATATATATATATTATACCAAGTGTAGGAAAATGTTAGTTGGTTTCCATAATTATCCCGGCCAGGGTTGGTTGTGTACCCATCGAGTATAGTGGGGATTATATATATATATAATATATATATATATATATATATATATATATATATATATATATATATATATATATATATATATAGAGAGAGAGAGAGAGAGAGAGAGAGAGAGAG
The DNA here is from genome assembly GCA_963693085.1 of Alisma plantago-aquatica. Taxonomy (NCBI): domain Eukaryota; kingdom Viridiplantae; phylum Streptophyta; class Magnoliopsida; order Alismatales; family Alismataceae; genus Alisma; species Alisma plantago-aquatica. The sequence goes on from OY856412.1 coordinate 200,314,008, forward strand.
AGAGAGAGAGATTTAGGCTAGAATACACTCGAGTGTATTCCAAGCAGAATACACTCGAGTGTATTCCAAGCAGAATACACTCAAGTAGTTTTTCATGATGTAATATTTTTTTTCTTCTAAAATCTAATCCATTGATCTTCTTAAACATATTGTGAATAACTTATACGCAAAATTTGAGCACATTTGGACATTTATAGTTCATGTTATAAAGACTGCAAAAATTATGCATTTCAAATTAATTTCGTGCGCAGATTTTGTTGTCGTTGGATGAGTGTCTTATACTCATCCAAATGGGATCAAAATTTGTATGTAGCCTAGTTATAGTATGATGGTGAAGATCAATGGTTTACATTTTGCAAAAAATAGTCTTGATATGCAAACACACTTGAGTGTATTCGTGTGATCTGTACACTCGAGTGTATTCTAGCGTGACTCTGTCTCTCTCTCTATCTCTCTCTCTCTCTCTCTCTCTATATATATATATATATATATATATATATATATATATATATATATATATAGAGCTCATCTTTAATACCCGTGTAGGTAGCTACCGCACACCCTTCCTATCACTTTATTTATTTATTTTTTGCAATTGTAGAGGAGCATTTTATCTAACTCCCCAAAAAATTCATCCAAAAATAATATCATTTGCACCACCAAAATCAAAAAACACATCCATATATTTATAGACTGTATATTTTCTGTGCAATTACTTTTTTAGTCATATTGTTACTTTTTTTTATCAATATAGTTACTCTTTTGATCTTAGAGTTACTTTTGTGTACCATATAGTTACACTTTTGGATGTGCAGGGAGAAAAAAATCAGGCTACCCGCGTGGGCAACGAATAAATCCCCATATATATATATATATATATATATATATATATATATATATATATATATATATATATATATATATATATATATATATATATATATATATATATGGGTCCATCTTTAATACCTACGCGGGTAGCTACCTGCCCCCCATTTCTGTTACTTTTTTTCAAGTTGGTTACTTTTGACATGTAGAGGGTTACTTTACCTTGCAAACTGTTGAGTTTCATGCATAGATAGTTATGTTTGTAACAGTAGATTTCAGAACACGGTTACATATATATAAGTTGTGTATTTTGTACGGGATTAGTTTTTTAGTCATATAGTTACTTTTTGATCAACATAGTTACTTTTTTTGATAGAAAAATTACTTTTCTGGTCAGAACAGTTACTTTTTTGGCTTCGAGGTAGCGAAATCTAGGCTACCCACATGGGTATTAAAAAAATAGCATATATATATATATATATGTGGACTCCTCATATGTTCCTTTGTTCCCTCCCAAACTTGGCAAGATACTCTCTTCCAAAAGTGGTAAGGAACGTATATTGGAAGGAATTAGATACATGCTCACTATATTTCCCATACCAAAAATCCTCCCCGCATGGAAACTCATCAAGTCCTTTTCCAATTATGCTTCATAATCGGGGTTTATTGGGTATCATTTTATATACCAAACTTCTCCTTTTCTTTAAACCATGTTTCCTATTTCTTTTAGAAAACTTACATATTGTTCCTTTATTTGGCTTCCAAGAAAAAGGTGGATAATCCTTTAATTAATTATCTAAGTGACATATTATCCTTAATTATCCTAGAAATCCTCTCAATATTTTCTATTCTGATTATCCATCAATCATAACTATTTTGGATACCTATTATGATCACAAATTTCCAAAATATCCAAAATCATATCCCAAGGACCCACATGTAAACTTGGGTTACCCAATTGGGCTGCTAAGTGTCCCTAAGGCCCATGAATCACATCTTGGGCCTTCCTAAGGTCCAAAGGATCCATGAGCTTATTCACATTCCTAATTACCAAACTTGAGGATTTGGTAACTTTTGCATCTTGTCCATTATTTCCTTAAATTGATCATTTAATATAATTCTATGGTTTGGAATTATCAACCAAGATCCCTCAATCACTTCATTGTTATATGTTCCCTAAATTTATTTAGGCTTGAAATCCACAAATTTCAAGGATGTAATAGGGTGCTTGGTGCCATATTAGTCCTCCCCACTCAGGGGTTTGACCGTTGATGATCCTATGCTCCAAGGGCTTAATCATCATTTTCCTTATATTTCCATACATCTAGAGGCGGCATAGGATTCAAGATTTTTACATTCATATAATGTGATGTCCATACTGATTTTATAGATTGTAGGAAAGAAATAAATAAGAAAACAATTATTTGCAACCCATTATGGAAATCTTGGAAAACCATGGGAAACTAATGCATGTAGTCGTAGGCATAACCACATACCTTTCTTAGAAGTAACTTGATGTCCAAGAAAAAGTCAACAAGAGCAACTGATCAAGCGACGACCCTAAAATTAAGCATAATACCCATGCATTATTATTTTATCCCAAAATCTATCAATAAGAATGACTTGGGGTCCAAGTTAGGGTTTTGGGGTCAACATAGGGTTTCATTAGGGTTTAGGCTTCCCAAACCCTAATTATCATTTCTCATACTCATTTGGTTTACCAACCCTAGTCTTATTATCATTTGAATTTTTAATCAAGGAAATCCTAATTCATCAATTTATGGATTCTTAATCTCAAACTACATCCAAATTGTCATTTTTATAAAAAAAAATCAATCTTTGATTACTAAGATCATTTGAACATATTAAAATCATCAAAATATACAAATTTGGATTTCATGCATATAACACATTAAAGATAGAAACTTTGGGTACTTTTACAATTGGAGAAAGATCTAGTTCTTGATTAAAATTTATTGCATTCCTCGTATTTTTCTGAGAAAGATTCATATATGACATGCTATTATCAGACCATCTACGATTTTAGAAATGAAAATAGATTTTATCATTTTCCAACCAATCGCATGCCACCACATAGAGGCCAATTGGATAATGCCACCACGGTGTGGGGCCTGGGCCGAGCCTATCGACTCACGCCATGTCGGGGCCCTACGCTAGTGTGGCCAAAGCAACTGGCCAACAAAAAAAGAGGGAAAATGACAACTAAATACCTTACCTCGTAAGAGAAATGTCGGGGAAGACGGGTATTTTCCTCTCCATACATCTTCATCCTTGCTGCTCCTTACCTCACGAGTAGGGAGTCAACTTGAAGGTTGACTTAGGGCTTTAGGCCTTTCTAGAGCCAAAGGAAGGTACCCTCACCTTCATTTCACCTTGTCGGATTCAAAGTTGGTGCTTGATTTCTCAGAGGCGGTTGGTCCATGGAGGATGATGAGACAGTTCCCTTGGTTGCACAGAAGTAGGTCGGGGGAGAAGAGAGTAGGGTTAACAACAAAATTGGAGATGGAAAAATGAGTGTTGGGTCACATAGTGCCTTGCGATCACAATGGTGTGTTGCTTCGGATACATATACCCTATATATAGCCCTGGTATAGAGGGTTGGTCCCTTGCTTTAGGTGATTTGAAAGAAACCTCTAGATATCTACATTTTAGGAAAAACTTGGGATGGATAGGTGCGGTTTGTGCTCCTAAAGTCAATGGACTCGTTTCCTAGTTTGTCCGTGCATTAAATTGCGAGAGAATCGATTTGGAAAGTTGTCAATGCTAAGCTCCTGTTTCCTTTCTTGGTTCTGGGTAGATGATGGTCGCACACCCTTGGATTTGAGATCCATAACTCAGGTCGTGTGCACCAACTTAAGGGTGACAAATTATTATTATTTCCAGAAAAAAGTTAAATCATGGCATTTAATACAATTCCATTGTAAACCATTCACTTTAGAAATTCTAAAAAACTCTTAACTCTTATTCTACTAATCCTTTTAATCCTAAATTTTAAAAAAAAGTCTATAATGACTTTATCTAATCGTGGGAAAGGTTTGAGTACAAAACTAAAAAAGAAAAGATGATTTTCTTAATATCCAATTCCCCTCCTTATAAGGCATATTTTAGCCATTAAATCTATTTTTTCTCTTTCTATCTTTTTCTATATTCTTTATTTTAATTACTTTTCTTATTAGGAACCATGTGAAACTAAAATCCAACCATTATTGGTCATCCATACCAAGTTTTAGAGAATTCCTCTTAGTTCTCATAAGTATATTACTTATTATCCATTATCTTTTGTCTTTTTCTTAATATTGGATTTTTTTCTCTTCCTTTTCCTTTAACAAAATTAGTAGAAGTCATGGAATATATATCAAAGAAATTTTTCAAAAGAAATCATACTTTTAAAACAAAGCATACCATATTTCCAATATGTCTTTTTTATTGAAATATTTACATTTCAACTAAGTAAAATACAAGTGAAATCCATGCTATAACAATGTGTCATACTCCAAATATGGATTAACAAGAATGTCTAAAATGATGTTTAGATGAAATATAATTTTTAATTTTCACTAATGATCTTAAGTCACACTATCATTTTATTTTGTAACTATAAAATGTCTTTGATAGAAAAAATGGACATCATGCTAGTCTACTACTTCTGAATGATTAGCTGAATTCACACACACACACATATATATATGTATATATATACCTATATATATGTGTATATATATATATATATATATATATATATATATATGTTGGTCTTTACAATTTCATGTCAGATTTGGTTGGTAGATTCATCTACGCATTTCATAGTACTGTTGACTCAAGGTCTAAATTGATGAAACCCTTGTTTTGATGATGAATAAACCGTTCCAATTCTTTGTGTCTAATGCTTCTAGTTGAGTGATTTCAAATTAGGTATAGACACACTCCAAATGCCCTAACTTGCACATCTCAACTTAGAGAAAAGACAAGTCAAAGTCAATACAAGTGCATGTTTTTATAATATGATGTAAATACATTAGAATCATGTTGTGAATCACTTGCAATGATTGTATGACTTCTAATTAAGCTTAGAAAAAATAAGGAGCACTTAAGTCGAATATTTAAACACATTAATGAAATTTTCCAAAATTCTTTTCAGGCTGTCAATCGGTCCAGTACAAACTCGACCAATCCCTTGATGGATTTTGAAAATGTCCATATTCGGTCGAGTTACAAACTCGATCGATCCATTCAGTCTAGTTACAAACTCGACTGATCACACTTTTCAGAAAAGTGTAGAAAAGTGTTTTTGACCATTGGAATGTTGCAAAACTAAAAAATATATCTGTTGTAACACCCCAAACAGCTAGTATTCATCCTTAGGTGTTCCCAAAGGCTAAGAGGCATCCCCAACTATAAATAGGACCCCTTGGGCTTCATTCCAAGGTTGATCATTCAATGAAAAACTCTATATGAGGTTCCTATTCTATAGTTGAGTGTATCCTACCACCTCCTCTCTCTCTAAGCTTAATCACTTGCTACATTCATTAGAGTGAGTAGGAAATCTATAAGAGAGCTAGTCCTACATGTATATCTTGTGAGGCTCTCACTTCCACCGCCTTCCTATCTCTCTTTTCAACCATGAAGTTGAAGGTTCTCTCTCTCTTGGCTAAGAGAGGTGAAGAAGAACAAGGGAAGGAGTCCCTTGGTGAAGATCTAGGCTGAAGACTTGGAGCAAGAGTGGGTAAGACCTTGGTGAAGGTAGAAGACTCCTTGATCAAGTGGGTAATTCCTTGATGGAAGCTTCTCTGAGTGAAGGTGAAGTCAAAGGCTGAAGATCCAAGAAGAGTGGGTAATTCCTAGAAGGTTGAAGACTTGTGCAAGAGTGGGTAAGTCCTTAGAGAAGGCCGAAGACTCATTGCAAATTGGATAAGTCCTTGGTAAGGTTGAATACTCTTTGTATTGGTCAGGTAAGTCCTTTTGTGGGTCATGTATTGTAAGTCTTATGAATGAATATAAGAGTGCAATGGTTAAGAAATCCTAGAGGTTGACCTCTCTAGGTAGTGCACTGACATACTTCTAGTTTGAAGTATGGAACCACTCTAAATAGCTTGTCAATTGGTGTATGTTCAATCTATCTCTCCCTTGCTATGCATGTTTTAGTTGCACTCAAATTTCCTATTTAGCAACCTTATCTTGTGATATATCTTGAAGGTCTAATGAATTTTATTTAAGTGCATTCAGATCTATTCAGCCCCCTCTTGAGCATCCAATCACCCATCTAGGATCGAACAATTGGTATCAAAGTGGGTCTTCTCCAAGTGTACTTCAACAAGTAGGAGAAGATGGGTGACTACCAAGGTGGGAGATACTTCATCAACCTTCCAATATTTGATGGGAGTAACTTCTTCTATTGGAAAATAAGGCTATAATCTACATCCAAGGATCAAGTCTTGAGCTGTGGCAAATGGTTGACCATACATACAAGCTACCAAAGACCTAGATAGAAGAATGGGATGAAGGTACCATGAAGAAAGTCACCTTGAATGCAAGATCTATCAACATCCTCTATGCCACCATGAACCCCACTGAGTTCAACCAGATTTCCTCTTGTGAGACGGCTTATGAGGTATGGAGAAAGCTATGCATCACTTATGAGGGGATAGCTCAAGTGAAGGAAAACAAAGTCTACATGCTCAAAGGGCTTCTTGAGAACTTCAAGATGGGAAAGGAGGAAAACTTAGCCTACATGTACTCAAGACTCAACACTATCGTAAATGGCCTTGCCATCCTAGGTCATCCTATGAGTAGAGGAGAGATCGACTCTAGGATTCTTAAGACTCTCCCTAAGATATGAGAGCCCAAGGTGACTTCCAATGAAGAAGTAAGGTCTCTTGATGATATCCCCATTGAAGAGCTCATTGGAAATCTACAAGCCCATGAAGTCACACTTGAAAAAAGGGAAGAAGTTGAAAGATAAGAGGAAAAAGAGATAAAGAGAATGAAGAAGGCTGAAATCAAGGGTCAAATTGAAGCTATTATGGGACAAGCCTCTCTATCCTCTCATGTTGAAAAAGATGCCATGCACTAAAAGGGTAGAGTCTACAAGGGAAATAATTCCTCCTCCATCTAGTGCCTCAAGTGTGGAAAGAAGGGTCACTTCAAGATAGATTGTCTACAAGGCAAGAAGACACATCATCACAAGGAAAGAGAAGATAAGTATAAGAAGAAGGAGAAATGGAACAAGAGATCAAGTGACTCCTTCAACTCAAGCTCAAGTGAAAAATCAAGTGGAGGATCTATCTCAAGATCTAGTGATGAAGGAAAATGTCATTTTTCTCTTATGGCATCAACAAGTGAAGACTCAAATGAGATAAATCTAAATTCTTTAGATAAAGAACCTTTAATTGCTATCATTAATGCTACTCGTGCCTCTCTTAAGTCTTCTAAAAATAAAAGGAAAAAGCTTGCTAGAATTGTTGATAATATGCATGAAGAATTAGATGATCTTGAACATGCTATTACTTGCTTGCTTGATGATAAAAATGCTTGTCTTAGTCAAGTAGATTCTCTTAAACTTGAAAATGCTAGCTTGCTTGACAAGATTAAATGTTTAGAAGCTCAACCTCTTATGAGTAGTTCTATTGAAGAGCATACCTTAATTGTTGATTCTTTCATGCATGATATTGATGTTCTTGAATCTGAAAACCAGGACAAAGATTTTGTTTTGTAAGGACTAAAATATGAAAATGGTGTTTATCTTTCTAAGATTGCTTTACTTGAAACAGAAAATGCCTCCTTGCTTGCTAAAATCAATGTGCTTAAATCCTATTCTAGTTCTACTAGTAGAGAGAATAATGTTTTTGTTCTTCATATTGATAGACATTATTATTTAACTAAATCTCTTTACTTAGAAAATGATGTTTTGCATGATAGAGATAAAATAAATTATTTGTCTTCTACCATTACTTCTCTTATGCATGATAATCATAGTTTGAGATCTTCTTTGCAAAAAATATTAGTTGGTAAAAAGAATCTTAATGATATCCTATACCACACTACTAAAAAAATTAGTAGACATGGTTTAGGGTATGATGGTAGTCAAAGGAACAACAAAGGTAAAGGACCTCCAATATTCCATGGAGAATCCTCTAGTTCAAAGGATACGGGCACATGTAACTATTGCAATGATATTGGTCATTATTCTACTTGTTGTTTGCTTAGGAAAGAACCTAAGTGCAATAGGACTTGGGTTGCTAAGCTAACCCCTCCAGACCCAAAAAACGTGATTGGGGGTCATTTCATCTTTCTTCTTGTAGGTACTTGCAAATGGGTTGACTTGAGCTATTGAATTGCAAATTGACTTCTCAGTCCACATGAAAGAAGAAAGGTGAGATGTGTAGAGGGTGACAACATGTGGAAAAGAAATGGTAAGCACTAGGGTATCCAGACCCAAATACATGACTGTGGACCATTTCATCTTTCTTCTTGTAGGTACTTGCAAATGGGTTGACTTGAGCTTTTTTTTTATCGTTAGGGTTGACTTGAGCTATTGAATTGCAAATTGACTTCTCAATCCACATGAAATAAGAAAGGTGAGATGTGTAGAGGGTGACAACATGTGGAAAAGAAATGGTAAGCACTGGGGTAACATTGTGCTTGCTAATATCCAATAATACTGTGTTTTATTTACCCAAATTTTCCAAAAAAAATAATATTGTGTTTTTCCTAGATAGTGTGTGTAACATACCAGATTTTGGTACTAAATCTAATGTTTGAGCTATTAACATAATTTTGTCAAATTAAAAATCTTTTTGCTTCATTTTCATTCTCAATTGGACTTCATTGAATTATCTTGAAATTCAAACACCAAAGTGTTAAATCCCTCATGTTTCTGTACTCGTCCCACTTGGAACCCAAAATTGAATATTCAATTTTGAATTAAGAACTCTTGGATTTGGCATCACACAAAAAATGCGATTATCATATGATTACATGTGTACTAATTATTGGCCACCATATAATCATGATTTGGAGTTAGTATTTTTAATATATAGCTTATTACTAATTAGAGGAATGGTTAAAATTTAAGGTCAAAAAGACTAAATGTGTATGAGATATATACTCTTGAAGATAATGAGAATAATGTACAAATTAATTCAATTTGTAACCTATTTGACCGGGCTGACCCGCATTGCAAAAGTGGTGTCTTCTCCTTCTTCACGCGCACGATGCGTTTTAGGGAAAACGACGATCATCCCCTCCCGCATTCTCTTCAGTTTCTTGGTCTTTTGCCATTCAATGGGTTCCGTCAACCCTTGTCCTCCCTCAAAAGATGGTCAAGAGGTTGATAAAATCCTATAGCCACCGTCACTACTCTCCTCAACATAAAACGACCACTTCCGTCCTCCCAAGCCAAAATGGTAGAGAACAATTAACCCTCTCATGAAACCTTCTACCTCTTCCCCTCCTTTCCTATATGAACCCTAGACACCTCACCAACTTTGGGTCCAAGTAACCTACAAACCTGGATCTTCCTCCAGCCCCTTCTTCCTCCTCCTCATAGACTCATCAGATCCAGTACTCACCATGGACAGAACTTGACGATCTGAGGATGATCACCCTACCTCTTCACGACCTTCTTGTCCTTCACGTGAATTCAGGAGTACGACGACCACTTCTTCCTCAGTCTATCATTTCCTGATGAATTTCAGATCGTCATCTTCAACCTGCAACTCCTCGTCACACCTGCACCCTAGCCACAACACCACCTGCAATGATGTAGCTAGCCCACGCGCTAGCAACAGGGAGCGACTCCTCTCCTTGATCACAATTCTAGCGCCATGATCATATGAAAGCCCTTCCCACGAAAAGTCGATGGCCTATGAAGTCTTCGAACTGCTTGAGATCTCACCAGCACCCCTCCTCCTTTTGTTCCTCTTACTTACTGCATCGACTGTTTGTGCTACATGAAACCTCAAGCGCCACCACTGCCTTACCACCTATCAATTACATGTTGTTGGTCACTTGCCTCCCTCAACCTGCGGTGCTGCCAGTTTGGGATGGGATTATAGATCATCATCGCCACCACTTCAGACCACACTAACATGTCAGCCTTGTCGAGCATGACGACCCTACAGATCAGAAACCATCCCGTTGCAGATCTCCTTCTTTGACTTGTCCAACCACCAGCAACACGAACGGCCTGCTCCAAATCCCAGACGCCGCTCTCACCTTTCTAGCCACTACGGAGCCACGCATACGCAAAGATCTCATTGCAGTGACTTGAAAGTGAACACTCAAGAATGACATCCAACCGGAAGGCCAGTTTCACGATCGGTCTACTCCAGTGTCATCAGAGGTACTTAAACACTCCTGCGTTGTTCCTGGTTTATTGTTCCTGATTTCTTGGCCACTCATTTATTTTCCTAATCGTGTTTTGTAAGATAATGATAATAGCAGATTAATAATAACTAATCAGCTAAAAGGAAGGAAGGAAGAGGAGAATCTCACGAGTTCATAGTAGAGTTAAATAAATAACTATAGAAAAATATGCTACCACATTGGAACCACTAAGAAAGTCTCACGTGGTGTTTTCCCATAGAAACTTAGATAAATAAAGTATATTAATTCGTATCATGATTATTGAATGGGTCCTTTTTACATCTACCCAAATACATAGATGAGTAGGTTGTGACTTAGACAATGTAATCAAAGAATACAATATATAACTAGAAATTTAGGACAAATCAAGAAAATTACCGATTTGTATGATTTAATATTTTAGACTATATTTTTCAAAATGATTAGCCTTATATGCTTACATTCTATCATTGATTCATATAATAATAGTAACCACCTAAGTAAGGAACAAAATAAAGAAATTAGGATGATAGAAACAAGTAGGGAAAATTGGGTCCCATGGATACACATTTTCTTTCTAAGAACCTTATCAATATAAAGATACAACATTGACACTCTAACCTAAGGTTGATAGGTATATATGAGTATGAATTCATCAATTATATATGTAACGAACATGAATAATAAGTAGTATCCTTTATACAACCATATGTACAAACATGACACATACATGAAAAAGAATGAACTTAATGATTATGATGAGATGTTATAATGAAAAAAAAATCACCAATAATCAACTCACTAATGGAAAATCACGATTTCACCTCAAAAAAACCTAGAAAGTGATTCCAAGCCAAAGAACCATAATGACTCAAGATATTCTTTTTTCTAGATCTTGCAACCTTGGGGCAGTATAAATCCCAATTGTGAAAATGTTGAACGCTTACTTGATATAAGGTACTAAATTCTCTATTTTTTTATTGAACTATTTGCCTCCCTCTTGAGTTTCATATATAAAAGATTTGCAAAACTTGTAAGCCTTTTCCTTTTTTTTGAAGTTCACCACGACTATATTTTGAATATTGAATATTATTGAGAAACTAAAATATTGTTAGATTTTGATATTGGCATAGAAATTCGAAATATTGGCTAAGAGCTTTAGCTCATTAGTTTCGACGGGTCACGACCCCCAACCCTGCGTAGTGGATAATGGATAATTAGAGGTCCCCCAGTACCAGTTACCCCCACAGGCAAAGTGTCATTCTCTCATAGAGGAGAGAGCACTAGGCACTTAGCCACTGGTGAAGAAAAAATATTAGATTGATTGTGCCAATAGATAAATATTTGCATATTGAATAATTGGATATCTTGATATTAGGTTTGAGAAAAATAGTTCCATTTTGAAATCTTGATATTGGTATCTCTTTATTGTTTTCTAGTGGCCTTTTTAAATTATTATATCTTTTGTAATTATCATGGTAGCTAGACTATTCTTTTGTTATCCCCATAGTCTACCAATCAATCTTACCTAGATTTAATACCATAACCATTTATTTTCAAAATAGCTCAATAATGGATTTAGTACCAGCCTAGCTTACCTTTATTTTCCCTTCAATGGGGTCCATTGTGGTTTTGTTCCTTCGGGAACTCATGGATAGGTGATACAAATAAGGACAAGAAAAGACGTGCATGAGTTGTCCTCTGTTGAAGACTAGATAGGAGTCAAATCTTATTTTTCCATCTTGTAATCTTATGTTTAAACCTTCCGCGAACTCTGATGTAAAAGCATGATTATAATAAAGATTGTTTATATTTTTGATACATTTTGTAAATATTTGATCATAAAGATTGAGTCTTTACAATATGGTATCAGATCTATAAACTATCGACACTCATGCACGCCTCATGGAAGTTAGGGTCCAAATTTAGCATACCCAAAAGTCGGTCAAATAGTTTAGAACCAACCCTAGTCTTGCAAGCCTTATCCAGTTAAAAGGAAATAGTAACTTAGCTAGAATTAATGTCTACAAAATTGTATGATCCACCAAATAGTGAAGAGAAAATGTCATCATATTAGTAGAGATGGGTTGAGGTGTTAGAAAACATGAGCAACTTAGTAGTTGAAAATTAAATAGTGGGTTTAGAAATCCTAAGTTTGAATTTGTGAAACCCCTTTGGTAGAAAATAATATTTTTCCTCCCTAGCATAAGTGAAGTTACTTTAGTGATCCTTTAGGTTCTATGTACCTCTTTATACTATTGAGTCAAGTATTTAGTATGATTGTGACTTAGTCATTGCATTGATTTTGGCCATTTTCAGTTTTACATCGAAATGTTTTTTTCATAAAAAAGTTATTTTCTTTATGATATATTATGTATAAAAATATTTTTTATGGAATTTCATCAATGATTTCTCGAGATAAGTCACAATCAGGGAGACATGAGAAAACCCTAGAAAAGAGTCACATGAAATCCTTAAAATCTAGAGTTAGGTGCAAGGTAAGGTTTAGGCTACTACGTTATAGTTGACATGCCCATTCAAGTTTATAGTTGAAACCTTTTAAGGGGTGGAGTATAATGATTTAGTACCAAAATCTGGTATGCAAATTGACTTCTCAATCCACATGAAATAAGAAAGGTGAGATGTGTAGAGGGTGACAACATGTGGAAAAGAAATGGTAAGCACTGGGGTAACATTGTGCTTGCTAATATCCAATAATACTGTGTTTTATTTTCCCAAATTTTCCAAAAAAATAATATTGTGTTTTTCCTAGATAGTGTGTGTAACATACCAGATTTTGGTACTAAATCTAATGTTTGAGCTATTAACATAATTTTGTCAAATTAAAAATCTTTTCGCTTCATTTTCATTCTCAATTGGACTTCATTGAATTATCTTGAAATTCAAACACCAAAGTGCAAGTTCCCTCATGTTTCCGTACTCGTCCCACTTGGAACCCAAAATTGAATATTCAATTTTGCATTAAGAACTCTTGGATTTGGCATCACACAAAAAAAATGCAATTATCATATGATTACATGTGTACTAATTATTGGCCACCATGGAATCATGATTTGGAGTTAGTATTTTTAATATATAGCTTATCATTAATTAGAGGAATGGTTAAAATTTAACGTCAAAAAGACTAAATGTGTATGAGATATATGCTCTTGAAGATAATGAGAATAATGTGAAAATTAATTCAATTTGTAACCTATTTGACTGGGATGACCCGCATTGCAAAAGAGGAGTCTTCTCCTTCTTCACGCGCACGATGCGTTTTAGGGAAAACGACGATCGTCCCCTCCTGCATTCTCTGTCGTTTCTTGGTCTTTTGCCATTCAATGGGTTTCGTCAACCCTTGTCCTCCCTCAATAGATTGTCAAGAGGTTGATAAAATCCTACAGTCGTCGTCATTACTCTCCTCACCATAAAATGACCACTTCCGTCCTCCCAAGCCAAAATGGTAGAGAACAATTAACCCTCTCACGACACCTTCTACCTCTTCCCCTCCTTTCCTATATGAACCCTAGACACCTCGCCAACGTTGGGTCCAAGTAACCTACAAACTCGGATCCTCCTCCATCCCCTTCTTCCTACTCCTCATAGAATCATCAGATCCAGTACTCACCATGGACAGAACCTGACGATCTAAGGACGATCACCCTACCTCTTCACGACGTTCTTGGCCTTCAAGTGAATTCAGGAGTATGAAGACCACTTCTTCCTCAGTATATCGTTGCCTGATGAATTTTAGATCTTCATCTTCAACCTGTAACTCCTCGTCGCACCTGCACCCTAGCCACAACACCACATGAAATGATGTAGTGAGCTCATGCGCTAGCAACAGAGAGAGGCTCCTCACCTCGATCACGATTCTAGCGCCATGATCATATGCACGCCCTTCCCATGAAAAGTTGATGGCCTACAAAGTCTTCGAACTTCCTGAGATCTCACCAACGCCCCTCCTCCTTTTGTTCTTCTTACTTACTGCGTCAACTATTTGTGCTACACAAAACCTCAGGCGCCACCACTGCCTCACCACCTATCAATTACATGTTGTTGGTCGCTTGCCTCCCTCAACTTGCGCTGCTTCCAGTTTGGGATGGGATTATAGATCATCATCACCACCATTTCAGACCACACTAACATCTCAGCCTTGTCGAGCATGACGACCCTACAGATCAGAAACCATCCTGTTGCAGATCTCCTTCTTTGACTTGTTCAACCACCAGCAGCACAAACGGCCTGATCCAAATCCCAGACGCCGCTCTCACCTTTCTAGCCACTACGGGGCCACACATATGCAGTGACTTGAAAGTCCAAAGTCAAGGAACGACATCCAACTGGAAGGCTAGTTTCGTGATCAGTCTACTCCAGTGTCATCAAAGGTACTTAGACGCTCCTGTGTTGTTCCTGGTTTCTTGGCCACTCATTTCTTTTCCTAATCGTGTTTTATAAGATAACGATAATAGCATATTAATAATAACTAATCAGCTAAAAGGAAGGAAGGAAGAGGGGAATCTCATGAGTCCATAGTAGAGTTAAATAAATAACTATAGAAAAATATGCTGCCACATTGGAACCACTAAGAAAGTCTCACGTGGTGTTTTCCCATAGAAACTTAGATAAATAAAGTATATTAATTTGTATCAGGATTATTGAATGGGTGCTTTTTACATCTACCCAAATACATAGATGAGTAGGTTGTGACTTAGACAATGTAATCAGAGAATACCATATATAACTAGAAATTCAGGACAAATCAAGAAAAATACCGATTTGTATGATTTACTATTTTAGACTATATTTTTCAAAATGATTAGCCTTATATGCTTACTTTCTCTCGTTGATTCATATAATAATAGTAACCACCTAAGTAAGGAACAAAATAAAGAAATTAGGATGTTACAAACAAGTCGGGAATATTGGATCCCAATGATACACATTCTCCTTCTAAGAACATTATCAATATAAAGATACAATGTTGACACTCTAACCTAAGGTTGATAGGTATATATGAGTATGAATTCATCAATTATATATGTAACAAACATGAATAATACTTAGTATCCTTTATACAACCATATGTACAAACATGACACATACATGAACAAGAATGAACTTAATGATTATGATGAGATATTATAATGAAAAAAAATCACCAATAATCTACTCACTAATGGAAAATCACGATTTCACCTCACAAAAACCTAGAAAGTGATTCCAAGCCAAAGAACCATATAATGACTCAAGATATTCTTTTTTCTAGATCTCGCAACCTTGGGATAGTATAAATCCCAATTGTGAAAATGTTGGACTCTTGCTTGATATAAGGTACTAAATTCTCTATTTTTTATTGAACTATTTGCCTCCCTCTTGAGTTTCATATATAAAAGTTTTGCAAAAGTTATAAGCGTTTTCTTTTTTGTTGAAGTTCACCATGACTATATTTTGAATATTGAACATTATTGAGAAACTAAAATATTGTTAGATTTTGATATTGGCAGAAAAATTCGAAATATTGGCTAAGAGCTTTGGCTCATTAGTTTCGGCTGGTCACGACCCCCAACCCTGCACAGTGGATAATAGACAATTAGAGGTCCCCTAGTACTGGTTACCCCCACAGATGAAGTTTCGTTCTCTCATAGAGGAGAGAACACTAGGCACCTAGCCACTGGACAAGAAAAAATATTAGATTGATTGTGCCAATAGATAAATATTTGCATATTTAATAATTGGATATCTTGATATTAGGTTTGAGAAAAATAGTTCCATTTTGAAATCTTGATATTGGTTTATCTTTATTGTTTTCTAGTTGCCTTTTTAAATTATTATATATTTTGTAATTATCATGGTAGCTATACTATTCTTTTGTTATCCCCATAGTCCACCAATCAATCTTACCTAGATTTAATACCATAACCATTTATTTTCAAAATAGCTCAATAATGGATTTAGTACCATCCTAGCTGACCTTTATTTTCCCTTCAATGTGGTCCATGTGTGGTTTTGTTCCTTCGAGAACTCATGGGCAGGTGATACAAAGAAGGACAAGAAAAGACGTGCAAGAGTTGTCCTCTGTTGATGACTAGACAGGAGTCAGATCTTATTTTTCCATCTTGTAATCTTATGTTTAAACCTTCCAGGACTCTAATGTAAAAGATGATTATAATAAAGATTATTTATATTTTTGATACATTTTGTAAATATTTGATCTTAAAGATCGAGTCTTTACAGTGTGCACTATACATGTGCTTTTGAGTCAAAAGTGGTATTTTGTGTTTCTTTTCACACTCTTGCTCAAAAACTATTTCTAATACTTTCATAGTGCATTACTAACTTGCTTACACATGGTTGGATATGGCTTATATTTTTATCATGCCTCTAGATATGTTATATATATATATATATATATATATATATATATATATATATATATATATATATATATATATATATATATGGCCCATCTTTATTACCCGCGCGGGTAGCTACCCGCCCACCCTTCCGATCACTTTTTTTCAAAAAAAAATTTCTCAAAATTGTCGAGGACTATTTTGTCTAGCTCTCCAAAAAATTTGAGCCAAAAATAATATCATTTGCCCCTCCAAAATCAAAATACCCGTCCTTATATATATCTGTTGTATATTTTGTACAGAGTTACTTTTTTGATCAGCAGAGTTACTTTTTTGACACCATAGTTACTTTTTTTACAGCAGAGTTACTTTCTTAGCTAGGAGAGTTACTTTTTTGGCTGCAGGGTAGCGAAAATCAATGCTACCCGCGCGGGCATATATATATATATATATATATATATATATATATATATATATATATATATATATATATATATATATATATATATATATATATATATATATATATATATATATGGGCCCATCTTTATTGCCCGCGCGGGTAGCTACCCGCCCACTCTTCCGATCACTTTTTTTAAAATATTTTTTTCAAAATTGTAGAGGACTATTTTGTCTAGCTCTCCAAAAAATTTGAGTCAAAAATAATATCATTTGCCCCTCCAAAATAAAAAAACCCGTCCTTATATATATCTGCTGTATATTTTGTACAGAGTTACTTTTTTGGCCAGCAGAGTTACTTTTTTGACACCACAGTTACTTTTTTACAGCAGACTTACTTTCTTAGCTAGGAGAGTTACTTTTTTGGCTGCAGGGTAGCGAAAATCCATGCTACCCGCGCGGGCAATGAATGAACACCCTATATATATATATATATATATATATATATATATATATATATATATATATATATATATATATATATATATATTGCTACTCACTCGCTGCCCGCGCGGGTAGATAAGCCAAGTTACCCGTTCCTAATTTAACGTTGCATTCTGTTGACATGGGGTAGCGGTGGCACAATTGTAATTAAGTATTAAGATGCTTTACGTGCATGGAACGTAGTGGTGACACTATTAGTAATTTTATTGTAAATAACTAAACGTGCATGGCGGGTGCATGCCTGATCCAAGAGTACAAATAGCAGCAACATCTTCGTCAATGTGGGATACATATGTACCGGCATTCACATCTGACAAAAGTGGTGTCTTTTAATATCTTTAAAAAACTAACGATATTTCATCCTATATCTATAAGTGGGTAGTATAATAATACATATATAGATGCTACGTGTATGTGCATAGTATGTGTATATGATTTGTGGTCTTTTCGGGTTTAATCAAATATTATTTGTATAGTTAGTAATAAGGGCAAGTAAAGAAAGATGATATTCTGTAATAAGAAGGAAAATTTTGTAACTAGTATAGATAATTTGTAATAGAGAGGAAACAAATGTAACTAGTATAGATAATTTGTAATAAGAAGGAAAAGTTTGTAACCAGTATAGATAATTTGTAATAGAGAGGAAATAAATGTAACCAGGGATGATATTTTTTAGTATAATCTAGATGTATCGAATTCTACTATCCAAGAGAATGAACCTCGATACAGTAATAGTTGTAATAATAAGGAACACTTTGTAATGGAAACAGATAATTCGTAATGAGAATGAGAAATTTGTAACCAGTAATGATATTCTGTAATACAACCTGGGTCTATGAAATTTTATTATCTAAAAGAATGAAAATGGGTACATAAAAATTATACTAAGAAGGAATGTTTTGTACTGAGAATTGAGAATCCATAATTAGAATGAAAAAGTTGTAATTAAGGATGACAATCTATATTACATTCTAGATCTATCAAATTCTCTATATAAGAGAATAAACTTTTGTACAAAGTAAGTTATAATAAGAAAGAACATTATGTAATGTTAATAAAAAAATTGTAATAAGAATTAAAAAAATGTAACCAAGGATGGTGTCTTGTAATTCAACATGGTTGTATCACATATTATATCCATATCATGTATGCTCCCATCTGAACGTGGTAATCAACTAATGTCTGCAACTGTCTTTTCTGCTACTTCTTGCACTCATAATTAACTAACGTCTAATTATAATCATGTTGTAACCAATGATGACATTATGTAGCACAACCTAGGTGTATGGCATTTACTTATCTAACAAAATGAATCCCGAGTATATAAAATGTATAGTAAGAAGGAGCATTTTGTAATGAGAACGTAAAATCCATAATGAGAATAAAAAAGTTGTATTTAAATATGACATTCCGTATTACAGTCTGGATCTATTAAAATAACTATCTAGGAGAATGAGATTAATTGTAATAGGAAGGAACAATATGTATTTTGAATAAAAAAATTGTAATGGGAACAAAAAAAATGTAACCAAGGATGATGTCTTGTAATAAAATCTGGATGTATCATATGATGTATCCATATTATGTACGTTATGGTATTCACATAGTAATTAGTTAAATAATATCAAATGGTATGCATGGAACCAACAGATTCTCGAGATTTGATTTACATTAGATGCACTCTGTATTATGTACGTTGTAGTCTTCACGTAGTAATCAATTAATTAATATCAATTGGCATGCATGGAAGCAACAAGTTCTCGGGATTTAATTTACATTATATGCCACCGCTCGCTGGGAAGATAGTCAGAACATTAATAATTACCGCACATGCCACCGTCCTTTTCAACATTAGCTAGAATTAGAAATTACCATATATGCCACCGTGTAATCAAGCCACGGGTAGCAAATTGTAGATGCCCGTGCGGGTATTCAATACAAGCTCTATATATATATATATATATATATATATATATATATATATATATATATATATGTGTGTGTGTGTGTGTGTGTGTGTGTGTGTGTGCTTCTTCACAGCAACTCTGTCGGTCGAGTTTGTCTTGATAGAAACTCGACCGACCAGTACCAATGGGTGTTGCCAACAACTATCAGCAATTGAGTTGTCAATACACATAACTCGACAAATAACATTGTGTGCAAAATATACATTTGGCTTATTGAATGAGAACTTCCTTCTCAACTAGATTTTCTAAACCAATAGCCTTATTATTTGGCACTCCCATTTGGTACCTTTATATATGCATATTGCCATGTTCTAAATTGCTTATCTTGCTTACAACTCTGTCTTTCTAATTTCTCTAAATTGATATATCTATATCTTATAATTACTTGGTTTGAGTTATTTTGCAAGCTTTGATGATGATCTCCTTGGATCTCCTAGTTGTGTCATAAATTCTTCCATTCTACTCTAACTTGATACATCTATATAGTTTTATATCTTGTTTTGATACAACCTTGAGATTCTTAGTGGTAATCATCTTTTGATAATGATGCATATCTGTTAGTGAGTTATATCCTTACTTTCTTTTAAACTTGCTGATCTCTTTGTTTGGATATATCTCAACATTTACTCATAGCTTGCTCTTTAACTTGTGTATCTTTTGCTATGATCTAGACCCTATTAGTAGTCCTAACTTGTGAAATCATCTAGTAGTAGTTCATATACATGTAGTTCTATCCCTATTTATCAAGTGGTATTTAACTATATGTTATGCTTGTATCTTGTTTCATACTTTCTCAAGTTTGTTCCTTGACTTGCATATCTACTATCTTGAGTTTCTTGCATAACATTGCGATGCAGGATACATAGAGATACATTGTATGTAGAAATGGGAGCATCTTTGGATTTCATTCATTTTTTTTGCTCTGGTTTCAATTTTTGATGCAAGAGTAGTGTTGTTTATGCAGACATGGCCTTTTGAGCAAGACTCATTGCTTTTCCATGAGCCCTGACACTTTTTGTGCGAATTTCGTCATCTTGAGGGTCAAGATTATGTTTTTTTGTTTTTCTACAACACTTTATCTTGCATTTTGGGTTGTTCAAGTGCTTGATTTAAATTCTTTTATTTTTATGCTTGGATAAGACCCTATTTGTGCTCTTCTACTCTCCTTATATAACTTTTGTTATCTCCTTTCTTTTAACAAGTGGTGTTTCTTATTTCTTCATACCCCCACCTTTTTGAAATGACAAAGGGGGAGAATGCATGTCTTACATGAAGAAGAGAAGCATGTCTCTTATGTAAAGGGGAGAAG
This sequence comes from Alisma plantago-aquatica, assembly GCA_963693085.1. NCBI lineage: Eukaryota > Viridiplantae > Streptophyta > Magnoliopsida > Alismatales > Alismataceae > Alisma > Alisma plantago-aquatica. The sequence goes on from OY856412.1 coordinate 200,334,737, forward strand.
GTAACACTACTATAGAAAATGCTTTTTACAACGGGAGATAGACAACAGTTCTAATGATTGTGTTGTAGTTAGCATACTTATCACAACAAGCCCATTTTTGTGTTGTATATTGTATATTTTACACAACACAAGTCATTTACAACATGCCAAACCTATTGTAGTATAGGGGGATACTACAACAACTGCTAAAGTGTTGTAATAGGTTGTAGTATCACAACATATTAAAAACCGTTGTAAAAGATGTTATTTACACAACATATTTTGACCCATTGTAATAGTCACATGTTGTAATAGACCATCATTACACAACGTAGACTCACCCATTGTAGTATGTATTAATTATACAACAGGCCTTTACATGTTGTATTTGGTACATGTTGTAATAGACCACCATAATACAACATATTAAAACTCATTGTTATATCCCAACATGAGACAACAGACTCCAACATGTTGTTATATATTATAATTATACAACATGTTGTAACCTGTTGTAATATCCACACATAAAACATCGTTGTAATAGACCTCCATTACACAACGTAAACTAAACCATTGTAATATACTATAATTACACAAAATGATATCACCTATTGTAATAGCTACATATTGTAAAAGACTATAGTTAAACAACACATCATATTCACATAATTCTCTAAAATTTTCAATTATTCGCGTATAATATGAATTTTTTTTATTAGATGTATGGTACACCCGAATTTTGTATTAAACCCATATTTTCCCCAAATTTTACGAATTATTCGTGTTTTATTCATCATTTATGCATTTTCACGTATTATCCCGAACAAAACAATTTATTTCCAAATTGTTTAAAAAAAATATTCACTTAGCATTGTTTCATGTTTTAATATTTTCTAAAGACTATTTCCCCTCAATCACTACTACAAAACTCAACAAGGCCGAAGGATTTTTCCTCAAGGACATAGTCCCTGATAAGTGTATTAATTTTTCCGAAGGCTTATCCCTAACCCTTGTGATGCTATCCTTGATGAGTATATTAAATTTTCCCAAAGGCTTATCTCTGACCTTATGGAAATGTATCCCAGACTATTATTTAATTTACCCAAGGATTGCTCCTGACCTCATTAACTTTTTTCCTAACCAATATTAACTATATTAAACCAACCATTATCTCTTTTACTTCCGTGAAGAGGATCCATTTGATTGTGGACATTTATCCTTTTCTTTTTAGATAATCATAATTGTTTAAATGGATCAGCCGTTGATTTTAAACAACAATTGCAGTTTCCTTTTTTGTAACTTGTTGAATCCTAATTCATTTTGACGGTTTATTACTTTCCAATACATGCCTCACTTTTGTTCTATATCTACCGCTCCGAAAACAAAACAACGGCGCCAAACCCTCGCTCTCGTTCTCGCTCCCGCTCCGGAAATAGAACGACGCCAAAGTCCCACCTCTGAAACCAAAACAAGCACTCCCTCTCCTTGTGCCACTGCAAATCTTCTTCTGTCTGGTCTCCCGTTGTAATAGCTACATATTGTAATAGACCATAGTCATACAATACGCTATAATCCATTGTTATATGCCAAGATTATACAATAGACTCTGACTTGTTTTATATATCCGGAACCGAGCTAAACCCAATTTTTTTGTTAGAGAATTTTATTATGAACATGTAATCAAATAATTATTTTTTCATATAAAATTATTGTCAAATATGGGTCTGAGTTCTTTTTGGGCTTTAATTTTTTTAATATGGGTTGGTTTCAATTTGAGAGGTCGATTGAACAAAATTTAATTTTGTGTGGTCATGGGAATGACAATTTTTTCACTCTGGGTAGATGTTTTGACCCGGAACCGACCACCCAATATTATATCACACGAAATATAACCATGAACATCTAATCAGAGATTTTTTTAATATTCATTGTCAAATCTGGCTCAGAGTTTTCTTTCGAATCTAATGTTTTCAATCTGGGTCATTCTCAATTGAGACACCATTCGAACAATTAAAATCTAATTTTCCATTTGGGTCCAACACTGACAATTGAACTCTCTAACTGGGCCATGTTTTGTCCCGAAATTGACTGACTCAAAACCAATTTTTAACACCCTGTGTGATATTATAACAGAGTAACTAATCAACCTCTATATTTACATGTTATACATATGTATCTACTATTTTACATACAAAATAGCCTTTGAATTATTTTGCTTAAAAAATTCAATTTTAGATTGGGTCTGAGATTGACTGGGCCGGTTCATTTTTTTTACCTAGAACTAACAATTATTTCTCACCCTTATGTGGTATTATTGCATAATAATTATTAACCTACATGAATCATATGCATTGCATATATGTACATGTACATGTATAATACATGTATAGATCTAATTAATAAATAGGTGTCACGGAAAAAAATTTCAACACCCGCGCTTCCTCTTTTCCTCCGCGCGCCGTTTCCCCCAAAATTGACTAGCTTCCTGCGATTAGCAGTTTCACCGCAAACTGCCCCCCATCCCAGAGCGCCGCAGAGCTCACCGCTAGAGATCGACGACGACTGCCTTCACATCGCCGCCATCCCATAGCGTCCGGAAAGTTCCGCTGCCCTTTGTTCTTCGCCAGACAGACGACGACTCGACTCCGCTGCCCTGGAGAGACCACCGACAACGCCTCCTCATTCACCAGAAAGCACCGCTGTCCTATGCTCTTTGCCATAAAGCGTTTTGCACCCACCTCTACTTTGAGCTCCCTTTAATCCAAGGTAACCTCTGCTTACACGGAAAGAACTCATAGCCCTGGGTAAATTAAGTAAAGAGCCAATCAATATCCCTGTAGCAAGATACATCCATAAGTAGACCTATATACTTTGAGAATCTACATTCGAGTTTCATCTTGATCTCCATTTCTATCTTGACTTGACCTATCATCCAAGGGAGAGGCTGATCATGGACTTGACCTATCATCCGATGACAGGGAGATCATAACCTGTTATCTTTTACATCCCTTGATCTTTGAGAGAGGAAGCCCCAAAGAGGCAGGAACTGGCCACACGGTGGGCAGCAACTGATCCAGTGGCTAGATCTATCTGATTTGACTAGTTGAGTGAGAGATAGAGAAAGTATAATACTTTGACACACCACATAAGATAACCTATTATGTCAAGTTATATGAATATTGGTTTCTGCTATCCAAATATATGACATTCATTTTTCATAGCATCTGTGCAACAAAATACAAATTATCTTCAGCAGTTGTGAATCGAAATTTTCTCATCACTTAGTGGCATGGAAGAGCCTAACCTGGTAAGTGTTGGATATAATTTTTCATAGAGGCCTCATACACTTGATATATCAATACAAGGAGTGCATAATACCAATGTGGAAGATACCAAAAGTATTGCTCATGTTGACTCTAAATCAGAGTCATGAAAGGATGAAAAACAAATCTATGAGTTATCAACTATGGGAAGTTGATTACATGAGTCCTACATTTTGATAACTAGATCAACTAGTGTTCTTTTATCCAGGTCATTGACTTAACATATCTAAAAGTATAGTCAATTTGGGAGTTCGAATTTTTAATAATTGTTACATACATAAGATTACTGGGATTTGCACTTGCTCCATTTTCATATGAACACAAAATTCCCATTGTTGTATGAATTATGATTATTTAGCACACTACTTTTTGAGATTCGAGCATGTCCAAAGTGTATCAATTAGAACCTAGAAGTTTGTGAGAAAAGTAGCAGACCAAGTATAAATGTTGGTAAACCATAACTTAATTAAACATGTTAATGAGGTAGTATTGCGATCTCTCTGTCTATTAGAAAACTTGGGAAGACAATAATGAGTTCAAAAATTAAGAAATTTCACTAATTTGACATTGAACAAAACCACTAACTAGACTAACAACATTTAATGCACATAAGAAACAAACATACCATCTGGAGTGGCTTTAATTGAGCCATCGATTACCATTGCATCAGCTAAATGAGAATAACATCCATGTAATCATTTACTATCTTTTTCTTTAACAAGGATGACCTCTTTTGGAAGAATGCAAGCTAAAGTTCCAAACTACAAAAAACATTAAGGTTATGTAGCAACCATTTAGGATAGTTGGACAAATTTTCAATAATTTAGAACGGACTTAGATAATAGTATGCGTTGGATGAACTCAAGCATACAACATTCTAGATACATGCCACCACAAACTACCATCAATAAAATGTGTGAGCAAACTGTTATAAACATATGCCAAGAAAGATGTCAGACCATGGATACCTGGCCTTATTGAGTAAATAGTACAAGATTTTGCAGCAGTCGCCCATTCAACAAAAATGTCATGAGAAAGTCTTGCTTCTAAACTGGCCATGGATAACAAGACAACATGAAAATGCATTTATATATTTTTAAATCGAAGTCTATCTATTGGATAATTTTCCCATATGATAAAGAGTTGCATTTCTTCATAAATAAAAAATAGATTATTTTGGGAGTATCACAATTTCTATTAAGCTTTTCCCTATTTTAGACATGCTTACAGATCAAATGTAACATTGTCATGACTGTACAATAGGAAAATAAAGTACTGATAGCATAATAAAAGTACCATGTGACTTACTTCAATAGAAAAGCATTATCACATGTGTTCTCAAAGGACTTTGCTATAGAATCACTCATCCATTCCTAGAAACTTTTGATGTAATTAATTGTTCTAGTTGCCACATGTGTCAAAAAGAATAGCGGAAAACTCAAAAGATTTTGTGGCCATTCTGAAAGGAGAACCAATATGTTATTCAATCTGTATTATCTATATACAAGTATACATACTAACAATTTCCTCATACTCATTCAAGAATTAAACTATGTTCTAATGTGGAAGTAGTACATTCACATTCCCTAGAAGAACATTTACTATTAGATCTAGAGGAAATAAAAGGAAATGAATGTGTCTAAGATGTTAGGAAAAAATATGTAAATAATAACACTAAAAGTAAAAACAAATGTAAAGGGTAAACTGTGAACATGGATTTTCTAGTTAGGTGTAACTTTAGCCACTTCTATTCCCGCAATGCCTGAAATTATAACAAAAATGCAAAATGCATGGCACTCAATTATAAGTACAAAAAAGATACTACCTACTAGCTAAAGTAACATTTCAGACATCATGACCACACCACAAGACTTGAGCTCCCTTTTACTCTCCTTAAGTTTTAGTAACAACACAAAATCACCAATCTCTTCATCTTTCCATTCACTTCCTCCTTGTCCCCCCCACTGCATAGAGGGAACTTCCTATCATCTTTGAAGATATCACCATTACCATCATTGATAGACAAACAGACAACCTTTCAAAATAAATAAATGGCATTTCAAGCAGTATTTCCATGTCACTGTCTTAGTCTTTAATCTTATAAAAGCAAAGAATCTAGATATGATGCCATGTCTTTTAGTCGTATAGATTTTTACAGATTTAGTATAGGGAAAGGAATAGTAAGAAGCAATCTCTTAAGGGATCATCCCTTCTTTGCATAATATGGAATTGCAAATGTGTGATAATGCAATCCAACTTGGCTTTAATAGGAAATATAAGCTTGAAAATATCTTCCTTATATGTCATATCAATTAAAAATAGATGGTTGGGAGGCAATGGGTCCTACTAGATGCATATCCCCAAAACTTGCAAACAAGAAATAGAGTTAGTTCCTTAAGATAATGTATTTGCTTAAGAATTTGAAGAAATAAGCAGGGCTATAGAGCTATTGGGTTCAACTACATTGAAAATACATTCCCATCCTAAAAAAATCTAATAGTTTGTTTATCATTATAGGGAACAAAATAAGTTTTTAGCAAAATAGAAATATGACTCCTAAAATATTCTCACTCTTGGTCTTGTTAAGAATTGCCTATCCTAAGTAACTCAGGCCTCTTAATAAGATAAGAAACCATTTACCTTGAGTAAAAATAATAAGAGAGAACCATAACACAAAACACTCTAGTGGAATAATCACCAAAAGACAACACAGTAATACACATATCATATTCAAATTATTTAAATACGACATCACCACTATCACACCAATAGATACCAACCTATCTACAATTACATAACCATAACCAATCATTTATGTCATTTGTTTGAAGCTAATGAAGTAAAAATTAATAGTAAGGTTACTAATAAAGGTAGCTTTTAAACTCATCAATTTGATTAGTGAGTCCAGGAAATTATACAATCAAACATTTATCTTATGGCCATCTTCTAGACTTGAACAATAAAGAGAAATCCAAGCCAAGTAACTAATGTCAATAATGAAAATCTTGTTATGTTTGTAGGAAGTAACTCAAGTATGCATAGAAGGAAAGCGCATAATAGATTAATCTACTTTAAAGATGCATCAGACATAAAAATAAATAGAATTGTTTCCAAGCCAAGTAACTAACATCAAGGCTACTCAACCCTCACAACAATAAAGAGAAATCCTGCACACTAATGAAAACTAGAGTATTCTGTAAGGAGGCCCACTTGTAGAGAAAAGTTGATAACATTCAGAAAAAGCTACCAACTTAGAAAACAAACCGATCTAGTTAATGAGAACTAGAAGATTTTGTAAGGATGACTACTTATTACACAAGCTTCTGTTTCATTTAATGAAGACATGTTTTAGATGTTGTGGTCACTTTCTAATGGCGAACTTAAAAGAATTACAATTTCCTGTAACATTTTAGATTTAGTTCATCAATGATCATTTGAATCTTCATTTGAAAAGAGTCATAGAAACCTATCTGAGATAAGAACAACATCTGAAAAGAGTCATAGAAACCAATCTGAGATCAGAATAGATTGAAACAATTTTTTAATTAAGATGTATAATGCCTATTCGAACTACCTATCCAGAACCAAATTACCTGCAATCAAATATCTGATGGACATCTCTCACAAAACCATTGATCCCAGGAAGAATCATTCCACATATTAACTAGAGGAACTAGGAACCTTGCCATGTGTAAGCACAAAAACATAGCAGGCTATGGAGATGGAGAACTCTAACAATCTATGTCATATTTGTGTTTGTATGGGTCTGGTCACTGTGATAGGGGCACCGACCACTTGCATTGTTGATGAGATGATGTATGTGATCCCTGACATTCTAAAAGTTTATGACATTCATGTAATGGTACATATGAAGAACATAAAGTTTACTAGAAATAATACATAAAAAAACACTGATTCCTCAACATATATTCACAACAAAAAAAATAAAATAAGAAATGTATCTCGATGAACATTGATTCAACTACAAAGGATTAAATATTACCTACAATAGATAACAAGTTACTTATATTTTAGTTAGCTACCAGTCTGACAATAAATTTCTGGCAAAAGCTACTACATTGGAAATCAAGATGGATGTTTCCTGCATAATAATTGTCCAACGAGAAATTGAACGGAACAAAAGAAATGATTGTAAGAAGTTGTCGCTAGAGAAGGATCATATGCATCATAAGTCAGTAACCAATTTTTCCCTTGACCTCATATATCCATAGATCACTTCAGTTCTCATTCTTTCAACAGAAGATAACCAAAGAAATTATAGTTGCTTCTACATAATAAGTTTCAGTCTGCACCAGTATTTTTAGGCGGTTGATACTGACTAAGACGCATGATGTGTTGTAAAGGAACAATCCAAGTGCAATAGTAGTACATAATCACAAGAAAATAAGTATTACAATAATAACAAATTAGTTTACCAGTCTAAAAAGTAACCCATTGTTGGCGCTTTCAAATGTGTTTTATCTCAGGATCAATAACTAAGAAGCCATAATAGTATGACAGAATTCCAGAGTAGAGATAAAAAGAAACATCATAAGTCAGAGATGAGAATATAAAAACAACATAATAGTATAAAAAAATTCAAGTACCATATATTTATGGTTGAAATGTGCTAGGTTATCACTGATCATTGATTTCTATGTTATACAGAACTTGAAAAATTGGTAGGAAAGTAATAATTTGAAGGGAAGACTAAAAACTTAAGGGGATGATTAGAAACTTGAAATAGCACAAGGTTAAGAACCAGAATATCAACTATGCCTTCCTGAAATTTTTCCCCATGCGCCATAACACAAATCTAAATATCAGTCCATGCGTCTTGCTTGCAACTATGCCTTCCCTACAAGAACTATCCACATATTTGTACTCACCCCTTTTATCGTTGTGCAGAAATGGATCGAAAGTGGATGTCTTCAAATCGCTTATCTGAAGAGTATGAAAAAGGAGTGGATGAATTTGTAAGGTGTGCAATTGAACATGCAGGAAATGATACTAGACTTCTTTGTCCTTGCACAAAGTGTGATTTCAGTAAGGGGATTAACAAAGATGCATTGCATCATCACTTATTTCGAGACGAAATTGATACGACTTACACACAATGGATACATCATGGCGAGAGGGAAGATTTTCATATTGTAGATCAGAGTGAACAATTTGAGGGAGGCGAAGGAGACACATTGTAGGACATGGCTTACAATGTAGAAGAAAAGATACAAGACTGTCCTAAAATGTTTGAAAGGTTAATGACTGACTCTGAAACACCATTATACAATAGTTGTGTCAAGTTCACCAAATTATCTGTTGTTTTAAAGTTATATCACCTGAAGGCGAGCAATGGTTGGTCTGATAAAAGTTTTACGAGCTTGCTACATCTCTTGAAAGATATGCTTCCCGAGGATAGTGTGCTTCCTCATCGCACTTACGAGGCAAAGAAAGTGCTTTCATCCATGGGCCTTGATTATGAAAAGATACATGCATGCTACAATGATTGCATTTTGTATCGAAATGATCATGCTTTGAAGGACAGTTGTCCAGTCTGTGGAGAACCACGATACAAGAAGGATGGTAGCCCTAGTAAGGTGTTGTGGTATTTACCAATAATACCGTGATTTAGGCGCTTGTTCAATAATGCCGATGATGCGAAGAAGTTGGTTTGGCATGCTGAGGATAGAAAAAGAGATGGTTTTCTTAGACACCCTGCAGATTCTCCGCAATGGATGACAATCGATAATATATTTCCAGAATTTGATGGTAATCCTAGAAACTTAAGACTGACACTTTCTGTAGATGGAATGAATCCACATAATTCCAGAAGTCATAGTACAAGGCCTGTAATTTTGGTTATATATAATCTTGATCGAGATGTATGCATGAAACACAAGTATATGCTTTTGACTTTACTGATTTTAGGACCAAAGCAGCCTGGAAATGATATTGACATTTACTTGGCTCCACTTGTTGAAGATTTAAAGATTCTATGGGACAAGGGTGTTGAGTTGTATGATGCATACCGCAAAGAGAATTTTAATATGAGGGCGATGCTATTTTGTACGATAAATGATTAACCAGCATATGGAAATCTATCTAGGTACAGTATCAAAGGACATCTTGGTTGCCCTATCTATGAAGACGAGACCTCTTTCTGCCAACTGAAACATGGGAAGAAAACTGTTTATCTCGGCCACCGCAGGTTCTTGCCTAAGGATCATCATTATCGTAGAGTGAAGAAAGCTTTTAACAAAAAAGTAGAACTACGAAGAGCTCCACAACCATTAACCGGTCAAGAAATCTTCACTAACGTGAAACAATTGAAAGTAAAATTTGGAAAAAAGAATAAATCTCCAATTCTCAAAGGTCTCTACAAGAAGAGGTATATATTCTTTGATCTTCCTTATTGGAAGTCTTTATATGTGAGGCATTGTTTAGATGTGATGCACATAGAGAAGAACATATGTGATAGTCTGATTGGAACATTACTTAATATCCCATGGAAGATAAAAGATGGCCGCAAGGCAAGATTGGACATGGTTGACATGGGTATTCGAGATAGATTGGCTCCACAAATGAGGGTAAGTCAGACCTACTTGCCCCCAACATGTTACACACTTTCAAAGTCTGAAAAAGCTATATTTTGTGGGTTCCTAAAAGGAGTTAAGGTTCCAGAGGGATATTCTTCAACCATGAGTAGATTTGTGGATATGAAAGATTTGAAACTCTTGGGCTTGAAATGACATGATTGCCACATCTTAATGCAACAGTTTTTGCCGTTGGCTATCTATTCCATTTTGCCTAAGCGGGTTAGAAATGCAATCACTAAACTTTGTATGTTCTTCAATGCTTTATGCTCAAAGGTCATTGACCCTGAGACGTTGGACTCATTGCAAAATCATATCATCATCACTTTGTGTCAGCTTGAGATGTACTTCCCTCCTTCATTCTTTGATGTAATGGTTCATTTGACTGTGCACTTGGTTAGAGAGGTCAAACTATGTGGTCCGACATTTTTACGTTGGATGTATCCGTTCGAGTGATATATGAAGATATTACAGGGGTATGTGAAGAATAGATATCGACCCGAGGATTGTATGGTGGAAAGCTACATAGTAGAAGAGGCTATTGAATTTTGTGTCCAACATTTATCCAATGTTGAAGCCATTGGTCTTCCTAAATCACGGCTTGTCAGAAAAATTGATGGACAAGGCAGTATAGGATGCAAGTTTGTACGACTTTCAACTGATGAATTACACACAACGCATGTGTATGTCCTTCATAATACAACCGAGGTTGAACCATATGTTAAAGAACACATTGATTATTTACAAACTCGTTACTGATCTAAGAATGAGAAGGATATAATGAACTTACACATCCGTTTTTCGCCGAATGGTTAAAGAATCGTATTAGTGAACAGATTGATCATTCACAAAATTCTGTTTCAAAGACCTTGAAATGGTTATTTGTGCGGCCTAAATCAACTGTTTTGTCATTTGCTAGTTATTTTATAAATGGATACACTTTCTATACTAAATGTCAAGATGCCAAAAGCACGATGCAAAATAGTGGGGTGTCTTTGGTATCCGAAGCTTTGCACATTGCTAGTGCTAAAGACAAAAATCCAGTCTGGTGTGACATGTCCTATTATGGTGTGATCCAAGATATATATGAGTTGGACTACAACACGTTTCAGATTCCTATTTTTCGTTGCAAGTGGGCTGAAAATGATGAGGGTGTACGCACAAAAGATGGATTGATCTTAGTGAACCTAGATAGGGAGGGATGTAAACATGATCCATTTATAATGGCATTAAAGGAAAAACAAGTTTTCTATGTGATAGACACAGCTAACAAGGGATGGTTTGTAGTCTTATCTCACAGAAGAAGGCCCCATGAAGGAGATGATGATGATGATGACATCGTTTTAGAAGAAGAAACTTCTTTGTCTTCAATCATTCTATCTATGTCTGTAAATGATGATCTTGTTGTTGAAGAAGAAGAGATATGTGCTCGAGAAGATCATAATGACGGGACATTTGTTGATGATGTCAGTGTGCATAAAAATAAAAAATAGCGTACACATAAGTGAGAGTAAGTATTAGCATTTTCTTGATGTGCACTAATATCTTTCTGTAATGAATGTAAATATGTCTTAAATTTTGTAAGATTTTATTATGTTGTTTTATATGTAGTTTGCTAATGTTTTTTGGTACCAAATTTTTTGTAGATGTCTTCCAATGAAGACGACTCAATGACCACAATGATTAGTAGGGGCCGCACCACAATGCCTAAAGTTTCGAGAAAGAGACGTAAAGGACAAAAAATTCAATTGGAATGGAATTCAGAAGGACAACCAATCGGGAAAACCTAAAACATTTTCAGCAGCTATATTAGAGTCGCATCCCGAGAGCGAGTTCCAATCAATATTGATACTTGGAGTGATGTGGGAGAAGGTCTCAAGGACCTTATTTGGGAAAAGATTGAGGTGAGTATGTAGAAGTTAATATTTTTTGTATAAAAATATTATATTATATTTTATGTGTATGTGATTTTGTTATTTGTAGGGTGTTTTTTCGATTGGATCTGTCAGAAAGCAGTGTGTATTACAAAGAGCCAATGATAGATGGAGGGAATTCAAATCTCAGTTATCAAGAAAATTCATGAGGGACAAAGATGGAAACATATGCAAACACCCACCCAAAGAATATGATTTTATATCTGTAGATCAATGGGAGGATTTTGTCATGAGTCGATTGATTGAAGAATTTAAGGTGATAATATAAACTAGTGTACTTTTGTTGTTTTTCTTGTATGACATTTAAATATATTTTCATATTTATTGTTTCTAAAAATAACCAGAGAAGAAGTAAGGCTGGAAGAGAATTATCGTCAAAGAATGAGTATCGGCCTAGAATTTCTCGTAAGGGATATGTTGGCCTAGAGCAAGAAATTGTAAGATTTGATTCATTTTAAAGCGATTTGTGAAATTTCATATAGAGGTATAAAAGTATTGTGGTTTTATCATATTATAAACAGATCAATGAGAATGGTTTAGATCCAGTTATTTCAAAGATTTCTAGAGCAGAATTATGGAAAAGAGCTAGAATGGAAAAAACTGGTGCTGTTACTAGTGACAAGGTCAAGGAAGTGGTGTACAAGATTGTAAGTTTAATTTTTTATCTCATTGATTTTTCATCACAATATATAGTTTTTATTATTATTACATATGTATGATTTATATTTTGCAAGGATGCTCTATCTCAGGACATTTTTGAGGGACTCATTAGTGAGAAGGGATGTAATGATATGTTAACAATGGCATTGGGAAAAAAGGATCACCCAGGACATGTGAGAGCAACCGGACCAGGAATAACAATTACAAAATATTGTCAAACTGTGGCTTGAACATATGATCAACCATCCCATATGCTGTTATAAATGCAACAGACCATTAAAGCTTTGTCCATGAAGAACAAGTATCTTGAAGGGAAGAATACGAGCAAGGATCTCGACAATGTTGGGGATACAAATCAATACCCTACTTCCAAATCTAATTGTCCACTTGCACAATTCTCACATCTACCTGAGGTAATCAACAAGTTTGTTATGTAGTAAATGTTAGAGATAGTCATTTCTCATGTTGACAATATCTATATTTGATTTTTGTAGGGCTATCAGAAGTGTATTTTGATGTTGGATAATCCATTACGTTCAGTAGCTGATGGAAGGGTGTATATATCTCATACAAATGAACCAATTCTCCTTCCCAATGTGGCATTGGCTCCAAAACACAAAAAAGTGATAATTGATACCCCGTTGATGCTTGAAGAAAGTATGCCAATACCTTTAGATATGGCTGAAGTTTATCAAGTTTATCATGGCATAGGCACCTACCTTCCTTGGCTTGCTGAATTGATCAAAATAAATATGAAGGTATATGTGATAACTTGACAGTGTTTTTATTAATTTATTGAAATGAATCATGTATATTAATAAACTATATTTTTTATTTTATAATCATATGCAAGGAATCCCAAGACTCATTATCTGAAAGAAAAGTGAGGGAATCAATAAGCACACAAATAGGAAATTCAAAAACTAGAAAAAATTGTGATGAAGTCTCAAGTCCCGTCAAGCCAACATGCAAAAAGCCTCCAACGAAGCTGAAACTTTTGATGGTGTATGTGGAAGATGATGAGAATCGTAACATCTCTCTTCAGATGTTTGAATATGTAGTAGGTTACATACATGAGCTGATTATCACACTGGAATTGGTTAAAATATGCCATGATAAAGACCAACTAGAAGCCTCGCACATATCAGTGTACATAAAGTAAGTTTCTATATGAGTAATATGTGTTTCTATACAAGTTTCTATACAAGTACAAAGACTAATTATGTGTTTCTATACAAGTACAAAGACTAAATATATGTTTTTTTGTAGGCATTTGTTCAACAAAGTGACATCTGGAAATATATTTAATATATTTGGATTTATATGTCCACATTTTATAGATCCTTTATACAATGATAAAGTGGAGACTCGGGCGCAGTACATAGCAGATCAGTTCATTAGAGGGAAGAAACAAAGATTAGAATTGTTCTTTATACTTATAATGTGGGGTACGCATACATTTTGTTGATTGTCTGTTATTTGTTTACTTTAAATGTTGCTTAAAAATACATTAAACTTAAAATGTAATACTCATGTATGCCTAGGGGACATTGGATACTTTGCGTCTTCGACCCTATGTGGGGTGAGTGCCACTATCTTGATCCGTTACGGGGAAAATTATGTGGGAACGTGGAAAAACTCATGGAGTTGTAAGTACTTCATAAAACAATTTCAATTACATAATACATATATTGAAAGTTCCATATATAGTTACTAATGCATAGAATTCTTGATATGAATTTGAATAGGACTCATAAAGTTTATCAAAAGAGAGATGTGCAATATAGGAAGAATTTGAAATGGGAAATTATCAAGGTAATTTACCATTTTGATCCAGAAAAATACTGCTTTCTGATTCACCAATAGAAGTGTTGTTCTAGTTTCTTTAGATTCTTCTACTTGATTTGATATGGTGTTATTTTTACAAATGCTTTTATTTTTACATATATCGATTAGATCTTCTTTGGGTCAATATCATCAAGGGCATCCAAGGGCAATTGTTAATTGTTGTATGTGATATTCTTAGGTGTTTCTTCCTTCACTTCATAGGACGACCAAGAAATTATCAAGTTTCTTGTCACTTCTTTGGTACAGCTCCAAGTCCCTCCCTTGATTCTAAATTTTTTTTTGAAGTAGTTGTTGTAGCTGTTGCATCATCCATGAAACTCAAATTATGTGAAACTCAATATCATATTAATTTGCAACATCCATTTCAATTTGTTGTTGGAAAATTGTCGATATAAATGTGTAACTCTAAATCAGTTATTGTACATATGTATTCCATGTTCCAAGGAAAGATTCCTAGATCTACCCAGGTCTTCCTACTACACTTCATTCAAAATAGGATTTCAACATCCACAGTGTACTCCACTATCTTTCCATAGAATAGCTTTCCCTTCTAGTGATCACATCAAAGAATAATAACATTAAACTCCACTGCTGGAACAATAGGCTCTATGTCAACAAAATGAGCTATCTCTTAGTGAATGTGGTATACATAGTGGATGTTGAGTCCACAGGACAAGGGCCTACAATGTAGTCTTTAGAAAATTTGATGAAATCCCCAGTAGGTTCATTCATGCATCTTCCAACTAATCCACCGAAAGAGCAGCTAGGATACCCACAACCTTTCTCACCTTGAAAGGGGATATGAGAGTGATGGTATATTGGTGAACTATTTCCCTATCAACTGTACTATATATTGGTGAAATCCCCAGTAGGTTCATTCATGCATCTTCCCTATCAATTGTACTAATTTTATGCTATGATAAGCTCTCATAAATTTAGAACCTGGGTATTACAACACGAAGAAGCTTACACAAAATTCTCTTACAACACCCTCATTGAGACAATTCTCTTAGTTTTTTGTGTCATCATTATTGCTTAAATGTATTGTTTATTACACATTGCATTTCAAGTGCATGTTCAAATACTTTTTATACAACTCCTTGCATACGCATATCATTCTCCCTATATGTTATAGACTTACTATGTTAGTTTTAAATGCATGCGCCTCCCTCCACTCTAGAATTCGAATGTGTTTTGTTGACCCTCATATGTTCCTTTTGACATAAATTGTAGATGATTCTATAGGAGTATTTCAATTTTGTAAACAGGAGCAATCTAACCATCACATTTAGCGGGTTAGGTCACCCTCTAATTTGCTTGAGCGAAGTTTCTCCTTTAGCTTCTATAGGTTTACTCTCATGTTTGGATGTTGCTAAGATGTTAATTGTGATGTATGATTTTGTTAAGTTGAATCATGCAGTTCATGTTTTTCCATAAGAGGAAAACAAAATGAACTACCAGAATCATAGAAATGAGTTGAAATCATAACAAAGTTTAGTTTGAGTTCACCGTGCACGTGAACCTTTTTTTCCATGAAAGATGGAAATTCAACAATTTTCTCCCTCATCTATTTAGAGAGGTGATTAGGCTCAAGATAAACAAAAGTGATTCTTTGGTTGGAAGATATGATGGAGATGGAAACAAATGGTACAAAACATTATCCACAAAAAGGCTTTTGTCCTTTCATTTACTGAGCGTGTCACTATAGAATCTGTTGACTAAAGATTAAGACTAAAATGTTTCGAACTTCTAATTTTTGGGATAACTAGCAATCGAGAAGGGAAAGGTATCATCCATGGGAGACAAAATGACACTCAAAGTGAGTACTAGAAACTTTACCTATCTACATATGTAAATTTACATGCAGGATTAAAGATAAGCAAGAAACTACAAGGAGATTTTCCTGGAAGAGAGAACCAAACAACAAACTTCCCCATAGGTTAGGATAAATGTTATGCCTTGCCAAGAAGCATGGAGGTGTGTGTCTCACTCCCCCACCATTAAGCACGTGTCTTTTAATGAAAACACTCTGTAAGATAGCCTCGCCAAGAAGCATGGAGGTGTGTGTATCACTCCCTCAGCATTAAGCACACATCTTTTAATGAAAACACTCTGTAAGATAGCCTCCAGTCCCAAAAAAATGGAGAAATACAATAACGCAGGAAAAGCATAGCCATATTGCATCAATCTAATTTTATCCTTGCTAAAGAAACATCTAAGTTAAACAAGACATTCTCATCCAAGCACCAAAGGTGCCATTGTGATGGGCTAAAGAATATGATTCTATTTTCCAACCACCAACAAAAAGACTAATCTAGCAAATCTGTCTTATGCAATTTACCAATTCCCCATCTAAAATCCATCAGTCCTCAAACCTCAAGGAAAGCCTTGCACAGGAACCAATAGATCCTACACTCTCAATACACTGCACATCCACCGAAAAGGTGAAAAGGCTGTAGAAAACGAGTAAACCTTATGGAGACTACAAAACAAAAAAAAACTCAGTGGGAATTCAACTGCCAAAGCTCCTTATTCATAGCACCTTTAAGCCACAGTGATTACCCAATTTCATCATGGCTGCAAAGAGACCGTCTAATTGCCCTTTCACCTTTCTATGGTAACAAATTAAGATATTTTCACAGTGTGAGACTGAACTACTAGATTCCCTATTCAAAAAACAAACTTTGAGAAAAAAATGGCCCATACAGAAGGTGAGATCTTGAGAGGGTATTCTCTAATAGAAAGGTAATATTTCCACACCACATGACATCCTTCCTACAAGAATCACATTGATTTACCAGATTATGCTTCCAACCAGCCTGATCACAAATGACTTTTGACATGATGTATGTTACTTAGTAGTCCTATTAATCAGGTTGCCAAATAAATATACACCAAATATTACAGAATTAGGCAATAAAAATGTGTAATTTTGGTCTAGTACACGAGTGGTTTAGGAAAGTAAAATTTATAGAATCAAATTCGTTTGGTTATAGTTAGGATTGCACATGAGTGATTCGGGATGCAAATTCTATCAACTTAATTTTTACATCAGTACATGTATACAGATTATTTATTAATTTATAACTAACCATATGATTGATAGATCTTTTTCCAAACACTTCTGTACATTATTCAATGTTCAACCAAAATGAAATTATCTTAGCGGCTAGCTTCTATGAGAGTACAACAATAGATTTCTTCCCTTCATTATACAAGCCTAAGAAATTGTATAATACGTTTTGATCACATTTAATACGGTACATAGCAACTCACATACAGAAGAGATACAATCATGTTAAATGGAACTTCTGAATATCTTCTATATAGATGACAGAGATATACATTGTCGTTATAAGTGATTCTCAAACGCTTCCTATCTAGGCGTTAGCTTGTCATCTTCTATCTCAAATAGTTGAATATGCATAAACCATTGTGATGAAACTAGTCTAACATAGAATTTAGGATACAGTCAAGCATGCACGCAATTAGTAAAAGGAATGATGTGCTTATGTTGAAACTAAAAACAACAGATCTGGGCTTCTGATTGCGATGACTCTATCATGCTTGATTTGGAGAAAAGATGCAATTTCTGAAAGAAGCAAACATAATTGATTTGAGTGTTTTATTCTTGTCTAATCACAATGTCTCACTCTCTTCCTTTTTTCATTCAGAAATATCACAGGAATCTCCCACCAATGACCAACTTCGGCTATGGAACAAGTGCAAGCACTGCTTCCTTTTCCTATGATAGAGCCAATCTGCTACATCCCAGCATTCATGACATTTGAAAACAACCTCCCTGCCACCCGCATCCTACCAGTAGACAACACCATCACCGCTGCAATACCTCCCAATGGTCGTTGTTCATCTACACGACGGTGTTGTCACTTCGGATAGTGATAGTAGTGTCTTCGCATGGTAGACTTCCAATTACACAGTTGTTTGCCCATTATTCATTAAAAGGACCTATCACTATCCCAATATACATCATGAAGGCAACCTAATGTACTAAGACCATGTGCTTGGCCTCACACGTATCAACCTACTTACCGGTCTCCTTGGAGCCTATGTCATCCGTGAACCAGTCATGGAATTCCTTTTCAATCTACCCAGAATAGTTTTCACTACTTATTTTCTATTTTGAAATGCCATTCAATGTTACCAAAATGGTTACAGAGTCTTGGCGCCTGTAATAAGAAAAATGAAAACAATATGTACAATGGAACAATTAATGAAAACTCTCTCTAGTAATTAATATGGAAAGATGAAGATCCCCCTAAATCAAAAACCTTTCGTTTGGAAAGCATGTAATAAATTCTTGGATATGGATGTCAATCTTGAAAAAAGGAAAGTCCCGAGAAGTTCAAAGTGTATCATCTATAGAGAGGAAGGTGAAGACATGTTCCATATCTTCTATGGCTGTCAGGTTGCTAAAATAATTTGGTCCAAAATCAACTTAGGAGACATTCAGTCCAAGATCCCCATGTCTTCTATGGAAGACTATTGGTGTTGAATACTATAGATGTATGAAAAGGAGACAACTACAAAGTTCATAATTGCTTGCCTAACCTGCTAGAAGTACATAAATAGATTTGTTTTCAAAACTACTAGATGCCCGCCCATTATTCTGTACAACAACCAATCTACTTGGGTAACACGCCATACAAAGTCATAAAGGAGAAGTGAGAGCCAATTGAAAGAGAAACACACAAATAGTTGGTTACATGCTCCAGTGGGTATGATAAAGTTGAAAATGCACTTACAACAAAAATGCCTTCAAGAAGGGACGACTTAATCTGGAAAACTCCATCACAGATTGTTGAATTCAGTGAAGTGTCCATTTGGGAACCCTCAGCAAGAAATCTGTCCAATGCCCTATTGGTAGCATAAATATATGACTTGTGTGGATCAGAAGCATACAACACTGTGTATTTTGTACCCAGTTTGTCCATGACACTGGTGAGGGAAGCAAGTTGCTCTCCTACATAAGGTTCAATCATGATCAAAATACTGGTCATTTATGCCCTTCTAATATCTTAAAGACATGAACACTCAATACCTTCAGATTGAGCATGCTCAGATTTAAATGACCCATCACTGCAGAATAAGATAAGATCAGCCTGACCCATTGTCTTGAGTGCCGCCTTAGATGTCAGATAATCCTGTGTCCCTTATCTGTGAGATCATAAACTAGACAAAGATGTATAGGAACAGTTGGAAGATGTCTGAGATAATCACCTGAACAGATTGTAGGTCACGTAGCTTCACAAAGTCATCCCCATGTACCAATCATGCCTCTGAAACAACAATAGTGTGACCCTCTATGGCCCCATCCCCACAAGCTTTTAAAATGGCAGAAAGCAAGGAATTTTCCAACAATTCTGTCACATCAGACTTTCTAACATATGGAAATGCCATTGAGAAGTTTGACCTAGTAACTGAGAGCTGGATATTAAAAAACATATCAATTATTTCAATTCGACCAACTGACTTCACAAAGAATGTAGCAGAGTTAATATATCTACAATCTTCCATGTTATGACCACATAATAAATTCAACAATGCAACATAAACAAAGTGAATTCAAGGTAAGTGAAACATTTGTGAAGCTTTTGAAAATCACTAAAATGTCCGAATCAAATACAGAATAATCAAGGATACCTTTAAAAGATCGACAAGAGCAGGATCCACACGGTCGTCTCTTGATATGTCCGATGAATATAACTAAAACAAAAAGGAAAGTTTGTTAGACATGATAGAGGGAAAAAGATGAACAATTTGTAAATTGTAATGTCAGTAAACTGATGAACAGTCACAACATATAAGGTGTACATGCAACTGTATGTTTCTATTCACTCAAGACCACTGAACAAATGTTCTTGAGTTTGGTTCCTACTGTATCTCATCCACATCTACTATTTAGAGAATTCGGATTAAGCATCGAGCAATCCCAGATTGCTTCTTAATAAATTCCATAATATACCGATATTAATGGCCAACCACACATTTTAATATAGAATGATGCAGTTTCAAAAAAGGTTCAATTGTAATAAGCCATAGGCCCATAGAATATTTTTAGGGAGTTCAAATTAAGCATTTAGCAACGCCATGTTTCATGATAAATCCCATAATTTCCCTGTTTGATAGCCCAAAACTCTTTTTTAAAGACAAGGGGCACAACCTCCCTAGCTAGTAGCTACTAGTATAACCTGGGTCTCACTAAACTAGACTGACCCACCCACAACTCAATACAATCACAAACCATCCATGAACAACACCAACAGTAAGGGTCTTCACCATCTACAAGAAGTCTTACCCTAGGTAGAAAGGCTGGCCCAAACCTGCCTACCACAAAGCCAGGGGAGCCCCACTTGTAGGAAATTCACAATATTCACCCATAATGTATTGGAAGGTTCTCCAAGAAACAACACGACTGCGACACCCCCTTGAAGAAACATTAAAGAAACACAACTAAACCTAGATATACACAGTTTTATTGTTGCATAGGTAGATATATAAAAAACTTTAAAAGTTATATTGGGATGCATATACATAACTGTGGTAATATGGGTATTTGAGGTTCCACTAATACACAGACAGACTCTTATATAAACCTAGAGATGGTGACTTATTTACCATGTAAGTAAAAATAATAGTAAGAAGTACTGTATTATCTAAACTGTCATTTGCTATCTTGCTGAGAGTGCCTGTCTTTGTATATATAATAGTAATACGTACTATATTATCCTACCAAACTATATATATACAAATCACTACATCAATTTATAACATCACTATAATTTATTAGATATGCTACTCAAAAAGTTATAATGCAAACCTGATAACAATCTCCACGACATGCAACACATTTATAATACAAATTGTGGTCAGCCTAATGAGTGACCAATCAAATAACACCAGTTACCATCTGTAACTAAGAAACATTTACCTCATTGGCTGCTTCAGGTAGACGATCCTTGTGGGTGCTTGTAGAAGGTACTACATTTTGAAGCATAGGTTTTTCATCTAACCATCTTGCAGTACCAGTGAAAGGGTTAAATTTGGGTCCTGTGTTTTCCGAAGCTTCAACTTTAGATGCCTTATTAACAGGAGCGGGAGCAGCAAGACGCTCAGGTTATATAATGTGCTTGGTTTCTATAATGTCTATGTAGTATTTTTTTATTGTTATAAGCTACCATGATACTGTCACCAGTTGTCAAACACGAGTAGTTCCTGAGAGTTGTTTCCAAAATAGCTTTGGGGTTTGATATATCTAAATAATCTTTCGTGTGAGGATGCAGTTTAACAAAGGTTCCTTTTGGAAGGGTGGCATTCTTCACTCCTAAAAAATCCCCCTCTTGCAAGAGCAAGTTTTGCATCATCCAATATGACATATAAACCATGCCTTCTTCAACAATAAACCATGCCTTTTTCACTCTTATAGCATTTTTGATTCTATTTACACATACCTTTTATTAAGTTTTCTGGCTATTTATACCTTTCCATCCTCTTATTTGCTAACAAGTTCTCACAAATATTTGGATAATAAATTAATATTTATTTTGTATAGTGTCCAAAGCAGCCGAACAATACAGATTGCGGGTATTATGTGCTGAAGTATATGAAAGACATCTTTGATGTGAGAAATAGAAATATTCCTGAATGTGTAAGCTACTTAACATTATATTCTTTTAGTTTGTTCAAATTTCTAAATAAATTGAAAAAATCACAATATGTTGATATATTTGTCATATGATTGCAGTATTATTAAAAGTATATTGGTCGTTGCTTCAACCAAGAAGAAATCGATGAAGTCTGAAACGAGTGGGCGACATGTGTTCTTGAGCACACATAAGATTATGTGACATGTGGGGGAGACATTTGTTCTTTACCATAGACCAATGTGTGAAACTTTTTTAGTTAGTTTTCAGTTCGATTCTAGAGTGGATACTCAGTACTTTGTATTATTGAATCGTTGTATGGATGATTTAATATTAATTAAATTTAGTACAAGTTTCTTTCAAGGTTTGATGGAAATTTTGTTCAACTATGTGTTTGTTTGTGAAATGAAAAAGTATAATTACATATTTATTATAATTTATTAATAATATGGTTAATTAGATCAATACAATTGGTTCGATATATGACCTTTCAAACTCTAATCAAAGACAACAGTTAATAATATGTTGTAAAATATATGATTCTACAACAAACAACACATGTTGTGTTATCCACACCTATTACAACATGTTTGTCAAGAAAAAATACACCTATTACAACAGGTGTTTCTAGTGAACTACAACATGCATAACCTGTTGTATAAATTGTGTATATTACAACAGACACACACCATGTTGTCTAAACAATCTTATTACAACGGTTAAATGTATGGATAGACAACATACTCCAACTATTGTATAAACATGTATATTATAACAGGAGCACTGCATGTTGTAATAGACCTACCTATTACAACAGATGTGTTTAGTGAAAGACAACATGCTTCGACTGTTGTATAATATATATTACAACGGGTGAATCACATGTTGTAAAAAATACCCCTATTACAACGGGTGTGTTTAGCGAAAGACAATGTCGTTCAATTGTTGTATAATATATATTACAATAGGTGCACCACATGTTGTGTAAAATACCCATATTACAACAGACCATTCCTTAAAAGACAATATGTTTCAACTATTGTATAAAATACATCTATTACAACATGAAATCACATGTTGTGTAAAGCACCCCCCCCATAAGACCACGCGATCTAATACAATGGTTAACACCTGTTGTAAATTGAGAAAAGGAACTATTGTAAAAGGCATTTTCTGTAGTAGTGTAAAAGGGAGAAGACATATATGTCTAGCACATATATGAGTAGAAGACATAGTACTCTATAAATGTTATAAAAGCTAACCATGTAGGAGAAATATCATCAATTAAGGGAGAGTATGACAACTCCACTAGCATCAATTGAGGGGGATCACGTGAACTCCATTTTACTGAAACCCCTAGGTTTCTCTAAAGGTATGACTTTACTTAAATGGTTTCAATACATTTATGGAATGGTTTGTCACCTTCAAAAAGGGGGAGAATGTTGACTCAAGGTCTAAATTGACGAAACCCTTATTTTGATGATGACTAAACCATTCCAATTCTTTGTGTCTAATGCTTCTACTTGAGTAATTTCAGATTAGGTATAGACACACTCCAAATGCCCTAACTTGCGCATCTCAACTTGGAGAAAAGACAAGTCAAAGTCAATACCGGTGCATGTTTTTGGAATATGATGTAAATCCATTAGAATCATGTTGTGAATCACTTGTAATTATTGCATGACTTGTAATTAAGCTTAGGAAAATTCAGGAGCACTTAAATTGAATATTTAAATACTTTAATGATATTTTCCAAAATTCATTTCAGGCTGTCAATCGGTCCAGTTACAAACTCGACTGATCCCTTGATGGATATTGAAAATGTCCAGATTCGATCGAGTTACAAAATCGACCAATCCGTTCGGCCCAGTTACAAACTCGATTGATCGCACTTTTCAGAAAAATGCAAAAAAATATTTTTGACCATTGGAGTGTTGCAAAACTCAAAAATATATTTGTTGCAACACCCCAAATGACTAGTATTCATCCTTAAGTGTTTCCAAAGGCTAAGAGGCATCCCCAACTGTAAATAACACCCCTTGAGCTTCATTTCAAGGTTGAGCATTCAATGAAAAACTCTATATGAGGTTCCTATTCTATAGTTGAGTGTATCCTATAGCCTCCTCTCTCTAAGCTTAATCACTTGCTACATTCATTAGAGTGAGTAGTAAATGTGTAAGAGAGCTATTCCTACATGTATATCTTGTGAGACTCTCACTTCCACCACCTCCCTATCTCTCTTTTCAACCATGAAGATGAAGGTTCTATCTCTTGGTTAAGAGAGGTGAAGAAGAATAAGGGAAGGAGTCACTTGGTGAAGATCAAGGCTGGAAGACTTGGAGAAAGAGTGGGTAAGACCTTGGTGAAGGAATACGACTCCTTGATCAAGTGGGTAAGTTCTTGGTAGAAGCTTCTTCGAGTGAAGGTGAAGTCAAAGGATGAAGATCTAAGAAGAGTGAGTAATTCCTAGAAGGTTGAAGACTTATGCACGAGTGGGTAAGTCCTTGGAGAAGGCTGAAGACTCATTGCAAAGTGGGTAAGTCCTTGGTAAGGTTGAAGACTCTTTGTATTGGATATGTAAGTCATTTGGTGGGTCATGTATTGTAAGTTTTATGGTTGAATATAAGAGTGTAATTGTTAAGAAATTCTAGAGGTTGACCTCTCTAGGTGGTGGACTAATGTACTTCTAGTTTGAATTGTGAAACCACTCTAAATAGCTTGTCAATTGGTATATGTTAAATCTCTCCCCCCCTTCCTATGCATGTTTTAGTTTCACTCAAATTTTCTATTTAGCAACCCTAACATGTGATATATCTTGAAGGTCTAATGAATTCTATTTAAGTACATTCAGCTCTATTCACTCCCCCTCTAGAGCATTCAATCACCCATCTAGGATTCAACAAGTACAACTATTATCACACATATTATGTGAATATGGTCAATTAACGCCAAACCAAAATGTTTTTATCCAATTCATGTTATTAAAGTATATCACTTTGCTTATAGTCTAGCATTCATTACATTTATCTGAGCTAAATGTTTTTATTATTATATCGTGGTATGTTTCCAAATTCTCCCGAGATACTTTGAGACCAAATCCTTATATCGATCCAAGAGTATTATTACACATACATTCTGTTATTTGCATTCGCATTCTACTTCTCAAATATGAATGTACTTGTGTCTATCGCAGAGTATTACACGTACATATGCTTTGTTGCCGAACCTCGGTACTCAAGTGTAGTGATCTAAATTGGAAGGAAATCAGTCTTGACAGACAAAGAGAATCACGCCCCTATTTCCAGATTATTTGACTTGCATCAAACACACACCCACTACGTCATGCGTGTTAAAATGTAAATAATATTAAACTCCACGTACAGTACAATTATTACCGGTTGAGCAATTAGTACATTCTAATAGCGTTGTCTTATATTGCGTTTATCGGTATTACAATATCTCTTGTAAAGGAAGAAAGGCTAACTTTACTCATACAAAACGTGGTGGTTATCCTACGGATCTCTCGTGATGATCCTCAATCCATTAGCGGGTGCGCTTTGTGAACTTTGTCATAGTCAGTTGAGCTGGTGGTATAAGGAGTAGAAGATCAAACAGGTAGAACGGGTGGTTATATGTCCGAATCACATTAGTGGAACGACTATCCAATCTCTCGAATGAGTTTGTATTTCAGTGGATACAGAAGCAGACCATAGGGAGGAAGTAGACAAACGGACAAGGCACCAACAATAACATGAACTATAACCTAGAGATTTGCATGTATTATATAAAAGAAGTAACCGTTGACGGATTTCGTCAAAAAACTCATTAAAGTGAGGTTCATGAAAGTAGTGCAGAGTCTCACAATCCTATCTGTGTTGACAATCATAAATTGCACAAGTCTTACCTTTACTTGAAATTTACACATTCAATCATGTGGCAACATACTTGGGATAAATGAAAACCAGCTAAATATATAGCAGGATGAGCCGATGATCACCCAACTTGTAAAAGATAATGATATGACTCTATAATCTGTTTTATTCCATACGATGCTATATATATAGGCAAAAAAAACTTAAATGACACATTTGCCAATTTTAATTACCTAAATGTCACGTTCTTGAACTTATTGCCCAAAATGGCACATTTCTGGAGCAATGCGTCCCTTGCTGGGACGCATTGCTCTCACGCGACGCATTGGTCCCACAGGAGGATAATGCGTCACGGTTCGGGACGCATTGCCCTCCCGTGGGACCAATGCGTTCCCCGCCGGGACGCATTGCCCTCCTGTGGGGTCAATGCGTTGTGGGATCAATGTGTCACGCGCCGAGACGCCCCCAACGGCTAGAAATTGCCACGTGGGAAATGCGTCCGGGACGGGGACGCATTGCTCCCTGGGCAACGACTATTTTACCGTTGGGGCCGCCGCGCGGCGCGGGGCAGTGCCACGTGGGCGCAATGCATCTCCAACCGGGACGCATTGCTCCCCTATACATATTCACCGAAAACAATCCCCCAAACTCACACCATTCTTCATTTCCTTACTCTTGCTCTATACTCCCATTGCTCTGGAGCTTTTCTCGGATTTTTATTGCTTTGGGTGATTTCTAGCTTATTTCAGGCGATCTTGGAGCTGATATCTTCTACTGCTCGGAGTCGATTTTGGAGCTTCTTCTTTCTCTTCTTGTATTCTTCGATTTTCAACACATAACTCTCCATTTCAGGTATTTATTCTACCAAAATTTTAATTTTCAAAATATGAACTTAACTTTAGTACGAAATATTACAACTGAAATAATTGTATTGTTACTCTTTAATTGCACATTACTGAAATAATGATGTAGAAAATGAAAATTGAAGGCTACTTAATACCTGAAAAATTATTGTTCGAAATTGCAAAATTATTATTCTGAAATGTTAGTGTTACTAAAAAATTAGCAAAATTGTTGTTATGAAATGTTAGTTAATTTTATTGAAAAAATAGCAAAATTTTTGTTCTTAATTGTTGTTCACTGTTAATGTTATAGAAAAAGTAATCCAATAAATTTAATTCCAAATTGATGTCACTGCTCTAAAATATTAATTTATGTTAATATAATGTCATAAAATATGAATTTCTTTCTGATGTTAATATAATATTCTAAAATATAGGAACATGGCATCTAGTTCAAATTCACGAATTGTGAAGATGTGATATGATGGACAATTTCTCTCTGATGGGTCTTATTCTAGTCGATCTGTTAGACCCATAAACATTTCACTTATTAATACCCTATCTGAACTAAAATCATATATCTATACAACACTTGACATCAATCCCAACCACTTCTCTATCAAAATATCCTATCTTTTCCCTGGAGAAAATAATATGCTTGTACAAGTTGATGATGACGATGCATAAAGAACCTTGTTATCACTTTCAGCTGATGCCTATATTGATGTGTTTCTTGAAAAAACATATATCCACCAACAACCTTGTTTAATAAGTCTATTGAATCCATTTCAATCTCAATTCCCTCGGAGTCAACCACCTCAATTCTCTCAAAGTCATTTAACTACTGAATGGAGTCAACCACCTCAATTCAGTCTTAGCAATTTAACTGCTGAGTGGAGTCAACCACCTGAATTTTCTCAAAATCTTACTACTGAGAATATTGGTGTTGAGGTTGAGGAAGGAGATAATGATATTGATCATGAAGGTGATAATGATAGTGATCATGAAGGTGATAACAATAGTGACATTGAAGGTGGTAATAACAGTGAACCACCTGAGGATGAGTCATTGACTAAAACTGATGATGAGCACACACATCCATTCCCTGACTCTATTGCAGCATTGAGTTGTATTCCATCCATATTTGACAACAAATGGCCCCAACATGAACACATTGATTCCAACTATGAAGCTTTTCAATATGATGACTGGGTGGAAGATTTGCGTCATGAATTTAATCTCAATTACACTCCTTCCAGTGTTGTTATATATGAGGGTGATTTATTTGCATCTAAAGTTGTACTGGTTGAGATGCTCTAAAAATGGTCGGTACAAAAGAATGTCCAGTACCATACATTACGCTCAAATAATCTTCATCTTAAATTTGTTTGTATCCATGATCAACGATGTCCTTAGAGATTGATCGCTTGCCAGTCCAAAAGAGCAGGTGGCATGTGGAAGATAAAATGTTGTAAAGCAGGCCACAATTGTGAATTAACTGTTATGAATCATGATCATCACCAAGTCACAACATCTTATATTGCTCGAATGATAATGCCAATCCTAGTATCAAGATTGGATATGTCGACACGAGAAATCTGTGACAAGGTGAATGCTGAACTAAGGCTCAATATATCTTACAAGAAGGCATATCTAGCGAGGAGGAAGGTTGTTTGTAAAATATTTGGAGATTGGGAATCATCATATCATAGTTTGTTGCCGTTCCTGATTTCTCTGACACAATATATTCCAAGAACTATATATGCCCACCTTATTGATGATTATACCCTTCAAACTGAAGGCACTCGTAGATTCAAGTGGGTGTTTTGGGCATTTGGTCCAGCTGTGAGGGGTTGGGCCTATTGTAGGCCTGTTCTTACTGATGGAACATTTTTAACAGGAAAATATACTGGCATACTTCTCATTGCATGTGGCATAGATGCTGATAATGGTCTATTTCCACTTGCTTTTGCTGTTGTCGAGAAAGAAAATAAAGACTCCTGGGAGTGGTTCTTTGGTTGTCTACAAACTTGTATTCCAATCATTCCATGACGTACAGACTTGTGTGTTATTTCTGATCGAATGAGTGGGATTTTTCCAACACTTGAATCAAAATTTCATTGGGCTCAACATCGTTATTGTCTTCGACATCTTCGGGAGAACTTCCATAAGCAGTTCAAGTCCAAGGAGTTGAGGGACCTTTTGTGGAAGGTGGGATCCACAACTGATACACATGAATTTGATCGTCATATGACTATGATAGAAACCATAGAACCAGCAGCGAAGTCGTATTTATTAGGCCAAAATCCAGTACATTGGGCTCTCGCATATGACAGAGGTTGCAGGTATGGGTCATTGACTACCAATCATGTTGAAGGGTGTAATGGAGTCTGAAAAGGTGTTAGGGGTTTGCCAATACAAGCGTTAATTGTTTCCACACACTATTGCTCCGTGACCATGTGGCTGCATAGGCGTAATCTCGCAAATAAACGTGCACAAGATGGACTGAAATGGCCCTTTAGGGTTCATGATAAGCTTTATAATGTTCGAGAGGATGCAAAAAAATTGACAATACACATCTGTGTGAACAATGATGAATGGTTTGTTGGTGACATGGATGGATATAAATTTCAAGTAATAGTGCGTCCAAATGGTGGTAGTCAATGCAGCTGTGGTTTTCCACAACAATGGCATTATCCATGCTCTCATGTTTGGGTAGCTGCAGACTCTGTCAATTCAGATCTTGATACACTTGTGAGTGCATATTATACAAATGAGGCTTATCTAAATGCATACAGAACTAAATTTCGTGGTATTCCCGACAAGAGGTATTGGCCTCAATTTGATGAAAGTAGAGGTATTTATCCCTTATTACCCCCTAGGAAACGAAGGCAAGCTGGAAGACCAAAGAAAAAGAGAAGGCACTCAACTATGGATGTTGATCCAAATCAGTATACATATCATTGTCATAAGTGTGGCAGAAAGGGCCATAATAGACGCACTTGTTCTAATGTCATATGATGTCTGGTTATGTAATGTTTGCAATTTCAATTTACTCAAGTCATGTAATGTTTGCAGTTTCAATTTCACTAAATTCATGTAATATTTGTAATTTCAATTTCACTAAAGTCATGTAATGTTTGCAATTTCAATTTCACTAAAACAATGAATTTATAATGGTTTTTCTATAGATGGCTCATCGAAGGACATGGACATTTCACATGTTTGTAGAGTTAATCCAAATAATAGCTACGAAGTACCTACAGGGAAAAATGGCTCATCAAACTCTATTAGATGATGACTGGAATGACGTACCAGATTTGTTGCACAACAAGTTAGGATTTATAGTGACAAAAGAACAAGCAAATTTCATTGGCAATTTTTAAAGCAAATGTTTCACATGTATGAAGAACTTCTTGAGCTACCTGGTTGGTATTGGGATCACACAAAACAAAAAGCAATGCCAATCAATGAACAAGTTAAAAACCAGTTAGCTGTATCACATCCAGAGATACATCGAGTTGTACATCAAATGTGGCCATTTTATGAACCTCTAGATGAGATATTGAGTCAAATGCAGTAACTAATTGTTGTAGTTCATGTAGTTCATGTTGTTCATGTTGTATTTTTATATTGTTTGGTGGTTCATATATTTGAATTAATTTCATCTTATCTAATGAAGAATCTTGACAATCTTAAATGTTGTACAATATTTTCACTTTTCATTTAATGTAATATTTGCACTTTTCATAGATATGGCTCCTAGACAAGAAACCTACCGACTCTCCCAACACCACATTATGTTGGAACAATGGCCTATTACTGACCAGGATGTTTTAAAAAATATTTCCATAGCTGGTTTTGGGCTTGTTCATAGGCTACCATGTATCCACCTTGACCCTACTTTAATCACTGCATTAGTTAACATGTGGGACAACTCTAGCAATACTTTTAGGCTTCCCCCTTTTGAGATGAGTGTCACTCTTCAGGATGTTGCAGTTCTTTTAGGCATGAGGATTGATGGCCCACCAGTTATAGCTTCATATCCTTTAGGTGTAGATGAGGGGTAATTTTCTTCATGGACTCACCTTTGTGAGAATTTCTTAGGAGATGCACCAGATGGGATGTCTAAGGGGCATATCTCCTTGATTTGGTTGCGTGAGACCTTCAAGGATATGGATTTGACCGCGGGTGATGAAGAATAACAAGTAGAAATGAGGACAAGGTATACTAGGGCATATCTCTTATATTTCTTAGGTAGTTACCTTATCCCAGATAGTACAGGGGATAAAGTTCATGTTAGGTACCTTCCTCTTGTGTCTGATTTTGCACGTTGTGGCACTCTATCTTGGGGTGCTGCAACTCTAGCTTTCTTATATAGGGAGTTGTATAAGGCAACCACCCGGTCTAGGAGAACTTCCCATCTATCAGGTTGTGTGTGCCTATTACAGCTGTGGTGTTGAGAGAGGTCGGGAATTGGACGCCCATGTACAATTGCAATGCGCTGGGATGATTGGCCAGAAGATGTTCCCTTGGGTTACAGGTTAAAGATATACACAATTAATTTTTATATTTGTCCAAATATTATGTAGTGTTTATCTAAATGTAGTTTGTCAATTGAATAGGTGGCCTACCTTTGTCCAAAGGAGTCAATCTATCAGGGGAACAATTCAGTTTTACGATTCAGCATTTGACCAGATGTTGCCCTCACAGGTACAACTTACTTACCTCTGTTGTATGGTATGTTTTATTTATTTGCAATTTACTCCGTTTTATATGATACACGTTGTCTATATGAATAACAGATAGAGTTGACTCCTTACACTGCTGAGGTTCTCGAGAGATTGCCTGCCAATTGTAGAGATGGTAGTGATATTTGGTTGGCACGAGTGCCTCTGTTGTGCTACACAATAGTGGAGTGGCACTTTCCCGGCAGAGTACTTGGACAGTTCGGCTTTGTTCAAGTACAACCTACTCTTGAGCTGTCGCAGCTTAGCCGGATAGATGAGAGGGGTCATGCGGCTGAGGATTAGATGCTTCATTATAGGCAGGAGGAGTAGATGTGGAACAACAGACGTGCGAGCTTAGTTCCCGCTCCACCAGCTGATACAGTCTTCAGTCCTCAGGTTCACTATGCATGGTATAATCCACAATACATCGTGCCCCCTACAGCTATGCCTCCAAGCATATACTACCCACAAAGTTATCGCCAGCAGGAATTTGTGAGTATCATTATTATTTTCTTTTACAAATTGTTATTATTTATCTTTGCTATTTGTAATATATGTAATTGGTCTTTATTATATGTACATACTTTGTTTTACAGGTACAAACACAGGTGGCGATCCGAGCGGCATTAGAGCACGCCCCTGCACAAATCAGAGACAAGATCTATAACATCCAGGGGAGTTACTTTGATAGTCTTCCCGACTATGCTCGGCCGTGGGATCCCATACCCACTCATACCACAACCCCTAAGCCCACTCCTACTCCTACTCCTACTCCTACTCCTACTACTGAGCCCACTCCCACTCCCACTTCTCAGTTCATGTCATGGGGACCGACAAGGCCATATTTTTCAGGATCTGCTTCATATTCCTCATTCATCACCCCACCTCAACCACCATCATACTATGGAGCAAGTTCTTCTTCTGCTCCATACACTCCATTCCCACCACCAATTATTCCCGAGAGCCGACCACCATCTTATGTCACATATTCACCTACTCCGTTTGATTTCTCAGGATGCACCCCACCTGATGCATCCTATCCTGGTTTTCAGAGACCCCTCACCCCACCTCCACCTTTTCATTTCTTCCCTGATGCTCGCCAGCAGCCTCCTACGCAGTTGTCCCCAGTTCAGTCATCTCCAGATGACACCAGTACATAGGATCCTGATGTAGAGGGAGGTGGGCGAGGACGTCGTGGGCGAGGACGACATACTTAGTTTTTTATATATTGTACAGTTTTGTATGTATGCCTTTGTGAGGACATCTATTGTATGTGGATCTATCATATTATGATATCACATTGGTTCATTTTGGATCATGTTGTTGTGTATTATTGTACAGTTATCTATCATATTGTTCTGTTGTGTATTATTTTGTCGTCATGTTGGTTCATGTTTTAACCTTGTTTTTAATTGCTATCTCATTTTTTTGGATTAAGTTCTTATTATATAATCAATTAGGAAGCAACCAATATTGGTTGCAATACACTTATATATTCCATATGCATGTTACGACCTATTGAAATTGACAAATTTATAATAATTGAGTATATTATAGACATCCAAATACAAGTGAACGAATTATAAATGTACAAATATAATCAATATTGTTAATATACATATCAATAACTATGAAACAATATCAGTGACTGCAAAAATATGATTAAAAAATGTAATGCGTCCTGCATGGGGACGCATTGGAGCAATGCGTCCTGCATGGTGACACATTGAGCAATGCGTCCCGACTGGGGACTCATTGGTTCCACAGGAGGACAATGCGTTCCGATTCGGGACGCATTGCTCTATTGTGGGACCAATGTGTCTCGTGCTGTGACGCACACGAGGCAATGCGTCCCGGCGGGGGACGCATTGCTCCAAAATGTGCCGGACAATAAGTTCAAGAACGTGCCATTTAAGTAATTAAAATTGGCAAATGTGCCATTTAGGTTTTTTTGCCATATGTATAATTACAAGTTTTAAACAAAATGAAAATCATTGTACAAATATAATCATAATCATAATCATAATGTGCATACATTTGTTCTTCAAACTATCTAATCAGCATTGTCTCCCAAAACATATGATTTCAGCCGCACCCACCGTCAAAGTGTCTCTTTGTTTCCTTCCATGACCAGTTCGTCAATAGAGTCCTCGCCCACGCCGCTGTAGGATACCAATGGGCGCCAACATTCAGTTGAAGAAGAAGCCTCTATGTAGAAGTAGATACAAACTAAATAAGATGAACGCCAGTGGAATAAGCCAATACGTACCGATATACGAGTAACCTTACTTGGTCAAGAACGACCAGATGTCATCTCAAGTAAGTACTGTTGCTTTGGGTAGATGAGGAAGATGAGCTTCCCCCAGCTCTCGCAGTATGTCAACAACTTCCACTCCGATAGCATCTCCCGTGAGAGAGTCAGAGTGGTATCACTGCTTTCTCTGTCTAGCTTCTTCCACATCTTCCACAGGTCGTCGTCTTTCTGGCCCATGCAGCACCTGGGAAATTGCGGAGTTGATCAACTCTCAGTGGTACTAGAAGAAGTAGAGTCTCGTCCTTGGCGCCGCCGTCGACTCGGACGTCTACAACACCTCCTCATCGTCGGCTGGTGCTGGCGCATCCGTCTTGATTAAAGAGACGGCCGGTTCGGCAGATGAGGTTGATAGCTACAAAGCCGATGCTGTCGAGGCAAATCCAGAGCACGACGATGTGACGGGCATCCTCACTTGGTGTCCTCCGACTCAGGAGGTTCTCGTAGACGAAGTGTACCGGTAGGAGGGAGATCCCCACAACGCTTGCAATGCTAGCTCGGCGACTTGAGGAGGAAGAAGCTGATAGCGAGGATGGAAGGAGAAGTGAGAGGAGGAAGGAGAAGCTGCTAGGATGGAAAGAGAAACTGCTACAGAACCAATTCTTATGCACTTTTTAGGATGGTCAGCCCAGCGTCATACATCCATTATGGGCACGTTTGGATCATAGTATTCCGCTAGATTACTGAAAATACAGAATTTTCTTCAGCCTGAATTAGATAGTTGCGAGATTTAACAAATACAACAACATGGAATTTTATGTTTGTTTTATGTGGATAGCATTTCGGCATTTTGTCAAGGTGTCTAGAGAAATCGTAGCAGGTCAGGATGCCAGCAGGTATGTGACTGACAATCGCGCGAGTGAAGTGTTTCATTCCTTCTGGATCGCGGCATCCTGCCGATTTGAGTAGGGATGGCAATCAAAACCTTGCATCGATCCCCCAAGCCTGGTATAATCCGCACTTAAATGGATGATGGTTTGGGGTGAAAAAACACCAGTTTTCTGGTGCGGGTGGAGCGGTAATCCGTTACCACTTACATCCCCCTCTCTCGCCGGTTCTGACGCTCAGTTTGCAGGTAGGTTTGCTTCCTTGCCTCCAGCCTCGTCGAAAACCTAGGCGTCTATCCGTCCACTCCTCTACGGTGGAGCCATCACACAATGACCTTCTCTTTCACTCCAATAATAGCACCGGTCTGATTTGGGAACTGTTATTTCCTCCGTCTTGGACCCCTGTTTTGTTGTGACGAGCTTTTCTTTAGCTGCAACGACCTTGTCTTTCGATCCACACGAGGCGGCAGTCCGTCAAGCATCACCAACACTCCGACGGTCGATCATCCTCATCCTTCGAGTACAAACAACCAGCGTATTTGACACAGCAGTGGGTGATTTTCCAAGAAAAATAGGCATTGAGTGACGTTTGATCAGAAGCTGGCGTCAGTCTAGCTGCATCTTATTTACCGGAGACAAAAAAATAGAAAATCCGACACAGATATCAAGATACAACAACCACAATTGTCAAATTCGTGAGCAATCAACTTCCATCAGCGGTTTCCGTTTATCACATGCGAGTGTGTCGTATTTGAGAACATACAGCAACAAAAAAAAAAATAAACACGGTCTACTTCAGAATGTAGACCCCACGCTACCCAACCAAACATATTATAATCAACCTGTTGCGGAAACAACATAGATCACACCGACATCAAATTTTTTAACAAACGAGAATTGGAATATGGTCTATTTCTGAACGTAGAGCTAATTAGAATCTGATCACAAATATATAGACTTATCCAGATCTTGCAACATGTAATGGAGGAAAGAAATCTGTACAGCCTACTTCTAAATGTAGACAAACATATTCATCACTAGAATAACTGAAGCTGAACAAACACATTGTAAATGTGTGTATAGATTCAAAATGACACGAGTTCACATTCTGATTTTCAGAGAGTTACTTCTACATCATTATTCATAATATCTACTAGTATATAACACACTTATACATTGTATTGTTCTATTCAAGTACCAAACAATCATTTTGACAGATACAACTAAGACGGTGAGATGAGTTTTTCACACATTTGAAGTGCAATACACACATGGATAACTAACTACAAATGACACCCTAAACCAATAATGAAGCTAATTGATATCAGGAATCGTGTAGAGCACCATCGGAGCAAGTTGTTCATCTAAGTATCTGCTACCTTGAATCTTGACAACCATTTGCAACTCTTGAAACATGTCCACGTAGTGCATGTATTTAGAATCCAAAAAGCTCGAAAATAAGGTGATTATTAGTCATATGACTCATATCCTGTAGAATACAACAAGAAATTTCAAACGTGTAAGAAAATGAATTTCCTACTCTCAAATAAATCACTAGTATTCAATCATACAAAAAGTTACCATGGTTTATATTATTGCAAAACAGAACCATGTCTTATCAATGATGGGATTTTTTATTCATCATACATAGGTGTTGGGCATGGTTATCCATTCTCTCGTCTAGGCCCCGTCTATGCATGCTAGGCCCCTCTAGGCTTTAGGTGAGCTGTCTTAAACTAGGCACCTAGGCTTTCAGAAAAATAAAGTGGATGCCTAAGGCCTTTTAGGCTCAAATTAAGACACTTAAGGTTCGAATTAGCATGGATTAGGTTTGAACTTGGTCAAATTACACCAAGTTTAGTTGTTTTAGGGAAGAAATACATCTGATTTAGGCCAAATCATATCTAATTTGGGCAAAATATGTCTGATTTGGGGAGATATATGTCTGGTTTGGGGGAAACATATCTTATTTCAGGGAATTACGTCTGATTTCGCCAAATTAGGGCTCATTTAGGTCAAGTAGCACAAATTAGGGGAAAGTTTGTTTAGGTCATGTTATGCCGAAATTGGTCCGACTTAGGCCAAATTGGGTAGATTACATTAAATTAGGTCCAATTTAAATCATGTTAGGTCAAATTTGCTACAATATCTCTCTATCTTTAGCACAGTCACTCTTGCTCTCCTACAATATCTCTCTTATCTTTAGCACAGTCACTCTTTCTCTGCTACAATCTTTTCTCTCTCTTTTGTATAATGTTTTTCTTCATTTGATTTACCACTCAAGGTCCAATTGTACCAAAGTAGGGGACTAAAGTTTAGAAATCAAAATTTTGCCATACAAACCCCCATCGCCACCGGCGGAAATCTGAGAGCCAGAGTGACGAACTGATGTTGTCATAATCACGTGAATGTGCCAGCAAAAGAAGAATCGACAGACAAGCGACCACACCGACACTCTTAGTAGAAGAAGCATGAAGAGATTGTCATCCCAGGTGGTTCAACCACCACCCAAACCAAAGAAAGGCAAAGTATCACCACAAAGTAACTCCTGAGGAAACAAGTTGTCAATCACCCAATGGATCACATCTTAACCAACATGGGAACGATGGAAAAATGAAATGAAGGCAGACTCTGCAAAAGGGACAAAGTAGCAAGCATACAAAACCGGAAGATGAACCCACCAATCTTGTTACTGCTACAATGCTCACAGAAGTAGTAGGCCAAGCAAGCACCCAAAGGATAGATCGAGGCCGAATGCATGTCATAACCATCTCCCACCACCATTAACGGCTACAAAACCACCACCCAAAGTGAAATAGGGGTTGATCAATTAATAAATGGTCTACTGGAGAAGAGAAGACTGCCTATGGTAGATCAAGCCACCATCTAGCACATGGATGACAACAATAGCCTATATCCAGGAGTATCTACACAAGCCGTCAGCGAGAGGGCTTTTGATCGAGAAAGACCACTCAACTCGTAGTGGAGCATGGGTGGTCAAAATGAGGGAGGTAGCCACCATGATCCCTCACTAGAGAAAAGTAGGTTGAGACCCATGTGATCTAGCCAAGACAGTGTTAGGGAGGATGCCCACTAACTCAAGACACCATCTGAAAGCTTCAGATTGCTGCAAGGGGTCGGTTGCCTAATACCATGCCATGGCTCCATCAAGAGCGAGCCCATCAAGGGAACACCCCCCGTCATGTTAAGACTTCATCACACCAATTTTGACAAGGAGATGTCAGAGAGACACCTACCTGAAGAGGAAACCAAATGTGAGGCCATGGGGAGGAGTGTTGAAGGATGCATCCCCCCTCAATGAGATTGCTAGCTTAGGGATCAACACATATTATCAACTACTTTGCGGAATCTAGGAAGCATGGACACTAACACAAGATAGGGAATGGACAAGGACACATACATAAGGCACATCAATTTGTAGGATAAACAATCTCCTTTAAGACTAAAGACATAATTGTTGTAGGCCACTCTTAAACATTTGATTGCTTGTCTTGTTAGGGATTAAGGCTGGCCCAACTCCAAAAATGTTGGAAAAGATGAACATGTAGGAACTATTAGTGATGTGATACCACTGATGGTAGGCAGAAAAAGTGATGTGCACAACCAACATTATTTTAGTTCCAACATACTAGACAAATTGGCAAACTTGTAATCTCACAACTCTGACCTCTAATAGTGGGTGAAACAACTCATCCTTATTTTTTATTAACCTTTTGATATCAATGTTCCTCAAGATCCCAAGTATACAATTTGACTTGTGACCATGGCGTATAATAGGTATGTTGTGTCTACTAAATTTATTTTCAACGTTATTACTGCAGCTACAATCTATTTGCATTGCTGCTTGATATACTTTATTGTAAAACTGTGAAATGCTTGGTCTCTTGGTCCTTGCCAATTCATATAGGCCAAATGGCCTTTATTGTGATGATTAATAAGCTTTTTCTGTATACTTGTATCCATGGTACAAGTAAAAATTCAAATCATACAATGAAACCAAACACAACCCATTATCCAATTTTAACACAATTCTTGAGTATGCACCCTAAACCAACTATATATAAGGTAATAAATATTTTTTTAGTACAAGTTTTGGGTTCTTTCTATATAAGTTACTGATATTTTAAAGAGTTTAGGTATTTTCCCTAAAATATGCTAAATATAACATGGTATGTATTATACCTAACTTGTTTCTAGAAGCACAAGTGCATAATATAGGCATTGTACAATTTAACAACATTATGATATCATTATTTATCAAGGTGGTATTATGAATAGATAAACAAGTTGGGGTTGTGAGCCTTATTTTTCTTCACTAGGGAATAGGGGGCATAATTGCCATCTCTACATGATTAGATTTTGATCACCTTTAATGAAATGTCTCAAGTACGCCATAAATTCAAGAAAATATCAACACATTCTTCTAGGATATTTTCAGCTAGTCTTCCACATACAATATATAAGCTATGTACAAAAATGATGCCAATCCTTTATACGCAAGATAAGTTGCAAAAAAACGAAGATGCCAATCATTCAACACAAATAGATGTTATTGATAAGTTGATTGCAACATTTAAGATGCAATGTGTTAACATGATAGAATCATTTTCTATTTTGTTGTTTGAGGATTTGGTGCTAAGGCCAATGAATCATGTAATTTTTAGATATCAGAGTGATGAATATTGTTTGGCATACTTGTCTATATTGCGCGTAACTAAATCCTCAACTACTCTCAAATTAAAATCATTAATGGGATTTGTTTTTGTTGCAACCATGTTGTTTAACCATAGGTTTACATGCACACATCTAAGAGTCATGTTTGTTAAAGAGATAGTCCTAATTACACGCGCCTAGGCCTTTGAGTGGCCTACATGGATGTCGAAGGCCTTTTATGTCAAATTTTAGTATTTTCAAGGGCATATTAGAATGATTTAGTTTTGAATTACATCAAAATAGGTCATTTTAGGGTTAATAAATCAAACCATACCTTGTTTAGTTGAAGTTAGGTTTGTTTGGAAAAATTAAGTGAGATTAGGTCGAATAAAGTCTTCTTTTACTAATTGATCCTTTTTTGTACGTTGTTTCAGCTGGTACTCAAAACAAAATGATCGACCAAACATCAAGTAAATTGTCTACACTAGAGCCAACATCTAGTTAAGAAGCATAAGGATGTCACCCCACATTTGTTTTGGGGAAGGGCAAGGATTATGATTAGTGGAACTTTGTTTTTGTAAAATAAAGAATTTAAGCAATAGAGAAGATTTTAATATATATGGAGGAATAAATTTCAAACACATTTTATAACTATGTTATCAAGAATTAGCAGTGTATAATGTTACACATTCACCTGGTTCATGCATAAGATTTATTTTGTTTTCATTCTCCTTATTCAACTAGATTTCAGTCTAACAATCTAATACACCCCACATTTGTTTTGGGGAAGGGCAAGGATTATGATTAGTGGAATTTTGTTTTTGTAAAATAAAGAATTTAAGCAATAGAGAAGGTTTTAATATATATGGAGGAATAAATTTCAAACACATTTTATAACTATGTTATCAAGAATTAGCAGTGTATAATGTTACACATTCACCTGGTTCATGCATAAGATTTATTTTGTTTTCATTCTCCTTATTCAACTAGATTTCAGTCTAACAATCTAATACATTAGTACTTTTGAGGTTATTAGCATCTAATATA
Source organism: Alisma plantago-aquatica (assembly GCA_963693085.1). NCBI lineage: Eukaryota > Viridiplantae > Streptophyta > Magnoliopsida > Alismatales > Alismataceae > Alisma > Alisma plantago-aquatica. Next base: position 200,375,044 of record OY856412.1, read on the forward strand.
TCAACTTATTTTAAGGCCACTAGCATAACCAATTGTTATTGAATAGATAAAAAACTGCAAGATTAGTAATTACCTAGTGTTTCCGCTCTTTAGCTTCTAATCTTTGCAATTCCATCACTTCCATATGGAGCCTGGGTTGCTTATCTGCCTCACAATATTTCGCTCCATCAACACTACTAGCTTTGATCTTGCGTTATATATGGCCTCCTATAACATATGGGCAAAGGAGTCCAAATAAGAAATGGATTGTTACACCTAAAGCACACATATGATTGAGAAATAGCAACAAAGCTCATTATGGAAATGTACACATTATGAAAGTAAATACAAAAGGAAGGTCACAATATTTCACTCCATCAACACTCCTAGCTTTGATCTTGCGCTATATATGGTCTCCTATTATGGGCAAAGGAGTCCAAATAAGAAATGGATTGTTACACCTAAAGCACACATATGATTGAGAAATAACAGGTAGACTAGCCCATGCGTTGAAGTAACGAACATGGTAGTTGTGTTTGTGAACTTCTTCATCCATGTGAATGATTTGAGCATGGTGATCGCTGTAGGTAGATGATAAAACTTCAATCCAAAGTTTAGGAAATTCACCAAAACCTTGGCCATTGAGTAGCGTTCTATCAATCTTGCTTCGCGTGTTATCTGTCCCGCTTTGCTGATTGTTCCATGTGAAAAATGACCCCTTAGCCTCTGCTTCAATCATATTTAGTTTGCTCACTATCTCATTGAAATCGTTCATCGACTTCGCTGAAGGTGAAGCTCTTCCTTTCCTTTCCTCCGCTTTTCTAACAGCGTTGAAATCTCCAGTGATGATCCAGGGTCCTCTCACAGAGTTGTTATCACCATCAAATCGTCCCAGAGTTTTACTCTCTTGATGTCATTGTTATCACCATACACGACAGTCATCTCTAAACTTCTATCCCCAAAGCTAAGGCAGAAGTGCAGGAACTGTCGTGATTGGGCTAACTCCTTGACATTAATGTCATTGCTTTCCCATAACACCAGAATCCTTACCTTCTTGTAGGTTTTGGAGTTGACTATCCACTTGGATTCTAGCTAAGTTCTTTATAACGCTTTAGCAAGCTTGTTTCTCTTGATTTTAACCTCCGTTAAAAGAGCCACGTCTACTTTGGCCCTTATCAGTTCATCTCGGATAACGTCCCGCTTCTCCCAACTGGAAATGCGGCGAATGCTCCAAGCTATTACCCTTGGTGCTTCACCCATTAGACCCCTTGACTGGTACGCCGCCAGTCAAGGTTGTAGGTTCAATTTCGTTTATTGAGTCATCAAGAGTATGGAACTTATTTGCTTCCTTCCCTTTCCCAGTGGTGGTCTTCTGCCCCCTCATCCTTTTCAGACTGATCATTTTTCGGTCTCTCAAACCCATCTTTCTCCCTGGAAGTGCACTTCTCCCTCGAACTACTCGCATCTTCGTCGGAGGGTACATAAGCTTCCAGATGTGTCTGCACAGCAGCGTTTGCTGTTGTATCAGGTTGTGTCTGCACATCATTATTCACTTGAGAATTCTGTCGAACAGATTGAGTCTGCCCCGCACTTTGCTCTGGTTGGGTGTTGATTTGCTGCTCCACCGGCTCCACCTGGTCTGGAACAGAGGCCTTGCATAGTGCCTTCTCATGACCAAAACTCTCACAATGGGGACACTTAATAGGAATCCACTCATACTCAATGCTAACGGCGTAATCAGTCCCTTTGTCCATCCGCAATTTGACTGCCTTGGGAAAGGTTGATTTGGCGCTCATCAACACATTAACTCGAGCATAGTCAATTCTTGTTTTGGCTTTCGTCTGGCGATCCAAACACTACTGTTTCCCCAAGTATGATGCAATACGTGCAATCATAACTTCGCTCCATAGCTCGAGTGGTAGGTTATGGATCTTCATCCAGACCGGAACATATGTAAATTTCTCCTACTCCAACGGATCTCCCTTCTCCCACTTCTTCAAGACCATCGGTTTTCCTTTCATATGCCAAGGGCCTCCTTCTAGAGCATTGGCGAGATTAGAGTCCTCACTGAATTTGATTATGAAGCTTCCGCTCCCCCTCCCCAATACCTCCATGGATCCGACAGGTTTCCACAATTTAATTAGATAGTCATGCAAAGTTGGCACACTAGCCACTCTGACCTCCTCCAAGACATGGCTTCTTCGTTGAGATCTTCTTCCCCCTTGATTTGAGGGTCTTCGTTGGTGCTCACCTCTGGCGCCACCATCACCCCCAGAGCGCGGCCCCATTGCAGCTTCGATAGACTGTTTCTATATATATATAACAATGCTTACAATATAAAAAAATGAAGTAATGTGCTTTTGCAATTATTTGTATTGGCCAAGGAACTCGCAAATGACAAAGCACTATGTAAACCCAAATTACAAACCACTATGTAAACCTATTTAATTTTGGCTACTTTTGCTTTTCTATAGAGTTAGATGGGCACTCCGCTTAGTTATACGAGAAGAAAATATAGATACATTTTATGATAGTTGCTTATTAAGCTATTATATCAAACAACATGTTGAAGAAAAATAATCAATCAAGAAACTAAGAGGCAAACTTTTGTTTGTATCCTTAACTTCTAGATAATTTTGTCACTAGATTATACTAGAGTATTATTTATATTACATTGTAGTCTAGAATTTACTCGTGCTAATAAGGAAAAGTTCATAGAATAAATGAATATGCTACAACGCATGCCACTTAACCCTATATGGTATGCAACGTCAATCACGTTGGTGTCAATTCTATATTTAACATACAACCAATCCCTAAAAACAAAATAGCATAACATATTCCCAAAACAAAATTTTAGTTACAACACAAGAGCGTCATGGATAAATTAAGATAAATAATGCACACATGCACTATTGTAATGGCCAAAAGAAAATTGCATTTAATATCATAAACTTATAATAAAAAAACAATGTCATTTACTTTGTAACTTATGAACGACTCTCCAACTAGTTAGGTTCAATCTATATGTTCTCTTACATGATGACAATGTTCTTGGTTTGTACATCCTTATAACCGGCTAGAGCAAATAAAATTATCTAGAAACTATCTCATCCCTAGATATATAGTTTTTATATTTAGATAAGGTGATAACTAGTGCAATGAGAGAGATATATATTTGTTAAAATAACATTTCATTTAAATTTGAGTACCTACAACCACTTATTTCATCCACGAGAAAAGAAATAGAAAATAAAAAATCTTGTATCTTGTAGCAGCGATCTTAATAATGCATTGGTCAATCTAACGAAGGTGAGATCTCATTTTTCATGGCCATTAATTTCCAAACACATGTTCTAATTGGAATTACAAAAGTGAAAGAATGTACTGATCTAGTTTGATGGTAAGAGAGTGTACACATTAACGCTGATACCCACTAATGAATAGCGGCACACATTGATCTAGTTCGATGGTAAGAGAGTGTACACGAAGAATATATCATCAGACTGGAGGTTTAGTTCTACTTCTAGTCTACCTTACCGCTAGTGTAGACGCGCTACTCCATAGGCACAACCGCCGGTATAGTCGCACCACTCCATAATCATGCTCTGCTCCTAGAATCATTCCTCCGATGATTCAAACACCTGGGATTCCACAAGGAAAATGAGATGGCAGAACAAAAATACAGCATGAGGTGGTATCTGACGGACAAGGGAGGTAGGGAAGAGGAGCTCATTGAGATAAGAGGCAGAAGTACATGGAGAAAGAGGGTGAGGCACTGGGAAGGAGACGAGGAAGATGAGGAGGCGGAACATGAGAGGAGGGTGGTAGTGTAACGGAAGAGGTGGCGGCACAAGATCAACTGCGATCCTTCCAGATTGCATCAAGGGAGATGAGAAAACCTATCGAGCTGAAAGCCTGAAAATCGTCTTTCGCCGCACAGCTGGGGTTGGGGCAGGGGGCGGAATCTTTCGTTAGGGACACAAGGGTTTTGCCCTTTTCACCATAAATACTGACCGTCCGATTTTGTTATTCAATGTAGGCCACATGGATAAACCGGTTATTGGTCCGAGCTGGCTGACTGGGCGACTCGAGGGAGCAAGAGCTTGAAGCTGGCAAAACCGGGGTTGATAAAATGACACATAATGCGGCCAAGTTTAATTGTGTGTCGAATTTTTTCAAAACAAATGTCGAATTCAGTACCCTCTTCCACTAGTGTTCCAGACGTATCCCGTGGAGGATGCTAGTGGTGTGTTATGGGATCAACCGGAAGTATAGAGATACGTCTGGAAGGATGAGGATGATCTGATAACTCAGTCTAGTCCGTCGGAGTGTTGGTGATGCTTGACGGACTGCCGCCTCATGGATCGAAAGACAAGGTCGTCGCAGCGAAAGAAAGGCTCGTCAAAGCAAAATAGGGGTCCAAGACGGAGGAAGTAACAGTTCCCAAATCAGACCGATGCTATTATTGGAGCGAAAGAGAAGGTCATCGTGTGATGGCTCTACCGTAGAGGAGTGGACGGATAGACGCCTAGGTTTTCGACCAGGCTGGAGGCAAGGAAGCAAACCTACCTGCAAACTGAGCATCAGAACCGGTGAGGGAGGGGATGGAAACGGATTACCGCTCCACCCGCACAAGAAAACTCGTGTTTTTTTCACCCGAAACCATCATCATTTAGGCCAAAAAATCCAAAATGGCATGTTTAGACATTTTAATTATCAAAATGACATGATTCAGAATTTAATTCTCAAAATGGCACCTTTCTGAGGCAATACGCTCCAAAGAAGACATATTACTATTTTAAATAAACAATACGTCCCCAGTGGGGACACATTGCCACCAGCATAGCAATGCGTCCCTAATCAGGACGTAGTGTTTTTTTATTTTATTTTTTACTTATTTTAATTATGATACCATGTACGTTATATATATACATATAGATATACATGTGTGTTAAATTGTTAAATAAAAATAATCCACATTAACTTATATACAATTAACCATTTATTTTAAATAATACTTGAACATAATAAAATAATAACATAATATTATATTTCATTAATACATAATATTTGTAAATGTACATAGAAGTATTTAAATTATTGGATACAATACGAAAATTATATAGTAACTTTTAAATTATAGAAACAAAACAAACAAATACATACATACATGTATATATATGTATGTATTTATTGTCAGAAAGGGAATAGTCCGGTTGGCGCACATCTCTTGATTTATCACCCTCCCGGGCATCCGGTCTCCGTCACAGGTTATGGGAGGGGGGGAGAAATCTTTCTCTCTTAATCCCATATGTATGTATTTATTTATAAACTTAGAAAAAAGAAAAAGAAAACTAATATAGCAACATATACCACATGCTGATATGCAATATATATATATATATATATATATATATATATATATATATATATATATATATATATATATATAACCCACGATATATAATATCAAAAAATATAAACATGTCAATGATGCAAAGTAAAATATAGTAGAACAATAACAATGAACAATCAAATTATAATATATGATACATATAATTTTAAATTATAATTTTTATCGTATTATATTTGCCTTTTAACTGGATAAAAAGTTACAAATATTATTATGTTATTATGATTTATGTTAATATATTATTTTTTAAACATAATAAAAAAGTTTGCTCCATAATATATTATGATTTTTTATGTGTTGCATTTATGATAATATGTGTCATATATTATATTTTGATTATCTATTGCTATTGTTCATGTATATTTACTTTATATAGTTGACATGTTTATTTATTTTTTTGATATTATGTATCATGCCTATATATATATATATATATATATATATATATATATATATATATATATATATATATATATATATATATATATATATATATATATATATATATATATATATGTGTGTGTGTGTGTGTGTGTGTGTGTGTGTGTGTGTGTGTGTGTGTGTGGTGTGTGTGTGTGTGTGTGTGTATTTTATGTGCACCATCGTATCTTATATATTACTATATTAGTTTTTTATTTTAGTATTTTTTTTATTTTTGTTGCTATTTTATTTTTCATTTTTTCTAACTTTATAAATAAATACATATATATATATTCTTTATTTCAATAATTTTAAAATTTATTACATAATTTTAGTATTATATACATTAATTTTAAATACTTTTATCTACATTTATAAATATTATGTATTAATTAAATATAATATTATGTTATTATTTAATTATCTTTAGGTATTATTGTAAATATAAAGCTAATTATATGTAAGTTAATGTCGATTATGTTCATTTAGCAATTTAACATATATATATATGTATATATAATGTACATGGTATCATAATTAAAAAAAGTAAAAAAAAAGAAAATAAAAAAGCAATACGTCCTCAATGGGGACGCATTGCTATGCTGGAGGCAATACGTCCCCATTGGGGACGTATTACTTTTTAAAAGTAGAAATACGTCTCTAGAGGGGACGTATTGACCCACCATAAGCAATGCGTCCTCTTTGGGGACGTATTGCCTAAAAAACGTGCCGTTTTGGGAATTAAATTTTGAATCATGCCATTTTGATAATTAAAATGCCCAAACATGTCATTTTGGTTTTTTAGCTTCCATTTAAGTGTGGATTATACCATAAAGCGGTTTAGTTGACAACAGTTCGTCTCGGGGGATGGATGCATGGTTTTGTTTGTCATCCCTACTTGGGTTTGGGGTGGCAAACTGGTGCGGCTATATGTCTAAATCTATTTTGTTCCGTACAATGTTATATACAGACCAAGTTTTAAAAAAAATAAAAATCTAGTACTTTCATAATCATAATCCGCACACATCTGTTCTTCGAATTATCTGCTAATCAGCATCATATCCCCTGGCGCCAAAATAGATGATTTCGGCCATGTCCGTTAGAGTGACTCTTTGTTTCCCTCAGTCGAGTAGCTTCTGTACCGGCTTATGCAAACAAAATCTTACATGTCCTTCCATGACTAGTTCATTGATGGAATCCTCACCCATAGTGGCGGATCCAGAAACCTACCACAGGGGGGGGCTAGATTACTATGAGTAGTGACAAATATTGACTATACATGTGACAAATAATACTTATATAAAAAAAATTGAAGAAAAATACACCTAATATAATGTCACATTATCTCCAACATACACAAATAAGCTACTTGTAAAAAATAAAAATTTTAACATAAGTGACATGACATTATTCATATATCAAAATAATAAATTTGTTAAATACTTAAGGTCATAAATAACTCATTATTTGACCATGTCTTTCATATTAAATGACTAGATGATCAGCAATATAATCATAATTTATAGTCACTTGATCGGTGCAATGTGCATAAAACTGGTAATGCATAATAAAAGTACTAGTTATATTAAACATGGGAACAAACTCACTTTTAAGTGGAGAACTAGCATAAAAGATAATATGACACCATATAGAAGATGGTGTCACACTGGAAGATACAAAATATTGTGACAGTCAAATATTATACTATAATATAAGTATAAGATACTACATAATGTCAATTGATTTTAAGATCTTGACACAATGATGAGTATGAAGGAGACTTCAGAAAGTAAGAACAAAAATATTTAATGTGGTTGTATAAACAACATATGATGGAGAAGGAAATTGGAAAAAGAAAAGTGAAGACAATGAAGAGAAAAGATCCATACATATATTTATTGTTTTTTATTAAAAAATTAAAGTAGAGAGAATGTGAAAGAAAAATTATATAATTTTATTGACTTTTATTTTACATTTCATTCTCACTTTTCTCTCTCCATTTGATTAAAATTATATATACAATATGGTTTTTCTTACCTTTTCTTCTCCTTAGTACCTTACATTTTACATGTTTTTCCCTACTCTTTTTTACCTTATGTCAATTCAATTGTTTTCTTTTCTTTTATAGATTGAAACATTATCATTATCTTCTCAAGTTCCTGTCAATTTGTAATAATTCTTATTTGGTTTAAACTTATAATATCTAAATATTTTGTAACTAAAATTTTGTGAAATACCATGTAACAATAAATATTATTTGGATCTATTTCTATATAGTAATATAGACCTTTTCTTAGTTTGAGAGTAATTGACCAATAAAAGTTTGAAAGGAAAATATATAAATAGAAGGTGATTAGATGTGTATGTATGGTTATCATTTTTTCCAATGGTGTATAATTATAATTGGGTGAACTTACTAAGCTAATAATGTTTGCCAATTAATGAGTCAATTATATTGCATTCGATTCCAATTAATACATCAACATGATGCATGATATATTTTTGTAAACTTCATTTTATATAATTTTTTTGATATATTAAGGGTATATGACCCCTGGTCTTTATAAATCCCCACTTTGTATAATTTTTACACAATTAATATAATATTATTAAGTAAATTTTAGTATGAGAGAAATCAAAGATATAATTTCTTAAATCCATATTGATGACATTAAAATTAGGACTGTAAATATTATAATTTGCAAGGAGATAAGACACATAATCCACAAATATATTAATTTTAATCACTAAGTAGTTCATATAAAAAAAAGATGATAGGATTTATTTAAATCATAAGATTAAAAGTCACATTTTGTATGGTATAATAAATTATTTTTATAAAATACAAATCTATACATGATATCATAGTAATACATGAAAATAATTTTTTAGAAGGGGGCTTCAGCCTGGGCAGCCCCCCCTCTAGTTCCGCCCCTGCTCACCCAAGTTTTCGTAAGATACGAATGGACACCAATATTTAGTCGAAGAAGAAGTGGATAAGTAGGGGTAGACACAAACAAAAGCATTGAATGCCGACATTTAGTGGAACAAGTCAATATGTATACGAGTAACCTTACGTAGTCAAGAACGACCAGATGTCGTCTCGAGTAACCGTTGCTTTGGGGCAGATGAGGGGGATGAGCTTCCCGCTCCCACAGTCCGTCAACAGCTTCCACACTCCGGTACTATCATTGCGTTCTATGAGTAGCCTCTCCTACAACCCGTCGTCTTGGTGCACATTGCAGCACCTGGGACATTGGCGAGTTGATCAACTGTCGGTGGTAGTAGAAGAAGTAGAGTCTCATCGTTGGCGCCGTTGACTCAGACTCTTGTAGCACCTCCTCATAGTTGGTGCGGGTGCTGGCGCATCCGTCTTGTTCGAAGAGACGACCGGTTTGGCACATGACGTCGATAGCTCCAAACTTGATGTTGTGGAGGTAAATCCAGAGTGCGATGATGCGTCGGCATCCTCACTTGGCATCCTTCGACTCAGGCGGATCTCGTAGACGAAGCGCACCAGCGCAGGGAGATCCTGACGATGCTTGCCATGCTAGCTTGACGCCTTGAGGAGGAAGTTGTTACATATATGGATTATAGTCATTTATTTAGCATGAGTTAAGTCTAATGTAGTGCAACTAGTACGTAGAGAAAATGTAATTTTGTATCTTGTGCAAATTAGAAGACCTTTAGTCTCACATTTCTCACTCCTACAACTTTTGCGGTCTTTATACGTAGGATCACATATGAGACTAGTATCTAGAGGGTCCTTGGAGAGAGTATGTTGTCACAAAATCTTTTGTTACCCTAAGTCCATACTCCTAATAGCTATGTAGCCAAAGGTGAGAGGACTTATCCGTCTGTCCCTAGAAGACACCTAGTTTCACACAAGTAATATATATGTAAACACAATAACAAAACTAAAGAGATAACAAGATACTAAATATGGAGATGAATATATGTACTCATTTCTATATTCAAGTATACCTATTGGTGATTCATTTTAGAGCTTAGAGTCTTGAGTGCAGCGGATCTTCATTTGATAACTACAAATCTGATAAACAAAACATATTAATGTTAATGCATTAAGTACACTATGAAAATATGTAACCACATTTTAAGCGTCATATAAAAGTTGTTTGGTTAGAAACATCATAATGAAGTAGAAAGAAGGCGAGAATGCTTAACAACATTATTTTATACAAAGTATATTTTAAGTGTATTTCTATTATACTTAACATATATTATGGTCATTGCCAACTTCTCATTGGAAGGGTCTGTAAGAGTGCTCAAGATTAGCTAATCCTTTTATCGACATGATCTGTCTTATCTTGACATCTCAAGTAAGACGCCCAATCTTGTGCCCTTGCTCCGAGAATATAGTCAGGTACACAAGGTTCATATAATGGACAACTTCAATTATGTTCAAGGTTTGTTCAACATATTTCAATAAAAATGAACATACTAATCATACATGAAGAACTGGGCCGCACGCAAATCTTTTGGCCCATTAAGGCTCAAAATTGAAATAAATCACATACTAACTAGCAATGTTCAAATGGGCATATCTTGGGCTCTGAGGGCCCGATTGAGGCTATTTTGGCGTTGTTGGATTCATATTTTAAATATCCACAATATGAATTACATTAGAGAGGAATTAATTTGGTTCAAATAAATATGCAAGATGGTGATATGTTAAGAAGTTGAAATTTAGGTCTAAAGGAAAATTGAGTGTTGATAGAAGAAACAAGTACATAAGATGATTCAACTAAGTATTGAGGCACATTTAATCATAAAAGTAATGTCGAGAGTGAGAAACTTGAGAAAGGATGGGGTCCATAGCACATGTATGAGGAGAGAGGAAATTCTAGATTATCACATCCTCCCCACCTTATAAGGAATTTTGTTCCCAAAATTAAAAGAATCCATCGATCAAGATTGAGATTTTGTATTGTGTATCATAATCACTTGGTATTTGTCTAACATCAATTTCGATTTCAAATTGAGAAATCAAGCATCGAGATAATAGCATGGTATTATTTATAATCAAACTGGAAAGATCATCATAGAAATCACAAATCGGGGGAGATCATCCAATAGATCACAAATTTGGAGAGATCACATTTTATGTCAGATGAATAGAGATTTTCAAATTGAGAGTAAAGCTTGACTTTCATTCCCAATATTATTGGTTCTAGCTTCTACATTGTCCTAGGTGGGGTTATATGTCCATGATTGAGATGTCATATTTTAACCATTCAAGACCAACATCATATTTCAACACTCACGATTTAATGCTCAAAATTGATGGAAGGTCCCACCCTAGTCCACATGGAGCTCACCCCTAAGTAATAAATTGAATGACTCACATAATTATCATTTCAAATTTTCATGATTTTGGAGCGTGAAAGTCATCAGTCATATATTGAGGATGATCTCAAGATCTAAAAAGAGTGATCATCAGAGTCGAAGCAATATCAAGATCAACAATCATGATTCAAGATTTCATCAAATCAATGCTGAGACTTAAATTTGGAAATTAAATTCATAGGTCCAAACATTTCAAAGTTAAGGTTTAGATTCCTATCTAGACCTTAGGGGTGATCGTTCATCCATATAAGACAATCGAGCAACAATTGAGCAACAATTTGAGCATTTTCAACATCTCATGGTATCAATGTCGAGTTCATTTTCACAGTATTCATGGTTGATGAATGATCTAGGCCTTAGGTCTTTCTAGAAACTTAAACATTAACTATAGTCAACATCATCATACTTCTAAGATCGTCATCAAATCAAGATTTAAGTCCGAGTATCATAATCATCATGTATTTGACCTATTGATACTTAGGTCAAGAAATCAAGGTCGGTTGGAAGGGGTTACTTCTCCAAAGCACTAAATAATCATCATGATGAAAATTTAGAGGTATTCAAATAGATCTATGACCTCGGTTAGGGGAGTCATATGTCAAATTCCTCTATAATCTGGCACATTAGTCCATATTAATCATGATTCATCAAGCATATCCAAATAGAATGAGTGTTAACTATCAAATCGTAATTCCCAAGGTCATGAGTCAAACAACATGATCGTGATAGGGAAACCATACTTCAAGACTTTTGTAAGATCAAGGTCATAATTTTGTTCCCTTCCTTTTAAAACCAAGGTAAGGGTAGATTTTGGTAATTGAGAAGTCATATTGAGAACGCAAAAGTGTAAGCATAATTGGGCAATATTGAGATCTAGGTCCATCATATTATTCAAATTGATTCATTAAAGGGGAATAGTAGTCAATAGGGGATTTTCCTCTTGTAACAAGTCTACACATCATGATCTAGGTGTCCAAAGACATGGTCATTTCATGTCATGATCATGGTACATATCCAATAGGGAAAAATATTTCTTAACTATGTTTGAGGTTTGATAAAAAATAGGGCAAAATGGGTTGGATAAGTAGGGACCTCATTAAAAATGAGGTGTAAAACGTGAGTTCCACCTTATTTCACCATATTAAGAATTTACCACAAACATAGAAAACACTTATAGTTTGCATAAACTTTACACATGAGTACATCACTTCTAAGAGTTCATTGATCGTAATAGAGTTTTTCAAGTTAATGCCAGATAATGGAATTATCATCTTAATAAACTTCCATAATTTCAAATGAATTTCAGTTTTCCCATGATAAGCTGTCCATAATCAAGAAATCATGTAATTAATAGTCATGAGAGAAGAATCACATAAGGAGATGAAAATACCAACTAATCATCATCTACTTGGGTGGCTTAGGTGGTCCTTAAAGAAGAAATGAGATGCTACAAGACTCTCTAAACTTTTAACGAAAGGATTTTAGTACTCCTTGGATTCCTAAGATGTGTTATGCCTTTTAAGGAAAGGATTTTAGTACTCCTTGGGTTCCCGTGGCATGTGTGCATGACTCTAATACCATTTGTCATAGAACCATTTATTATCCTAAGTTCACACTCCTAGTGGGTATATAGCCAAAGGCGAGTGGACTTGGATGTCCGTACCTAGAATGGCACCTAGGTTCAAACAAGCAATATATATGAAAAGGCAATAACAAAATTAAAGATATAACAAAATACTAAACATGGAGATGGAGATATGTACACAATTCTATATTCAAGTATACCCATTTCTGATTCATTTTAGAACTTAGAGTCTTGAATGCAATGGATCTTCATTTGGCAATTACAAATCTGATAAGCAAAACATATTAATGTTAAACCATTAAGTACTCTATGAAAAGTATGTAACCATATTTTTAAAGTAATATAAAATTTGTTTGGCTAGAAACATCATAATAAGGAAGAAGTAGAAACAAGGGGAGAATGCTTAATGCCATTATTTTATATAAAGTGTGTTTTACGTGTATTTTCATTATACTTAATAATATATTATGGCCATTGACCAGCTTCCTACCGAAAGGGTCTGTAAGGGTGCTCAAGATTAGCTGATCTCTTTATCAACATGGTTCGCCTTATCTTGACATCTCAAGTAAGATGTCCAACCTTGTGCCCTTACCCTGAGAATACAAGCAGGTACACAAGGTTTGTATAACAGACAAGTTCAATTATGTTTGAGGTTTGTTCAACATATTTCAAGAAAAAGGAATCTAATAATGATAGTGAACAAGTAACTCAAACAAGTAATTATCTAGCAAAAATTCATATGAGCATACATACAGACAAGCCAATATCATAGTAGGGTCAAGAGATTAATTAGACCAGGAGAGTAGAGTACAACTCATGATCCATGATTATATTATACAATAGGTCCAATCCACTAGGGACATAAGATATAAAAGACATAATATAGGGTCTTAGATCAATAAGGTTTTGTTAATATAAACTTCTTATGAGTCATTTGGAGGTTCCCTTAGACATAGTTGTCAAATAGATCAAACATAATTTCCAAAGTTCCTAAGATGCATGTGTGTATTCAACATAGAACAAGTATGAACATTAAGGCCTAAGTCTAAGCGGACCATACACATCATAAGTAATATAAGATCTAGGTAATGTTTGATTTGGGAAAGAAAAAGCATGACAATTAGATATTCAACAAAGTCAAATCATGCAAGATCACATTTAGTCATACAAGATCCATTTCAAGCACTAGCATCATATATCCAAGTTTTATGATCATAGAAGACCATAGGATTGATAACGTTGGTGTCTTGTCCTACTAACATGATCAATTACTGATTTGATCTAGGTTGGGCAAGACATAAAAGTGATATGTAAGAAACTCTATTTTCAAGGTTTCATAATCCAATATATGGCTTTGATAATTTGGTGTATCTTAATGATCCAAAAGTTTTCCATGAAGCTTATAATCATTTATTAAATATGTCTAAGATTTGAGAATATTTGGAGATCGTTTAAATAATTCTAAAATTTATATGGGCCAAAAATGATAATTTTTGGAGATTTTTTTAGTTATACAGCTAAATGAATTTTTTTTTCTATGAAATTTGGTGAAATAGTTTTTATGATGGTATTTAAGCTTGATATAAAATTTCAGACCAAATAGATCTTGTTTGATGAGTCAAATATAATATACAAGAACTCTAGGTGAACTGAATTTGATGGTTCAAATCATTTACATTATTTCAATAAATCGGTAAACCTTTCATATCTTGGGATTATTTTCTCCAAATAAGGTGACATTTTAAACATAGCCTTTTGATTATAGTTTGATTTTTGATGAATTTTGGATAATTTTATTAAAATCGAGGATGTCTAATTAATTAATAAATCTCTATTATTTTTGCATAAATTGAGGGAATTTCAATTAACTATTGATAATTATTTTAATCAAACTAACCTAGGGTTTCTCTAGCACCCTATATAAATTAAACCTATGTTAACTTTAAGTAAGCCAAGAGGCCATTTTATTCATCCTGCCCTCCCCTTGCGAGCGACAAAAAAATTACATTAACTAATTAAGTCTCCAGAATGAAACATGGTAGTACTACTACCATTACAAAAATCTCAAACTAGGAGATGAAAGATCTTATCAGGGGGGTTTGTGTACACTTGGTACCATTTGATGTGAGGATTTTGAGTCGTTTTCATAGGCTTGATATATTGGTTTTATGCGTGTTCTTGTCATATTTTTGACTAATTTTGCATGATTCACTTCTTTTAGCCTATAATCTCATAACACATCAAATTCACTTTGTTTCACCTGATTTTGTATTAATGATCATATTTATCAAATTTGGTTGGTATTCTTCTCTTTGTTTTAGGCAGTTCGCATATATGGATCCCTCGATACCATCGACGGGAGGTCGATACCATCGACCTGACCACAGTGACTTTGCCGGAAAAGAAGAAGAGCCCGTCGATACCGTCGACACAATGTCAATGGTATCGAGCTTGCCTCAGCAGGATGAGCTCTAGAGACAGATTCCATAGAAAAAGTGACATTTAAAGAGTCGATACCATCGACTAACTGTCGATGCTATCGAGATGAAAACAGTGTGCCAGGTATCAACAAGTTGATACCATCGACACCACGTCGATGGTATCAAGCCATCTTCAGAGAGGACGCCAGAAACTAAAGTACTTTTGCTACCCCAGGGGCGATGGTATTGACGCCGTCAGATTAGGTTTTTCTAAAGATTGTGTCTAATCATATGGTGGTGGTTTTTGGGCGACCTAAAGTGGTGCATATACCTAATTATGGCGGCCCTAAGCAACCTATCACATCATTAACCACTGCACAAGTCTCAAGGAGGAGAGGAGAAGAGAAAGGAGTCAAGAACCATGCCCCGACCATTCCGAAAGCTGTCGAAGGAGTTTTCCACCGCCGGAAGGCTGTAGAACGCTCACCCTACACCGAGGAATGCCCAGATCTCTTCCGTTCAAGGGTTATACAATATATATCCACGTTTTCTCTATGTCTTCTTTTTCTCTCATGTTGTTTTTCATTGAGATGAAGATGCGGGGCTAATCCCCTTTGTCTTTAGGACCGGGAGTAGCCTGGGTAATCGTTGTATGATTTTATATAGTTCATCATAATTTGTCTCTCAAATCCGTGGTATGATTTCATTTTCTCCCTTATATCATTATGATTGATCACCCTAATGATAATCTAATTCCTTTAATTACTTTGAAAGAAGAATTAATGGTGGAAAAGAGATGAAAATCACATTAACTAATAAATCCTTTAAATAAGGTGATGTACAGTTAATGGTGGAAACCTAGAGTAGGATCTTAATGCACCTAGTTTAGGGTATAGGTTGCTACTACTGTGGAACCGACCTAGATTTAGGTAGTGAGTTGTATCGTGAAAGCGAACAATTCTGACTACATGCCACTACTCAGAATAGGAGACGAATTAGGGTAATTATGTAGAAATTATTTTGACGAGAGCCTGCGGTAAACTGCAATCCTAAAGACTCCAGTTTAAATTGATTAAACCAAACATTTAATCGATTGTGTTCTTTTCTTTTATTTTTATTTTCTTTTCCAATCAACTCTCAAACCTTTTTAATTGGTCTAGCTGATCGCGAGTAGTTAGTAAGTAGTCTACCGACAATTCAGTGTCCCTGTGTTCGACTCGGGCCTCACAAAGGCCTATATTACTCTAACGCGTGCACTTGTGTTATACGCACGGTAAAACCGTGTCACCAGTACTATTTTTAAGTTGGAATTTATCCAAACCATCTACAACTGAGTTACTTCATCTTGGGGAAAACTTTATCTTTGACTGGTCCCTGTCCATGCTACAAATCATGCATACTAGCTTCACATATCTAGGGTTCTCCTATGTTGGTTTACTGATCATGTTTACCTCTACCTGGAGTCCAATTCAAAGCTTTCTTGTTCTATGTTATTCATCTTTGTCAGTTCCATTGCCATGCATATGCCTTTCAACTCTGCATCAACAACTTCAATAGATCCTACTTTCTCTACAACTCCTCCCATCCATTTCCATGTATCATCTTAGGCGACAACTACACAGACAACTTGGTTCTTCTTCATAGCCAAATCCCTATTGAATTTGATTCTTCTAGATGGCAGTCTTTCCCAGTTACTATGGTCAAGTTGCCAGGTGGTAGCAGGGGCTGATTCAAAGGCTTCCATTTGGGCTTGTACCTCCTTTCTGATGAAACTTACCTATTGGAGAATGTGACTTTGTCCCTCTTCAAAGGCTTAGCCTATTCCTGTAGTTCCAAATGTGCTAACAAGTTGTAAGGAAAGTAACTTTGTAAGCTTCATCTATTTTCCCCATTTGTTCTTGTACCCTATGTGAAATTTTGTGGCCATGTCAAATCATATGACGACCACAAAACTTTATATTTGACGACTATTTGAAATAACATATCTTATGGTCATCTTCAACCTTGGAACAAGGGTATTAAAAACCATAGTTAACTATTTCTCTGTTATCATTGCTCTATTTAGCCTAATATTAGGGGTGTTGGATACGTATTGAGAATCCACATAAGATCCATTTATATCTTCTTGATAAAGCTCATGTCTTCACCAAGTTTTGGATCTCTAGATCTAGTGCCACCATGGAGGTTTCGGACCTCGAAAATACTAACTGCAGATCTAGTTAGCAATGAATAAACCTTACTTCGACTGCAACAAGCTCCCCCACACACAAACCACACCTTAGATCGCTCTTCTTCTCCCAAAATTCGTTACCTTCAAAAAGCCACGATGAGGGTATTGTAGCAGCCGCGATTACTGTTCATCACCACCCTCTCTCTCTCTTTGGAAGGTATATACACACTCTCTCTCTACAACTTGTATTGATCATATCTTTCTCAAACTTTATCAGAAATATATGAAATAGTCTGTTTCGATCGCAAGATCGTGCCGGACAGAATGAAACTATTCTCCACATATGATTCCTGATCTTTTTCAAAATACATTCATCTAATGATCTTTTGATGGTGATTTGTAAATTAAATTTTATTACTTTATCTGATATTGACCATATTATCATGGAAGCTTGTGGAATCAATACCATATCTGTTGCTAGAATGGTAATATCAAACTTTGGGAATATGGATTTTATACTTGTTTAAGGCTATTTTGTCATTCTAATGACTCAATGAAATCATTCATCCATAACATTTTTAGTAACTTGTGAAATCACACTTGTTGTTGAAGGTGAATGATTTTGATATGGTCATGTGGAAAACCATTCTATATCTCTTTTTGGAAACCAAAATTCTCAGACATTGAATCCTGACCAAAAGCTACTCAACTTTGACTAGGTCTTGACCCTTCTCCCTAACCTCTTGGAACTTGTGAATTAAGATTGTATTTTGAAAGGTACGTGTACTCTACCCTGACCTATGGAGAAAAACCCTTGGCTACATACATGGTTGAGCTAACTCATTCCCTATGACTGGAGTTTTGAATTTATATATGCATGTTGATTGTTGTCTTGCTCATTTATTGAACTTGCAAATATATTCCTCACTATTGTTTTGTCTTGTGCCTTTCCCCTTTTATAGATAGAGGTCAAGTGGCAACCTTTTGCCTTTTCCTTAGGGTCAAGTGGTCATGGCATTTCCCTTAGGGTTAAGTGGATCCTCGTTAACTTCTCACCAACACTCATTTATGTGGGATGATTGATTTTTATTGCAGAGTATAATTTCCTTTTGTTATGCTTGTAGATGTTTGTACTTGTTGGCTATTAGAAAGTTGATATCTTGTTAACATATTTTTTCCTTAAATATGCCAAGTGGTTATTTTTGTTTCAAATATATATATATATATATATATATATATATATATATATATTGTTTCTTATTTTTTTATTATTGTACTCAATGTTTTTGCATTGAGACTAGGCCAAGATTTTTAGTTTAGGCAAACAAGATGGATCATTGTGATGCATTGACTAAATTTCTTCCACACTCGACATCTCTGATGACAAGGATAAATCGACAACATCTTATAATGGGTTGGTTAGTTTTGTTAAATTCTTTATGTTTTGAATCATTATTTCTTATTCTATATGCTAGTGTGTGAGATCCATTTGGGCCACCCAAGGATAGACGTTTCAATCCTTTTGCCACAGTCTAGGAAGTGGGATTGGGATTGGGGTAAGAATGGTTTCGTGATAGTTGGAATCAGAGCATACACACTCTCATATGCATTAAATAAATAATTTCTCTTGTCTCTTGAAGCAAGAAAAACCTAGAAAATCCTTAATGGAGATATTGTGGTATATAGGCTCAGAATTTTGGATAGTAATCACCTCCTATCCATCTCACAATGGTGGCTGAGTTTCTTCACTCTACCTAGACAAAGTTCATCTAGAAGGGATTTTATTTAACCCTAGAGAGTCATCTTGCTTCTCATATTTTCTTTGAGGACTACCTCTAGTCACCTATTAAAAAGTAGTAGGATGACTTCTCGTCTAGTGTCTTGACTAGACATGTGCTCTCCCTATTTTGGGTAGCATGGGGGTAATAACTAAATTTTGATATATAAACTTGAAAAGTATGGACCAATGTCGTTCCATGATCTAATCTTGATCTAAAATCCCTAATTGATATATCAAAGTACTCTTGAATGTGATGCAAATAAGATATAAGTGCTTTCTATGTTTGAGGTAAATTCGTGATATTAAAAAAATTTCTCTATTGATATGTATCATGCCCCATACCTTGACATGATTATGTCCTTAAAACCCTAGATATTGATGTGAAGACTTGTTACAATAGGCTTCTCCCCTATTGATATTTATTCTTCAATATAAGACTCAAATCTAAGAAATACAAAGTCTTGACTACACATAATTATGCTTAAATTCTTGAGTTCCCAATTTGACTTCTCTATTTCCAAAAGACATCCTTTCCTTGATCTAAGAAATGAAGTGGTCTATATTATGATCCAAAGTTTGCAAAATTGTTAAATATTGCTTTCCCATTTACGATCTTGATCTTTGATCCCATGACCTTAGAAAATACAATTTTATAATTGATACTCCTCCTAGTTTTTCCATGATCAATGTTCCATGACTCTAATTATTGATGTTCTAGGTTAGGTAGTTGACATATGACTCCCCTAACCTTTGTCATGTCCCTAGTTATGACTACTTACTGATTATTTAGGGTTTAGAAAGGTTATCCTTTCTACTCGATTTTGATTCCTTGACCTATGTCTCGAATAGGTCAAGTCTATGCCTTTTGATCTTGAATCTCAATTTAAATACAATGTTGACTATAGCTTGTGGCTAAATTCCTATAAAGACAAGTATCATGGCAATAAATTTGGTGATTGATATCACAAGCTTGATTGTTTCTTGATTATTGAATATGAATGAATGATCTCCCCTAAGGTCTAAATTGGGAATCTAAAACATTTCTTCAAAATATTTGTACATACGATCTTGATGTCCAAACTTCAACTCTCAATATTAAGGTATGAAATCTTGACACATGATCTTGACATCAATGTGATTGATATAAATACCCTATGTGGATCTTTAGATCATCCTTGATATATGTCTAGTGACTTTTGTATTCCCAAATTTCAATTGTTTTTTGAAAAGTTGACTGTGTGGACTGATGCGATTATGAATTAGGATATAATTTTCATGTGGACTAGGGTGGATTTTGAACATAAAATCATAATATTAAAATATTATTTTGTTTTGACTTGTTGAAATATGGAATCTCTCATTAATATATAATCCCACCTATTAAAAATATGATTGTTACACTACTAACCCAAGAGCTCTATTCATTGACCTAAAATCTGATTATCCAAATTTTTGACCTTTGACCCAAAAACTCAAAACTTTAGATGTTGACTTGATGATAATTTTGAGGATGATAGTTTCGATTATAGGGTCAATTTCCTAAAAATGAGCTAGGTCTAGTCATCTTCAACCTTGATTATCCTTGACTATTAATGGGAGTCGATGTCTCAAAATTTTCTAGATTGTTTCTTTCAGATGAAAGATCATACCTAGGTTTTATAATATGAAATAGAACCCCACTTCTAATGATCAAACACAAAAATATTTGATATTTGAATCTTGAATCTTGAATCACAATTTTTCTAGATCATGACCTAATTTGATCCATGATGGATAATCTCAACTCTCGTTCCCGACCTTTACTCGATACATGACTTAGAACTATTATCTTCTGACCTCTAGTTGATTAATACAAGTTTAAAAGTGATGTTTAATTTCAAAATTATCATAATTTTAAGGACATAACATGGATAAGATAGTCCCAATAGTTGAGGATATTTTTTTTTAAATTTTGGGGACAAAATTTCATTTAAGGTGGGAAGGATGTGATGAACTCAAGGTTTTCACTACTATAGAAACAACATTCAATGTCGCTTTTCTGGGCGTTGGTTATTTAAAAAAACTGACGCCTATAATATTCAACATCGGATATTTAGGAACCCCGACGTCTATATTCGAAGACCAGCCAGACATGGGTACCACTTTGTATTCAGCGTTGTCTGGGTAAAACAAACTGATACCTAAAATTGCCTGTGAAATCCAATTTTTGAGTGAAATTTTTTTTTCCCCCAAAGTATCACATACAGTGTCGGTTTTTTAACTACTAACCGACGCCAATATAAGATGAAAACTTGTGCGAAAAGTTCCAATTTAGGCGTCGGTTATCCTTTGATAACCGACGCTGATAATGGTTCCCGCCAAATAATTTAGGGTAAAGATTGTCTAATTGGACGTCGGTTTTTGACTAAAAACCGACGCTTAAAGGTAAAAGGTGTCAGTTTCCAGATAAGCAATGTTGTTGACAAACTTAATAGACCCGTATCACCTGGCTCTTCCCCTTCCTTCCTCTTTCATCGTGATACTTTTCTGCTGTGATCGCCGCTCGCCTAAAATCGCCCGACGACCCCCGCTGCTACTCGCCGCCGCTACTACTGGTGTGGCTCTACTCGCCGTTGCCACCGCCGCCTCGTCCTCTTTCTCCTGCTGCTGTCGCCGCTTGCCGACACTGCTGCTCTCCGGTTTGCTCTGCTCTTCTCCTAGTGCCACTGCTTCTCGCCGCTCTGCTCTGGTCTTTGCCTGCTCGCCGCCACTGCTACCGCCGGTCACCACCGCTCTTCTCCACGCTAGCTCCAGGTAGCCCTACTTTGCTTCCTTCTCCGTAGTTCCTTACCAAAAGCAAGCACGACCGTGGATGTGTTGGCCTACCACGGTCCAACACGGCCATGGTAGGCCAACACAGCCATGGACGTGCTTGATGTTGGTAAGGATATGAACAAATATTTATGTAATGCTTTATGTAAATCCTAGGATACGAACAAATCTTTTTCTTGCATATATTTGTGTTTCCAATCTTAATGTTTGACCTAATTCAGTAAATTTTGATGCATGTTGAAATAAGATTTAAACTTGTCCATTCTAGCATCCTAATTTGATTTGATTAAACCCTAACATTGATGAAACCCTAACATCAATTGTGATGAAACCCTAACATTAATTGTGATGAAACCCTAACATGTACATATCTATTATTATGTTTGTTGGCCAAGAAACCCATCCAAGATTTACTCATTAGGAGTAAATCTTGGATAGTCCCCGGTTTGGGATTGTTCTTGAACACCTCATCTCACTTAGGATGTAAGTGTATAATGTGTATTGGGTTTTAGAGAAAATTTCGGTAGCATTTCCCCGTTTGTTCTCTAAGTACATATGTAGTTAGAGAATAGCGGGGAAATACTGCCGAAATTTTCTTGAAAACCCAATACACATTATACACTTACTGGTGAGATTAGGTGTTCAAGGATGGTATAGGTGGTACACATTTATTATATATCAGAATGACATCACATGTGTTTGTTGGCCTAGAAACCCTGAATTTCACTACTACAGAACATGTCTTTGGCGTCGGTTGTTTATGACCTTTTAGCGACGGTTCTTAAGCAACGCCTATGTGGACGCCGCTAAAGGTCGAACTCTTCGGCGTTGGTTTTATAACTGACGCCAAAAGGCTTCGCGCCACCGAGAACACGCCAGCAGGGCACCGATAGGTGGTACACATTTATTATATATCAGAATGACATTACATGTATTTGTTGGCCTAGAAACCCATCCAAGATTTACTCATTAGGAGAATCTTGGATAGTCCCCAGCAGGGCACCGATAGGTGGTACACATTTATTATATACCAGAATGACATCACATGTATTTGTTAACCGTAGACCCTAATCTTGTCCTAATATATACTTGTTTTGTCTTTGATCATAGAATGGATAGATCATGGATATCCATTCGCAATCGCTGCACCCCAGAGTTTATATCTGGTCTTCATCAGTTTATTAGATTCGCCGAGGAACATAGGAAAGAACCTGGAAATAGGTTCTACTGTCCATGTAGGCATTGCGGTAACAATTTGAAAGTCAGCACTGGTGACGAAATCAAAAGTCATGTCATGTGAAACGGGATTGTACAAGGCTATACAGAATGGCACTGGCATGGAGAGATTTCAAACTCAAAACCAGTGGATGTCAATAGCAGTGCTTGGGTGGAAGAAGAAATTGCCTTTGATGACATAGATGTGAACGAACCAGTTCCAGTATACATTGTTGATGCGATGTTAGATAGTTGTAGGGTAGAGCACACTGATCCACATCCTATCTTTAGAAACATTGTGCATGATGCTGAGATACCTGTTGACCCAAGGTCAATTAGGTCAATGTTGACTCACGTCTAAATTGACTAAACCCGTGTTTTGATGATGACTAACCATTCCACATATTGGTGTCTAATGCTTCTACTTGAGTGATTTCAGATTAGGTATAGACACACTCCAATTGCCCTAACTTGCGCATCTCAAATTGGAGAAAAGACAAGTCAAAGTCATACAAGTGCACATTTTTGTAATATGATGTATATCCTTTAGAATCATGTTGTAAATCACTTGTAATGATTGTATGACTTGTAATTAAGCTTAGAAAAATATCAGGAGCACTTAGATCGAATATTAGAGCACTTTAGATGCATCTTTGACAATCAATTACATGCACTTGGTCGGTCGAGATTCCCACCCTGAAACTCGACCGATCAACCTTGGTCGATTTTCTGAAGATTGCATCGGTCGAGTTGTGCACTCACAGAACCCGACCGATTGGATAGTTGGCCATTTCCAGTTGAAATGGTCGCTCGAGTTTCCTCAGGACAAACTCGACCGATCCTTTGAACATCGGTTTGCCTCCTACTTGATTGGTCGAGTTACACCCATTAAAACTCGACCGATTGCACTGTACGAAAAAGTGCAGAAAAGTGTTTCTAGCCATTGTGGAGTTGCAACAAGTGAAAATAGATCTGTTGCAAGCCACAAAATGGCTAGTTTTCGTTCATAAGTGTTCCCAAAGGCTAAGAGGCATCCCCAGCTATAAATAGGACCCCTTGGGCTTCATTCCAAGGTTGAGCATTCATTGCAAACTCTTTGTGAGGTTTCTATTCTATAGTTGAGTGCTTCCTACAACCTCCTCTCTCTCTCTAAGCTTAATCACTTGCTACATCCATTAGAGTGAGTAGGAAATCTGTAAGAGAGCTAGTCCTACATGTATATCTTGTGAGGCTCTCACTTCCACCACCTCCACTTCTCTCATTTGCAATCATGAAGATGAAGGTTCTCTCTCTTGTCCAAGAGAGGTGAAGAAGAACAAGGGAAGGCATCCCTTGGTGAAGATCAAGGCTGAAGACTTGGAGCTAGAGTGGGTAAGCCCTTGGAGAAGGCAGAAGACTCAAGCTCAAGTGGGTAAGACCTTGGTGAAAGCTTCTCCGAGTGAAGGTGAAGTCAAAATCTGAAGATCCAAGAAGAGCGGGTAATTCCTGCAAGGCCGAAGACTTGTGCAAGAGGGGGTAAGTCCTTGGAGAAGGCCGAAGACTCTTGCAAAGTGGGTAAGTCCTTGGTAAGGTTGAAGACTCTTTGTCTTGGATAGGTAAGTCTTTTGTTTGGTCATGCATTTTATGTTTTATGAATGAATATAAGAGTGCAATAGTTTGGAAGTCCTAGAGGTTGACCTCTCTAGGCAAGTGGACTGACACACTTCTAGTTTGAAGTGTGGAACCACTCTAAATAGCTTGTCTAATTGGTGCATGTTCATTCTCTCTCATCCTTGCTATGTATGTTTTAGTTGCACACAAATTTCCTATTTAGCAACCTTATCTTGTGGTATATCTTGAAGGTTTAATGAATTTTGTTTAAGTGCTTTCATCTCTATTCACCCCCCTCTAGAGCATCTAATCACCCATCTAGGATCTAAAAATACCATTATATACAAGCTGTGCTAAGTTTACGAAGCTTAGCACTGTGTTGAGATTGTATAAGTTGAAAGCTAACAATAGATGGAGTGACAAAAGCTTCACTTCATTGTTGACTTTGTTGAAAGAAATGCTTCCTGAAGGAAACGAGCTGCCAATCTAAACATATTGGGTAAAGAAATTGTTGTGCCCAATGGGAATGGAGGCCAAGAAGATACACGCATACCCAAATGATTGTGTATTATTTCAAAAGGACTATGTGGATTTGAAAGATTGTCCAAAATGTGGTGTGTCACGGTATAAATTGACGACTTCGGGGGAGTCCAAAATTGGTTCTCCTGTCAAGGTGATGTGGTATCTACCTATAATATCACATTTTCAACGCTTGTTTGCAAATCCGATAGATGCGAATAATTTGAGGTGGCATGCAGATGTTAAGAAAAATAATGATGGGATCCTACGACATGTGTCTGATTCCCCACAGTGGAAGAAGATTGATCGATTGTACCCCAAATTTGGTGAAGAAGATAGGAATCTAAGACTTGGGCTTTGTACATATGGGATGAATCTGTACGGGACATTGAGCAGCCAACATAGCACTTGGCCAATCATGCTTGTTATATACAATCTACCTCCCTGGATGTGTATGAAAAATAAGTACGTTATGTTGTCATTGTTGATATCGAGCCCTAAACAACCCGGAAATGATGTCGATGTTTATCTTGAACCTCTGATTGATGACTTAAAGAAACTTTGGGCTGAAGGTGTGATGACCTATGATGCTTCAGGAAGAGAGACATTTCATTTGCACGCTATGTTGTTTTGCACTATTAATGACTTTCCAGCATATGGGAAATTGTCTAGATATAGTGTCAAAGGAGCTAAAGTGTGTCCTATATGTGAAGAAAACACTGATTCAATAAGACTAAAATATGGCGGCAAGACTGTATATCTTGGTCATCGAAGGTTTCTTTCAAAATTCCATCTGTATCATAGGAAGCGCAAAGCATTCAATGGATGGAATGATGAATGGAGTGCACCTAAACCTATACCATGGGATGTTGTTTATGAAAGAGTAAAAGACATTGTCAATGAATTTGGTAAGAAATCAAAATGTAGTATGGCCACATGGAGTGACAATTCTTCATTCAAGAAGAAGTCAATATTTTGGGATCTTCCTTATTGGAGTTCTTTGACAGTCAGGCATTGTATCGATGTAATGCACGTTGTGAAAAATGTTTGTGATAACGTCATTGGTACTCTGTTAAATATACCAGGTAAGACTAAAGATGGGATAAAATCCAGACTGGACCTATGTGAAATGGGAATAAGGTCAGAATTAACAGAATTACGTGAAATGGGTAATAAAAGAACATACTTACCTCCCGCTTGTTACATGTTGTCTAGAAAGGAGAAGAAAGCTTTTTGTGAATGCTTGGTAAATGTTAAGGTGCCACAGGGTTACTCATCCATCATCTGTAGATTGGTATCAATGAAAGATCTGAAGTTGATAGGTCTTAAATCTCATGATTGTCACACTCTAATGCAACAAATATTGCCCGTGGCAATTCGATCTATATTGCTGAAGCATGTAAGGTTTTCAATCACCAGACCTTGTATCCCTTTGAACGATACATGAGCATTTTTAAAGGTGATGTTCGAAACCGTTATCGGCCTGAAGGGAGTATTATTGAAGGTTATGTGGTGAGAGAGGTTATGGATTTTTGCAATGACTTTCTGAGTGGTAATAACACTCCTGTTAATGACAAGAATATTGAGGAGGGCAAGGAATTTTGGGATCACGGGTGAAAGTAATCAACCCTGAGCAGTTGGAACAAGGTCACTTGTATATTTTACAAAACATGGACAAAGTGAGTGTTTATATCGAGGAACATACCAATTTCATCAAGAGACAACATCCTCAAGAAAGTTCAATGTGGCTTGCTAGAGAGCATAACAAGACTTTTACTAAGTGGTTTGAAGATAAAGTCTTACATCAACTATCTCAAACACCAAATGATATTACATAAACTATCAAATGCCTCGCCTTTAAACCAAAACGGAATGTTATATCTTATGAAGGGTTTGACATTAATGGGTTCACATATTACACAAAGCGCCAAGATGATAAGAGTGTCATCCAAAATAGTGGGGTCACTCTTCAAGCATCGACTATGTATTTTGCAAGTGCAAAGGATAAGAGTCCACGTGAAGCTAAAATGTCATATTACAGTGTCATTGAAGACATATGGGAGTTTGACTACATAGATTTCCGAATTCCGCTCTTTAAATGTAATTGGGTTGATAACACCAAAGGAGTTATAATGGATGAATTGGGTTTCACTTTAGTGAACTTTGAAAAGATTGGCGAGAAGGGTGAACCATTCATATTGGCATCACAGACGAAACAAATATTCTATATCGATGATCCTACAAATGATAAATGGTCGGTTGTTCTTCATGGTAAAAGACAGTTCATTGAAGATCCTATAGATGAAGAAGAGTACTATGATAAGTATGATGACTCTAGTCCATTCTCAGTTGGGTTGCCAACTCCACAAAATATTGAAGCTAATGATGACTTATATGTGCGCGGAGATCACAATGAAGGATTATTAATTGATAAAATATTGCAATTTTAGAGGAATGCATGTTTATATTTGTTTATTGAAGCTAAATGTTTGCTTTTTTAATATCAATATAATTTTCAGATTTGATGTTTCATTATCTTCTAGTTAATACAAATGCTAAAGGTTTGCCTTTTTAATGACATTTTCAGATGGCTGACCATGATGAGCATGATGTCCATGATGAGCATGAAGTCCATGATGAGCATGTTGTCCATGATGAGCATGGCGAGGATACCAATGTATGTTCTAAAAACATATCCTGTATTTCTATAAAATTCATTATCTTCTAGTTATGTCATATATCCCATATTTCTATATTGGGCTAATTCAGTGTGTTTATTTTTGTCAAATTTTAGGTTGATGATGCACATGTACCCACTGAAGCACTGGAGGAACTTGATGCACATCACCAAACACTTAACAAGAAAAGGGGCATCACTCCATTGAAGAAGTTAATAGTGCTAAGTGGCAGTGGATCCAGATTGGTTGTGGAGTTTGATAATGGAGGAAATGCAATTGGAGTGAACCGCAATAATTTTGTAAACTATCTTGGGGTTGTCACTCGAAGCCATTGTGGTGTTAAGTATGATAATTGGAATAAAATTCCTCAGGTGAAGAAAGACATGATATGGAAGGATTTATGCGTGAGTTATTATTATTTGCAATTCTATTTTGTAGATTACAAATTCTATTATTTGCAATTCTATTTTTGGATACTAGTTAATAGCAATTCTATTTTACATAATCTGTTTGCATTGGATGAGAAGCTGCATCATAAAAGTGTGATGCAACACGCTGGAAAGATGCTAAGGAACTATAGGACAAATCTCAATAGAGAATACATAAAAGATGGTGATAAGAAGAAGAAGAAGTCAGCCCTTGAACAGTGGAACTTCTGGGACAAAGAAGATTGGGACACATTTGTTGCTTCTAGAAAATCTAAAGAATTCAAGGTATTAGGCGTCACTCCCAATTTAATTAATATACATTGTATTCACCAATTAAAGATTAACATTTAGTGCTACTAACCAAATCACTAATGTGCATACTAACTAGGCCCTCAGTGAGGCGCAAAAAGCAAGGCGTGCACTGAATGTGCATGACCACACTATGGGTCCAAAGGGCTATGCAAGCATTCACCAAAGACTATAGGTAGAGTCTGCTTCTACTTAGGAGTCCTCTACTACATGTGCCACAGCCATGCCTCGCCATGATGTTTGGATAGCTGGGAGGCAAAACAAGAAGAGTGAAATAAAGAAGCCCGTAACTACTGAGGCGGTTGTGAAAATGGTAAAATACAACTCTTAGAGCAATCATTTGAATATTGATTATTTGTGGTGTTAACTTACCAATTTCTGTTGATGGTAATTAGTGGTAGCTGCACGAGCAGAGGAAACAAGGCACGTTCATCCCTCAGGGCACAAGGGATGAATTGACAGTTGCTCTGGGTAACCCAGAGCATCCTGGACGTGTTAGGGGTGCAGGCGCTGGTGTGGGCATCAAAGCATTCTTTGGGCCATCCCAGAGCAGGACTTTCACAAGAAGAGGTAACCTATTCTTTTTTTAGAACGTTACTGCAAAAGGGAATTCAATAATAAGAAGCTAATGTTTCTTTTATCGATGTATAGGAGAATAAGAGAGTCGAGGATATAGTTTCTAAGAAGGTCAAAGATATAGTTACTGAGAAGGTCAAGGAAGAAATGGTGCGGTGGCAGGCATCTCAGGCTTCCAATCAGCCTATGGCGAACCACTATTCTCCTGATGCATAGACTGAGAGTAATCATGTAGACCCACCGCCTAACACGTCTGCTGTAAGTATTGTTTATGACATTGTAGCTAGTCTTTTCAAGATGATATGTTTTCAATATGATATGTATATATGTATAATATTCTTTACATAAATTTGTAGGCGTTGAAGCCATGCCGCTTAAGAATGCAAGACTATGTTGTTGTAGAGGCGCAGGCTTACCCATCCCTTCCTGGGGCAACGTTTCACGGGACTCCAATGCCACAGCGTTATGTTCGTGTGATCCAGATACATGTATTACCCGATTGGAGGGAAGCTACATTGCCATATGCCCACCCAGATATTGATACACTTGCTGAGGCAGAAGGCAGGGTGATATTATGGCCCAAAGCAGATGTCGTCTACACTACTGAAATTGTAAGATAAATTTACATTACTTTAGATTGTTAATGTGTATATATGAGGTCAATTGATCTGAAATTATATATACAAGTTAAAAATAAGACACCCGGAGCACCTAGGCCTCCACCTCCACTTCCTGCATTACCAAGTTGGGTTCCAACTGACCTAAAATACCCGTTAGGTCCTACTTGTAGAGGAATGACATGTTGGCTACGGGCACATAATATACATTGCCCTATAATTGTTTCTTTAGAAGAGAATTATGCAGGTCAATCATACGAAAGCTCTTTATTTATACAAGATATTATTGAGCTGTTTATATATGATTGGCTGAATACATCAATGATAGAGACATGGATAAGGTGAGATCTTGTTTATACATCCATATACCCTGTGTAAGATCCGGTGATCTGGTTTCTTATATATTAATACATACGTAATACATGTTTTGCAGCTACTTAGTCGAAAATCAATGTAAACAATTTGCATTTGACCATGTGGGATTTTTTATTCCATCATTAATTAGTATGGTAGCTAAAGACCCTTATAGTGTTCAATAATACTATATAGATGCTTTTCCAATTTTCGGTCAGCAAAAGAAGACGATAATAATAGCTCCATTCAATGTCAAGTAAGTTTACTTTACTTATAATTTGGACTTAAGAAAATTACATTTTTATTGTGGATTATGAGTTATTAATTTTTAACTTTTTTACCTCTAGCGGTAGGCATTGGGAGTTACTAGTTATTCTCCCCGGGACATTCACTGTTTATTATCTAGATCCTGTGGGGAGTACATTGAATACTAAACTTGGACACGTAATGATATTTTTGTTATTCTGGTGAGAAATATTTCATTTTTATATCTGTTAACATCTGTTATTGTATTACTATTTAATTATGCAATTTATTGTGTTACATTAACATGTAGGGGTTTAGATGCATTCAAAAAGGCTGGAGGAAAGGTCCCAAGGAAAAAGAACTAGCCAATAATTTGGGAGAACATAAAAGTAAGTTCCCGACTCCAATGTATATATTATTTATGTGAACCCTACTTAGTTGTATTTTTTAATATTTTGTATGTTTCAATTTATAATGTGCTACACAAGACAATGGCTGGGCATGCACATACTATGTGATGCAATTTATGCAGATGATTATCCAATATGCCGCATTGGACATCGATACCATACATGAGGTATTATATATAGTCTCATTAGTTAGTATGAAATATATCAATCTTATTTTTATATTATTACTTATATATATACATCATTCTCTTTGCAGGTGTTTAAAACTGACCACACTATAGGTAAATGCTTAAAAGATGTACATGCTCCATATACGATGGAAGTATTAAATGAAGTAAGAGAAGAATGGGCAAGAGCCATACAAGCAGTGGCGATTGTAAGATATAATTGGGATGCTGATAGCGATGTTGAATGATATTTTGTAAATGAATATTTTTGAATGTTTATACATGTCTGAATGCTTCTACATGTATTTGAATGTTTCTACATGTGTGGATGTGAGAATTGAATTGATGTCTGAATGTATCTACTTGTGTGAAAAGTATATTTGTTGATTTTGCAGGTTTGTGGCCTGTTTGTTGGCTGATATCAATGGATGTCGTAAACCTACAGTTCAGAAAATTGAACTGTAGGTTCTCATCCTGCTGACCAGCCATAGCAGGCCTGCAAACTGCTAAGAAAAAAAACATAGGCGTCGGTTATTTATAGAACACTGTCATCAAAGGCTTACAGTGTCAGTTATTGGATAAAAACCGCCGCTTAATATGACAAACAACCCGACCGTGCAGGAAAGCCCGACCGTGGTGGAAGAAACATCGGTTATTAGTATAAAACCGACACCAATAGTAATAAACACGGCCGTACAGGGAAGCACGACCGTGGCTTTTGGAAATATGGCGTCAGTTTTTTAGTTGCAAACCGACGCAGAAAGTGTCCTAGATGGTGCCCTTTTTGTGGCGCGAACCCTTTTGGCGTTGGCTTACTATACGTAACCGACGCCTATCGGTGCCCTGCTGGAACGTTTTTGGTGGTGTGAAGCCTTTTGGCATCGGTTATAAAACTGACACCGAAGAGTTTGACCTTTAGCGGCGCCCACAAAGGCGTCGCTTGAGAACCGTCGCTAAAAGGGCATAAACAACCGACACCAAAGACATGTTCTGTAGTAGTGTTTATAATCTAATATATGATTTTGATAATTTGGTGTATCCAAATGATCCAAAAGTTTTTCATGAAGCTTATAATCATATATAAGATATATGGTTAAGATTTGAAAATATTTGGAGATCAATTGAATTATTATAAAATTTATATGGGCCAACAATGATAGTTTTTGAAGAGATTTTTAGTTAGATGGATAAATGAGTTTATTTATCTATGAAATTTGGTGGAAGAATTTTTAAGATGGTATGTAAGCTTGATATAAAATTTTAGAGCAACCAAATCTCGGTTGATGGGTCAAACAATATTACAAGAACTATAGGAAAATTAAATTTGATGGTTTAAATTATGTACATTATTTCAAAAGCAGTAAAACTTTCATATCTTTGGATTCTTTTGTCCGAATCAGGTTAAATTTTAGACTGAGACTTTTGATTATAGTTTTGATTTTTGATGAATTTTGGATAATTTTATTAAAATTGTGGATGTCTATTTAGTTAATAATTATCTATCATTTTTACATAAATTGAGGGGATTTTAATTAAATATTGATAAATATGTTTAATAATTAATCTAGGGTTTATTTAGCACCATATATAAGTTAACCCTATGTGAACTTTCATGGACATGATGAATCATATGACGACCTATCTGAAATAACATATCTCATGGTCATCTTCAACTTTGGAACAAGGGTATAAGAACCCTAGTTAACCAGATATCTATCATCGTTGCTCTATTTAGACTAATATTTGGGGCATTAGATGTGTATCAATAATCCACACCAGATCCATATATATCTTCTTGATAAAGCTTGTGTCTTCACTGATTTTTGGAGGACCACACATAGCGCCACCATGGAGGTTTCAAACCTCAAAAATGCTAAGCTGGGATCTAATTAGATGTGAATAGACCTTACTTCGACTCCACAAAGATCCCATACACAAAAATAGCATCTTAGATTGCTCTTCTTCCCCCAAAATCCGATGCCTTCAAATAGCCACGACGAGGGCACTATAGAATCCATGAGTACTATTCATCATTGCCCTCTCTCTCTTCATAAGGTATATACACTCACTCTCTCTCTACAAGTTGTATCGATCATTTATCTCTCATAATTTATCAAACATACATGAAATTATAATTTACTTTATCATAAGGTTTTTGTCTAATGATCTTTGATGGTGATTTGTTAAGAAAAAGTTATTACTTTATCTAATATTGACCATATTATCATGGAAGCTTGTGGAATTAGTACCATATCTGTTCTAGAATGGTAATATCAAACTTTGGGAATATGGATTTTATACTTGTTTAAGGCTATTTTGTCATTCCAATGACCCAGTGAAATGATTCACCCATAACATTTTTAGTGACTTGTGAAATCACACTTCTTATTGAGGGAGAATGATTATGATATGGTCATGTGGAAAATGTATTCAATATCTCTTTTTGTAAACCAAAATTCTCAAGCATCGAATCATGACCAAAAGCTGCTCATCTTTGACTAGGTCTCGACCCTACTTCCTGACCTCTTGGAACTTGTGAATTAAGATTGTATTTTGAAAGGTATGTGTACTCTACTCTCTTGAATTGGATGTTGTAATGTAGGGTATGAATATTTACCTATGGATAAAAACCCTTGGCTACATACATGGTTTAGCAAACTCATTCCCATGATTAGAGTTTTAAATTTATATATGCATGTTGATCGTTCGCTTTCTCATATATTGAGCTAGAAAATGTAATCCTCACTATTGTTCAGTCTCATTCCTTTCCCCTTTTGTAGATAGGGGTCAAGTGGCAACCTTTTACATTTCCCTTAGGGTCAAGTGGTTGTGGCCTTTCCCTAAGGGTTAAGTGGCTCCTCATAAACTTCTCACCCACACTCATTATGTGGGATGATTGATTTTTGTTGAGGAGTATATTTTCATTTCATTATGCTCGTGGGAATTTTTACTTGTTGGCCATTCAAAAATTGATATCTTGTTAACATCATTTTGCCTTAAATATGCAAAGTGGTTATTTTTCTTTCAAATATACATATATTGTTTCTTAGTTTTCTATAATTTTACTCAATGTTTTTTCATTGACATTGGGTCAAGAATTTAAACTTAGGCAAACAAGATGGATCCTTGTGAGGCATTGACTAAATCACTTCCACACGCGACATCTCTGATGACAAGGATAAATTGACAAAATCTTATAATGGATTGGATAGTTTTGTTAAATTCTTTACATTTTGAGTTATTATTTCTTATTCTATATACCGGTGTGTGAGATCAATTTGGGACACCCATGGATGGGAACTTCAATCCTTTTACCACTATCTAGGTAATGGGATTGGAATTGAGGTAAGAATGGTTCTGCAAAATCACATTTCATTAACAAGAAAAAAAAATAGGTCAACTAGATCATTTTAATGCACATAATAGGCATTTGGGGTATCATAAGTCAAACATGAACTACTAAGCAGGAGATCTTACTTTATTGTGTCACACGACATAGGAAAGGCTACTTATTTCTAGATTCAACCATATCATAGAGAGCAATTAGGTCCATGACTTCACATAAGATCAAGTTACATCATTTAAGTACATATATGAACATTTTTAAGTCATGGTAGGCCAAAAAGGAATAAAGTAAGATGGTCCAAAACATTGCATCTCGGTCACAAGGAGTAAAGTTACTAATTTGCATGAAGTGGTGGGTAATAAATCATTAATCATACATGTTAAGCATGGTAGATGGTGATTACAACATAAAAGATCATAAATGAGAGGTTTTTAGTAAAATGGTGGTATAATATGCAAAAATAGTAGAAACTAGTAGCATCATTTAGAAAATGACATTTTTCTGATCGAAAAGGTATATAACATCATATGATTTGTTTAAACAATCTAGGAGTTACAAGGTTTAGAAGATATCATCATTAAATGGGATTTTGGAGAGAAAAATCATGATTTGGGCCAAGATTTTGGGCTAGAGCGCTTGTTGGGCATGCTGCTAAGGCGTAGCGATGGTCGTTCAGTTGCATGTTGCCCCTGACCCCCAAATGCTCAGGGAATAGTTGTCAGAATTTGGAGGCTATTATCCACTACTGGATGTTGCCACTCACTGCTACAGGTCCTTTAGTTGCGAGAGTTGGGGAGTGACCCTGGGTGGTGGTGAGCAAATGGGGGCTATCAAGCAGGTCGAATGACTGACCATGGGATCATGATCTTATGGTCAATGCATCTTCCCCTTTATAGAGTTGGACTTGCTCCCAAGCCTCATGTCGCAATAGTGGCACTCAGATGAGCGGTCAGGGAAAGAAGGTCAACCACTCCAAAAGAAGGCAAAGTAGCCACCTAGATGAGGAGAGGGTTTGTGAAGTGGATGGCATCATAGAATGAGTATAGAGAGGACCAAGGATAGGAGCCCTAAACCTAGATCCATGGCGACGCAAACTATATGGGGTTGAGAACAAGAGGGATAAACTAGGATCTGGGGATCGAGAGAATGGGAAAACCATGAAGAGGAACAAAAGAAGCAGAATAGGGGATCAATTCGATATGAAATAAGGTTGGAAAAGGTTGTGTTAGGTGAGGTCGGTGCCATTTCTGGTGAAATAAGGTGTAAAAAGGTAGGGGAACAACTTCAAAGGGATTTATTGAGTTATTGTTTTTGTGAGTGTCAAGAATGTCATAATGTCAGCCTTAAGTCAAAACACATGCATCGTTATTAGGTTTTATCGATCCCAAGTCTCTCCTAATTAGACCAAGAGTTGTGATACTTGTATTTCTTGTTACGACCTTCATCTACAAAAGGGTTTCTTTGTCGTTATTACACTGAGGATCCTTTTCCAAGACATACTTTCACACCCAACTTTTATTTTTATGCAGAAGCTAGCTATTGTGTTGGGTAGGCTAGGGCTGCAGTCTTTCCTGGCCTTCTTAGGTTCCATCAACCATGTTGACTATTGTAATGATAATGCTACCCAATTGGGTCCTGATGTAATGTCAGGTGGTTTTTTGAGGTTTCCCTTAAAAGGACAGTGTGTAAAAGTTTAGTTTCCATTCTCCACTACGAGGCACAACATATTTACATTCTATAGTGTAGCAATATGCCGTCCAGATGAAGATTTTCAACTTCTTACCAGGAACAACTATCTTGATTTATTTCCACTCAACTTTTATTTTGACTCACATGCTTGGGGATGATAGGATTTCAAGGAAATTTTGGGCCGCCAAACCTCTTTAGATACCAAAGTGGAGATTTTTATAGTAGAAGGGGTAGTTGTTTCCTCCTTGTCAGGGTTATATGCTTCCTACTTATACTTAGAATCATGGTTATCAATCAGGAGTGTATTAGACTGAGTCCTCTTTCCTTTGAGGATTCATCTTGGGAGACAAGCATCTTTGCACATTCTACATCATCTTGAGGTAAGCTGATGTTAAGACATTATCACACTCACATTTTTACAAGGATTAAATAGCCCAAATCCGTTATTCTTGAAGTATTTATGCTAAGAGTTATCCTGAAGACAAGCAAGACTAAGAATAGAAGTTATGACTATATCCAGGAAAATGCATACACAATTTTCCTTTAAAAACTTCTTATGAATAAAAAATTTCTTTAAAAAGATGAGAATATATACATGTGCAAAATTTTAGTCAAAATTGGCCATTCAGGATGTTAAAAAATTTCCAATTTTTTTTGTCAAACAAGAAAAAGGGGGTAGGGTAAAACAAAGCAATGCAATAAGAATTGAAATTCGGTTAGAATGTCAAATGTAAAAGGCATGCCACATCCACATATTCAGACCCACCCCCCCAACCTTATTATCCACCTTGTCCTCAGGGCATCAGAGAAAGGGTTTAATCTTGAACAGGAGGGTTATATTTGGTTTTCTAATAGTGACCATTCTAAAGATAAGATCTTCATTGCATATTGGCCTCAAAGATGGTGATAGTGGTCATCTTGGTTGTGTTCCACTTTCTGGTACAAAGTGGCTTGCATCTGCATCTAGAAGAGTATGTAGATTACATAGTCATTTGAAAGAAGTTCTTGTTGTGGGCATCTATGACAAAATTGTAGCTTCTTGAATTTTAGATCATTTGGTACGCCACAACCATACATTCATATTAGCTCCATGATATTTTGTGGACACTTGGGAAGCTTTTTGCTCTATGATGCTGTTATCAATTTTTTGATATGTTGTGCATTTCATGTTAAACATGGGGTCAGAACTATTGTAGAAGATGGTTGTTCTGTTCACTGTAACTACAGACCATAGTGCCCAATGGTCATCATGCAAAATTGGCATGAATATCCACCTTGGGACATTGTATTGCTGATGATCAATCATTCACTATAGTTCACCAGACTCCCTCTTCAAGATGTTGTCCCCCAATTGTAAGGACCCTGACCCAAGTTTCGGGATAACTCTATTTGTTTTGCCTAAGTATGATGCTTAGAACCTTGCTCTAATCATATGAGATGTAAATAGGTCTTGTAGGAAACTTAAAGTTTCTTCCTTCAGATTGTTTGGATGATACTTATGTTTTGTGGTGAGGTTTTGGGGCAAATTGCAATTAAACTAAAGTAAGGGTTGATGAGCAATTTTACCACCTCTCGAGTGTTCCTTCTCTCTCTTGGTACCATCTAGAGGAGAGAGAGATATGGGCACCTTGTTTGGGCCTTGATTGTGTGATGACATCTTTTGTGTTGTTTTGGACACATGTGTGAGGTGTGTCTTGCACCTAGATATGTTGTCTTGGGCTAGAGAGCCCTAGAGGGGTTGTGTATCGATTTGTAAGTGTGTAGGGTTGAGCCCTATTGGTTTATGAGTAGGGTTGAGCCCTATCAATTTATGAGTGTGTAGGGTTGAGCCCTATCGATTTGGCCATCTTTGTTTTGTCTCCTTCTTGGTGGATGAGTTCCAAGTTGTGGTGTTCCTTGATCATCCTTCATCTTCTACCTTGGTAAGCTATGTTTCCTAGCTTTATTTCTTTCTTCTTCTTATCGATCATGGATCCTTGATACCTTCTTTCCACCTTGAACCATCTTAACCTTGGTATTATCTTCTTCCTTGGAGGTGTAGTGGTGACCAAGTTTGGTGGATCATCTTCTACCTTGGGCTCTTGAGCTTGAAGATTGACCTAGGAACTTGGATCTTGGGTGTGATCTTTGAGGTGGGTTATATAACTCTTAACCTCCTTTTTTAATTTCACTCTTCACATTATTATGTTGTTCTTCATATCGAGATCGTTCATCTCTTGTACAGTAGTAGTTGTTAATGGTCTTAGAACTATTTTGATGATGGAATCTCATTGGTTTTCTGTTCATGTCTTGCACCTTCCTACTATATTAGTAGACGGAGTAGTGGCCGATCTTTCTAAGGTTGAAGACAACGAGTCCTCATACACATGTACCATTTTGAGGGTAATTCATCATGACTTGGAGATGTCTAGGTCTACATGCCTTAAGGATGCTTAGAATGACATGTGTTGAGAAGGTTAGCTTGTTATGGCTTATGGTTGCTATACCAATATGGTGGATATATATTGAAGAAGATATCCTGTCATGCCATAGAAGTACGCAAACTGATATGTGATGGCTAAACTGATATGAATGAAGGGTGTTCACCGTCATGCTCTGAAGTACCTAAGTAGACAAGGTGTTTCTTAAACTGATATGCTTGGCAAGTGTTAGCCCATCATGGCTAAGGGAGTGCCTTGTGGGAGGTGGTCTATTTTGAGGGCTATATCGTGACATCCTAGTTGAGTGGATTCTGACACACCTTTAGTGAAGTGTTGCCCGATACACCTTGATCGTGATGCCTAGATGAACCCTAACCCCAATAACTGATATACCTATGGTTGCTCGACATGCTTTGATTGCCCGACACCCTTAGGTGGTGCTGGCCGTCACACCATAAGGTGGTCTTGCCCGTCACACCCTTAGGAGGTGTTGACTGTCACACTATCAAGAAGTGGTAAACGGATACACCTTTAGTAGGTTATCCCTTGTGCTTTTCATAATGGTAGTCGACATGTTATGATGATGACAAGATGATACCCTATAATAAGTACCAACTGATACACTACATGATAGTCTTAACTGATACCTTGTGATAGTGTTTATGTTACCTCATGTTGATGATAGGGTTACATAGCATGATGTGATACCCTATGAGGTGGTGGTGTGAATAATAAGGAGTGTTGATTTCTATAATGTTTATTGCATGACATACCTTATAGTGATGATGGAAGTAATGATCAAAGGGTGGTTGTTGATCCATCCTTGTAAACCTTGATTGATTAGTAGAAACTCGAACCCTAATAATATAATGTGAATGGCATGAATCTTATGAGATGGTAGTATCGATGATGTATTGTTCTCCTTGTTACAAGTCTCTAACCATACAGGTAACACAAATTGATAAGCATATCCAGGTATGAGCTATGTTGCTTATGATATGATTGAATGGGCCTTATGAGGCATATGTGATGTTGGTACCATTGAAAGAGGAGGTAAATGGTCTAATGACCTAATGATCGCTTATTGCCTTATATTGAGTAATGGATCCATTTACTGTCAGTACCAGTTGAATAGTGAAACAAGTTTAACTCATAGTGCATATTTTTGAATATGCAGGGGTGAGGACGAATATCCCCTTATGCCCAGGAATATGTGACATAGGATTGACTGTGGGCCATACCCTAGAAGAGTGTGAGTTTGGACCATATCTCAATGATATGTGACACAGGATTGGCTATGGGCCATACCCTGGAAGAGTCCGGCTGTGGGACGCAGTTCAGTTTCACTCGTGTTGTGATCTATACCATGGCAGGCTAGGTTTTCCCAAATGGACTATATGTCGATGTAAGCAGTTTAACTGGTGATGTCACTACATGTTTCACTCGTACTGACTACGAGGTGGCGAGGTCATGGATTTTGACTCTTTCACTAGACCTGGTATGGCACCGATTTTGACTTAGCTGTGGTCAGTTGGATTTGAGTGGTATGACTCATATCCTCGAGGCATAATAAAATATGTAATCATCTGTATAGTATAATTGTACAGGATCAAATACTGAAACATTAGATGAGGCCTTGTTGGATCTTTTATACAATATTGTTGATAAGAAGTATATATGTTGTTCATATTTCTTTTTATAATGTTAAGATGTTTCATAGTTCAAACTGTAATTGCTCATTTTGTTAATAATGATTACTTGCTTTTATAGTTATAACTTTACTGTTTCTTTAGTTACCCTATCTGTGATAATAATAGAGTTGGTGGAGAGTTATATCTCTCGCTGAGATTTAGAATCTCACCCTGTGGGTTTCCCACATCCTCTTTAGGTGGACGTGCACAAGAAAGTAGAGATCATGCAGGAGAGGTTGAGGAGTAGCAAGAGAGACCATAGCTGACAAGGTTAGGAGTGTTGTTGGATTTCTTTGTTGATAGAGTCCTAGAGTTGTCCATGTACACTCGGGTCCTTGGGGATGTTTGGTAGATGTTTTGTGAACGTGCTTTCGATACGTGGTTGGCTTGTGTGCCCTTTTGTATATAGACGTGGTGGATATATGTATATATGTTCTGGAATAGGTTCTCTGGTAACAGGTTGATGTTACACACAGTAAGTGCTTTGAGGCATGAAAGGACTCATGTGTAAAGTTTCTT
The DNA here is from genome assembly GCA_963693085.1 of Alisma plantago-aquatica. NCBI lineage: Eukaryota > Viridiplantae > Streptophyta > Magnoliopsida > Alismatales > Alismataceae > Alisma > Alisma plantago-aquatica. The sequence goes on from OY856412.1 coordinate 200,415,766, forward strand.
ACTGTTTGACGATTTCATGTAAACAATTTTAAATTTTTAGTATTTTCTAGTAATCTGTTCGTTTAATCTCTCTTCCACAGTTTTGTTTTGAGTAATCTTGCTTTTGTGGCATGGGGCGTCACACCATTATTGCACAGAAGGCCATGCACACATCAAGCAGATCGTAAGTGAGGAGTAACTAGAATGTTGTCATAACATTTATAGTCATGTAGCCTCCAGGTGTCAAGATATCTTGAAGGTCTGACAACAATATTTGGACATTTTCTCACTCGAAGATTATTATGAAGTTGTCCTCCAGTGGTCACACTTCATTCAATAGAAAGGTGACTTCTTCAACTGACAACCTATAACATGCGAGTTCATAAAAGTTTTTAAAAGTGTGCATTATCATGTCTGTCAATTCTGGCCCCTTTAGCATTCTCTTCTCCCTCTTGTCTTCCTTTGACATTGGTGACCTCTAAATTGTGATCATATTTTTCTTCTACTTCTTCTATCTCTTATCAAATTACACTTTATTTAGGAAATTAATGATTTTGGAAATGTCAGGTTGAGGATGAACAATCACATTTTTTGTGAATTCAGTCTAGGTTGGTGGAAGGGGAAAGGGTGGTCCTACAGGGCCGCCTATTCTTTCCTTAGGCACTAAGGCTTTTTCTACCTCTTTAAGTTTCTTGATTTGTTCTATCCATGGGGTTTTTATAGGTAAGGGAAATAGTGAATGCATCCTCCTCGGTATATCTTCCATTTGTGCATTGAATAAGAATCAACTATCATGTATTATTTGCATGACATATTTTCCTCTTAATGCATGTAAGTCTTCATTGACAATTTGTTGGAGTGGGATTCCCTATTGTTGGCTTCTACCATCCTCAGTTCTATAAATGCACTATCCACTAAGTTTTTGTTCTCTTGGGGAATGCTATAGTCAATGGAAATACCCCTCCAATTCGGGAAATACCATCCAATGAGTCCTTGAATTAGCTTTTTCAGATGAGTCGGTATGTCTTGAATGGTTCTGTGTTCTGGCTTTTCCAAGATCATTTTCCCTCATGGAAGGTCTTTTGCGCAGAAATTATATGTGACGACTCTCCTTGTTCAAAGATCAACCAATGTTAGGAGCTATTTGTTAAAGGCCTTGAATGGTAGTGTTATAAACTTTAAGGTCTTCGTTATGCTCAGAGTGTCCTGAAGCTCCTTGACCGATGTTGCATTGCTTCTTTCTTTATAAAGTTGGGTTGCCAAGTCGGAAGTTGCATTGGAAACTAGACCAGCTTTGTCTCTGTACATAAACTCCTCTATTACGATCCTACACAAGATTTTGAAAAAGACCATTCTTATATTTTCTTTTGGTTTGAAAGTTGAGCGCATGTTTTTCCTCATCAGAGTATACTATTTGTTTATGCTATTACGTCTTGTGTTGACTTCTCATCGTCCAGGATCTACAAAGTGAAACATGACAAACAACCAGAACAGGAACCAAGTGATTCACGAGTCTGAGAGGACCCAAAATCTCAAGGCTTCAATTACTTTAGAGGAGATGGAGAGAATTGAAAAACTAAAAGGAGGGGAATGCATGAACATACATGGGGAAGCTACCAAGGAAAGCATGCATATTAGGAAATACTAGGTTTGCTTATTTTGGAGGTGTGTCAGCATACATATGATCCAGGTTTCCTTCATCTTCCTCAGATGCCATCTATTCTATTTCTACTTCAAATGAGATAGGGAGTCCCCCCCACCCACGATGGGCTCATCTAACAACAACTCATTCATAAATCTCTCAGAATCATATAGGAGTGGTGGAGCTTTTTAATTAAAAAGTGGATCCAGTCCTTCCAACACATCTTTGGTAGTTTTTGGTATCTCCCCACTTGCTTTAGATGATAGTGTCTTGAAGTCATTCTTGCCAACTATTTTTGCACCTTCGGTGAGTGTTTCTTGTAGTGTCAACTGTAAGGCCCCCTAATATTTCATTGCTATGAGTCCCTTTTCTTGGCTATTGTTGGTTGAATGCCCTAGTGAGGCTAGTAAGGTGGTGGCAGTGTCATCCCCAGTGGGCATTCCGTTTTTCCCTCTTGATTCCTCTTCTTCTATTGGAAGGGTGCATTAAGAATTTGCTTCTTCTAGGATAACACCATGTCCTATTTGCACAACGACCATCAACATATCGGCCCTGAGGTGCATGTCCAAATCAACTAGCATGGCATATGACTATTCAATGATGACTGTGTGTTGTCTTTTCACAGATGTCTCACAGCTAGTAGTGGCAGTTTCCTTCCTTTTTGTCACTTCTTCTCATAGTTGCAGGTTTTCTTGGTGTATATCGTCATGTTATTTCCATATAATGGTGATTCCATTCATCATTCCCACCTATTCTTGCATAACATGCATTAGGTTCGTAGCTAGCTCTTACATCTATTGAGGTAGATTGAGTATTGGTTGAATATCAACCGTTATCTTCTGTACCTGTGAGGTTAACACATACATGTTTGTAGTTTGTTTATATATATTTAGAGAGGAGGTTGATACAATCTCATGAAGGTCTTCGATATCCTGCCCTATTTCCATGAACTTGCTTGTAGTAGGCACTCACTGATGTTGTTTTGGTTTGCTGACAGAGTTCACTTCATGACCCATCTCTTCTTCCCTTTTGGATTATCCATGTTCTCCCATCAGATGCTTGCTATTCTCCGGTTGTGGTTGCTCCTTTTCTAGGGTTTCTTCTCATGGCGTTTTCCTTTTGATATGTTCAAGGATTCACCTATTCTATTGTCAATTGTTTCCTCCTCATGTTCCTTGTAGAATGAGGCTATGATCATCTATGACTTTTTTCCTTTTTCTGGGTTGGGATAACTGCCTTTGATGCTTCTTTGTCATGGATGACTGTTATAGGTTCAAATTCTATTCCCTTTGTTGCCTCCAGTATGGTGGTGATGATTGGGGTCTTCAGAATATCTATTTCTATTTCTTCCAAGTCTATTACCTTAAGTGCGGGGGATTTCTTTTCCTGTGGTTGGGTGGTAAACCTTTCAGGAAGGCATAAGATTACCTATTTTCTTGTAGTTTGCTTCATGGAGACTTCTTTTGGTTGTTTCCCACATTTCTCAACTGACTTACTTGTGCTTGTATTTTGTTGATATATCATCCTTATAATTTCTTCTTATTGGAAGATGAGCTTGTCGAAGTTGTAGTTGCTTAGCTCTGGTGGAGGCAGACAATGTTTGGTTCTACAAAATCTATAGAAGTACCTCTATGTCTGTTCCACATTCATTAGGATGTTGGTAGCAGTTAGGTACTTGGTGTCAACCTGGACATCTCCCTCTGACCTCAAAAAGTGTTTCATATATCTGGGGTTCCCTAGTCAGTGTGTGATGTAGGTGACTAGGCCTCCCATGCAAAAATCATAGTGGCCCTTCGGCCCCACTGCCACTGCTTGTTTATCAATCAGAATCTTCCCTATATTTATGTCCTTACCTTCCATAATGCTCCATAGTATATGGAGATCCAGCCTGGTTACATTGTATGTGTCCACTCTAAAGGTTAGCACGTAGGTGAAGATCTTTTACACTACCCTCATAGAGCCAAAATGCATCATTGCGGATTTGGACTGCCCAAAACTGTACCCATGGTCTCTTGACAACTTATACTAGGATTTTTCTGTTAGAAAGCCTCTTGTGTCTCTATCTCCATGTGCTTTGTTTATTCAGTCTACTTTCTCATCAAAGTCTATGAAAATTGAATTAATCCACCTTCCTGTCAAATATAATCTTCTTTGATGATGTGTACTTGTAACTTATACTTTCCCCCACACTCTGATGTTTCTTCTTGTGTTACTGGTAACTTCCTTAGTGAGGACATGAATTCTAACATAAGATCATTGTAAGAAGTCTTCCCATTGAAACAAATTTTGTAGACTTGTAACTATTCCAGGCTCACTTTTCCCTATCATAAATCCCAAATTTTTGTAGGGTATCCACATTACCAAACCCGGTGGTTGTGTTCTTCTTTTGGAACATGTGTCCCCAAGTTTGGTTGTATTCCTCATTCCTGGCCAGGAAATGATTGTCAGGATGTTCTTTATAGGCTACGAATGATATTTTTCAGGCAATTCTAGAAATCACCAATTGCTGAGGCATGGTTACTTTTGTGGATGTGTCTTATGCAACTGTCTTGGCCACTTTTGTAGACCTATTTAGATCAGGATGGGGTGCAACTATAAGGCCCCTAAACTTACTTAATGAGTTGAATGAGCTTCATTCTCATAATTGAATTCATATAACCCTATTATAACCTTGTGATATATTTTGAAATCATAAGACAAGCTTAAGTTCCAAATTTGGTCCAATTTGGACATTGTTTGAGCAAGTTATGCAATTTTATGCACATTTTGGACTTTTCTGTAATTTACCCAATTGAAAGGTTTTCTTTGCAATTTATACTTGCATTATGTTCCTTGGATATTCTATCATCATTCTTGAGCTTTTTGATCCATGGGGTGCCTATTTAAACCTTGGTTTCAAGGTGTTTTCTCCAACGGTAATTTAGGGTTTTCCCCTTCACAAATGAGCTACCTTTAGTAGCTATCAACTAATGAATTATTTGATTGGCTGGGAAATTCGACAAAGGAAAGATAATCAGGTCTATGCATATGGTGGAGGAGCTTCTTGTGTGTGTGCTTGTATATTCTTAATAAATTAAGGCCATGGACACTTGGATAGATACTAGAACTTCAACTTTTTCCTTTTCTTTATCTTAAAGTGTCATATATTTATCCCCAAGCACCAAAACGAGCCATTTTCTATCCACCACCTCCCTCCTTCTCCCCACCTCGTTCTCCCTCTATTGATCTGTGAATTTTTCTTCCCAAGGAAGGAGAAAGTGGGGATCTTCTTGGAGAAAGGCTCTAAAGTTGGAATTGACTTCATTTTAGGGTTGAAAAAGCTTCCTTCTAGTGATCTTGACCTAAAGGTATAATAATTCCCTTCTTTCCTCCGTCTATTTCTTTGTTATCCTTCCTCCTAGATTTTTATAGGTTGGAACCTTGCTCTTCCATGGTAGAAATTGCTCTTAAGCTCTAAAACCCTACCTTTCTTGCACCTTATGCTTAGGGTTTGCTCATTTGATGAAGAAAGGTGCTAGATGGACGAATTCATAGCTTACTCTTGTATTTTCTACCCTCCCTGCTCAATATTTCTTATCTTTGGGGTTTTATCTTCTCATTAGAGGCAAGTTTTATAACATGCTCCACGTTTATTGCTTACCATAAGCTTTCTAGCTCATGTTCTTGCTTGAAAATGATGATTCATGCACTAAAAAGCTATGCTTGACTTGGATTTCTATTTTTATAATGTTTCCTATTCTGATTTCAGTTATATATGAACCTATGATCATGTGTACATTATTCCTAAGGTGTTATATGACTTGTATTAGGTTTTTTTTACAACCTATGGTGCTAAGCACCTATCAAACAATGGTCAATTTTAGAGTTTAAAGCAAATTTCTTCTATACACCATGACCTGATGATGGTACCATTGCAACAACCCTATGGTAATGTCTTCATAACAACTCATGGCCGTGATCAAGGGTGTCAAATTAAGATGACAACCTATTTTCACCCCCCTTAGGTCAGGTTTTTGATCAATTAGAAGTATAATGATAAACCATTAAGTACCCTACTGATGATATCAATCAATGATGACATCAGCTTAATATTTGATGTTGATTAATGAATATAGTGTTGATCTAACAACCTATAGTGATTTAATGATCAATAATGATAGTGGATCAGGTCTCTACAATCTATGGTGAGTTAATCATATATTTTTAGCATCAATTAAGCCTTAGACCAATGGTTTCTTGGGTCACTTGATGCAATGGTCAAACCTAAACTGTAATTGATGGTTTCAATATATGAACTTGACCCAATGGTCAATATCTAATGTCTATTCCTCCAATAAAGTGGAATGATGGATAATGTAATATGTTGGTCCTAATAATGGGATTTATATGGTTTCCTTTATATGATCAACTTAAAGAGCTTACTTGTTGATAATGGATGGCTTATTTTAACTGAACAGTCGATTGCGGGTTTTACCCTACTCTCAATGGAACTTTTTTTGTGGTTAATCAAGGGATGTCTAGGGTTAGATGGTGACTATTTCTAGAGCACAAATCAAGGACTTCATAGGTGGTTTATCTAAGGTGTTTACTTATGTAAACAACCAAAGGTCTTACCTTTTAAACATCCAATGGTTGTGGGTGACATTGTGGTATGGTGATGCATGTTGAATGATGATGGAACAAATGGAGGGTTACCCTTCATAAGGTAGTCTTACCTATTCACTCATATGAATAGAAGGGATGATATCCATATTGTGTTGATATGTAACCCTAATGAAGTATAGCTTGCTATACCTAGCTTTAATATAACTAAATGATGGTAATTAGGTATGAATAGTCCTTGAATGACTAATGCAATCATGAAGTACTCTGTTACTATTGTTGAAACCCTAGTATGCTATAAACCAATCGTTATACCTTCATTTATGTGTGGGTTCATACTTGAGAATGGTCTGGAATGTGATGGTGATGCTTCACCTTATGCATCCATGATCCAATGGGTATGTTGTGAGTTAGGGTTTGGGTATGAGTGGTATTTTGTAACATTGATATAATTTATCATGTGAACCTAACTCTAATGCAAATAGATAAAGATGAGTATTCATGTTTAACATTCTTATATTATGGAATGATGGTGGAATAACCTCCTTAACATGATCATAACCTTGGTATGTTAATTGGTGGTTATCATAGACACATGGTTGATACTTTCTTATGCTAAACATGTGCATTATGAATATAATGAGAGTTCATCATATCTAGATTAATTGCATGTTGATGTAATAAAGGAATGATCTTAATGTTAATATAATCCTGCTATGATTCTTTATGAATACAACCTAGTTCATTAATGCAATATTGTGCTGATCTGGTGTATTATATATAAGTGATGTTGTTCAGCCTTGTTATACGGCATGCAAAGATAATGATAGTCTTGCAGGGAATAATATGATGGTCTTAATGACCTTTGGGCATGGTTGAGCCCTGAATGAGGTGTAATCCTCTTGTGTTGATAAGGGTTAATACCCTATGATATTGTAAAAAGTATTTATATCATGTGATAGTATGATGGTTTTAATGACCTTTGGGCATGGTTGAGCCCTGAATGAGGTGTGATCCTCTTATGTTGATAAGGGTTGATTCCCTATGATATTGTGAAAAATATTATTATCTTGTGATAGTATGATGACTAGTGTGGTCTCATGAATGGAAAGTGAATAATACCATGTGATGATGAGATGAGAAATTATGTTTCACACGTTTTATATCTTTTCAAAGTTGTAATATGTATATGCTTGTTAAAGTGAATTAGGGTTTGTATGTCCACTTATTTTATGCAGCCTTAATTCACCCAATTGGCATAACTAATCAAGTGAAATTCTAATCATTTAGCTCCATGTGCCATAGATCCATCTGAGTGTCAGAATTTACCAGATAGTGAAACGAGTATTCCTAAGGGAAACTCAAAGCACATACTGTTGAGTATGTGGGGGTGGCAAGTTGAGGATATATCCTTGTCATCCACAATGTTGATTGTGGAGGTTGGATATGGTCATGCCTCATACATTTGATGTGATTGAGAATGGATACAGTCATGTCTCGGTGATTATATATGTGACAAGATTGGAAGACAACTACGGTTGTACCTCAGATGGTAGGGTATGCATACCCACCTCCTTTTACTAGTGTCGTGACCTATACCAAGGACGGACTAGGCTGTTAGCAGCTTGACCTTATGTGTCACTGTAGCGGACCCGTACTGATGGGGGGCAAACAAGATCTTAGGAGTCCGACTCTTCCTAGATCTTGTATGACACTAATTTCGACTTAGCAGTGGTCAGTTGGATTTTGAGTGGTATCCTCAAATTCCTTAGGGCATAATAAAAGATGTAATACAGCCGTATAGCATATTTGTTTAGGGTTATACATGACGCTTCACATTGGATGATAACCCTTGTTTGTTCTCTTTACGTAAAGATGATTCTTAGTGAAATTAAGAGATAGTAGATATACTTATTTTGTGGGTATGCTTAAGATTGTAGTTGCATACATACAGTAGCCATGATTATGTTGATAACTATACTGCTACTGCTGATTATAATCATGATGCTAGCTATCTCATGTTGTTAGTTATGTTTAGCATGCTAGCCATGCCTTTGTAACTAGAGATGCATATATTACTGATCATGCTTATCCAGATAGTTGTGCTTATGGTGTTAGCTCTTTTTATGATGTTGATATGTTCAACCTATTAGACATGCTAATGTTGTTATGTATGCTTATGTGGCTAGACTTATTCATAATGATAGAGATGCTATGTTACTAGAATTGCTCATGATGCATGATATGCATATGCTACTGAATTGCTTATGTTATCAACAAGATAAAGGATGATAGTCTGGCTAATGATGATAGTTATTATCTTCTCCCTTGCATATTTTGATAATCATCAGTGCTGCTGAGCTTATTTGTTATATCTAATTAATTTGCTTAATTGTTTAATTACTTGAAAATGTTGTAATCAATAAACATTGTTGGATGTTATATCTATTGCTCGGACATGGGTCTCACCCTTGTGGTTTGTCACATTTTTAAGGTAATCAGAAGTGACGAAAATAAACATGTGGTAGCAAAGAGGAGCTATAGTAATAAATCTTTGATAAAGTTGATTAGATGTCTAGTGTGTCCTAGAGTCGTCCCTGTACTCTCAGGCCCGGGCAGGAAAAGTTTGTATATGGCGTTTCAAACAAATTGAACTTTTGTTAGCATGTTAATGCTTGTTTGTGTGGCATATATGAATATTGTTATCCTGTGTATATATGTTGTGGCTAAGGTAATATAACATTTGTATCAAATTCTTGGCCTAGTATGGATAAAAGAAAGATGTTGGGATCTTATGCAAATGCTTCTGGGCAAGTGCTGACATTAAAATCGGTTTTAATTTACCCATATATTTGGGTATGTGATTAATTAGTGATTGATTGTGTTTTAGGTTTTGAGTAATCTCGTTTAATGTAACGGGTTCTCACAAGTTGGTATCAGAGCTTTAGGTTCACTTAGTCTACAAGGACACTAGGACTTAATACTAGGATGACGTCTAAGTTAACAATATGACACAAAAATATGGTGCATACTGCCTAATCTCAGTATTTGGTTGTCCTGACCAAGTATTCAATTATTGAAGAAAGGTAAGTATGGAACTCTTAGATTGTTATCTTTCTAATTACTCTGATCAAGTAGTCATTTTGAGACAATCTAAAGAGCATAAAAATAACAAATCATGGTGTGAATATCTCTATCCTATCTTAAAGAAGATGGGTATTGCATCATAATCTATCAAAACTTGAATGTTTGGTAACTATTAGAGAAAGATACAACACCATGAAATCTAAATCTGAATACAAATAAGGAAAAGAGGAGATCTTGAATATGTGATTCAAGAAGAAAATAAAGTAAAAGACTGATAAGTCTATGCTTATAAAGTGATTCAAGGTATGAAATCCACATAAGATGGAGAGAACTCCAATGATAAGTATATAATGAGAAGATAAATGAGGACAATGACAAAGGAATAAGGTGGTACCTGAATTAATCTCAGACCAACCTATGTGTGTAAGAAAGTGTTAATGTAAAATAAGCATGGCATTTGAAAGAAATTAAGACAGATGATCCATGTTTAATAAAGAAAATGTGGAATATGATGATTTACCTTTTGATAAGTGGTTGAAAAACATAATAAAATAAGAAGACATACCCAAGAGGGATAAATATGTTGGAATGTATGCCCTGAGAGCCAATCATGGGATGATTGGTGGGATACAATAAGATTGATTTGATAAACATCAAAGGCAAGCTTCCAATTCTTTCTGGTTCAGTCATATGAGATAGTGATAGAACATATTGAATGTCTAGAGAATGACAGTACTCAATGACGTATGCTTTCAGGTTGAGGACCTGAATGATGAGATCATATGGATGCTAAGAGTTTGTACATTCTTGTTATGTCCCTAGTCGGAAGTCATTGTGGAAGGTAGATAGACAGCAATGACACACAAGGCTAGATTGTGTTATTGGTTGATGACAAAATCTCATTAGTCATGATATAGAGATATCAAACCAAACACATAGGTACTTGTTAGAGAACAAGTGTACCAGACAGACCCACCATGAGTTTGACACATGGAACCATGACATGGTAGTCATAGTCAGTACTCACAGTGATGGTGTTGAGTGTGATTCTTTGACCTAAAATCACTACACTCAACACATGTCGTTGGGCACACTTTGACATCATCAAATGTAATCCTGAAACATGGGTTGTTATAAAGGTGATGATTGGGTGGCTTTGACACATGGGGCTTTTGAGGGGTGAGTGATAGATATGGGATTTGTCCCTCCTAAGGGAGTATGATATCCAAGGCCACTTGATGAGTAGGATTGAGATAGGCGTGCGCACGCATGTGTGAATCAGTATGTGATATTGATGTCATACATATCTCGTTCAATCTGCTCTGAGATCAAGAAAGTTAATAAACGTTGACAGGATGACTGTTCCATGCCTCGAGTTCATTTGGGATATCAGTGACAAAGGAATTATACATTCATTGTAACACCATTCACGGATTGTAGGATTGAAAGTTGTTCTCCAACTTTCTACTTTCACTTGGGTAGCATTGATGTGTGACTAGGCACCGCTCTTTGCTTGTGAAGTCATAAGTGTTATGGACTTTCACTGCCAATGTGAAATGGACCTGTAGGGTCACACACATAGGATTTAACCTGGAAGAGGAGTTTTGTCCACAAACAAGGTTTAGATTGATTACTGAAGAAGTTTAGTAGTTCAATTAAACACTCAATCAATTAATAGCTCAATGTCATAATGTTCAAGGTGTTGGACACATTGATTGGAGTATTGCATTGATTGAAATCGCAATTGACTAATTCTGCACAATCTGCACTCCCAACCGATCGGCTCATGTGATGCACCGATCGACTGAGCTTGGTGAACCGGTCGGCTCATGGTCAGGGTGAAACGATTGCTTCAAGTGTTGAAACGATCAATTCAACTGGTGCAACCGACCAAGTTGGGAAAATAGGATTGGTGAGAATTTTCCTTTCGTTTCACTTGCCCAATTTGATTGGGAAATAGGATTGGTATTCGATATCAATTCGAAACAAAAGAAGGCAAGTCAATCGGGAACTGATTAGGACCACGAACCGACTAGTTCAGATGTGAACCGACCGGCTCATGGGTCCCAACCGATCGGTTGAGGTGTCAACCGACCAGTTCAAGTCCCCAACCGACCGTTTCAATTGTAAAACGATTGGTTCAGGTTGTGAGTTGGTTGTTTTTGTGGAAAATTTCAAACCCTTCTACTCCTTCCTTTAGTCCCGCATTGCCCGGGATGGAGAACCCTGTCCCATGACCCTCATATATATATATAGGGGTATTGGGGGCTTCTTAAGGTACAACTCAGTGCAAACCAGTTGCTATGCAAAGTTGTCATTCTCTCTGGTTTTGGTAACTGAGAGAGAGCCCGAGCAAGTGCTACCCAATAAGGGAGGCACAACAAGGGAAAAACAACTACAGTTGCGACTAGTAGTAGGATTGTGTGTTGGCGACTAGTACACTGACAGGAGGGTGCGACTCCTTCCAATTCCTTGTGGGATAAGGAGATTGGAGTTCAAGGTGGTCCGTGTGGACTACTTCAGAGGCGGGAGATTTCTACCGCTAGGAGGACAACCTTCAATCATGTCAGTCCTGATGCGACCATGAGCTGTACAGACACCGTCCAAGACCGGACATGAAGACCATGCAAGCCGCGAGGTATTGTCGCCGAGCAAGCCTCGGGACAAGGTATGATTCCACAAACCATCCTTTCCTATTGTATAGACGCTGACGCATTTCCTTGTTCTGGGTTTGGGGGAGAATTTTTTTTTGTTTCCGCTGCCTTCTCTGCCTCCCCTAAAACCCAACAGTGGTATCAGAGCACGTCAACTGCTCTATACTTTAGGATTATTGATATGATCGATTTTGGTTTGTCACCTTTATTTATTGCATATGATGCGAATAAAATTGGATTTATGCATGTCCAATCCTAAATCCACAAATCCCAATTTACATATATGATATGTATTATGAATGCACTCGATATGCGTCACCCTTAAATGAGTTTTATGGTGGATGTATAGCGTGGTTATGGCCAATAAACCCTATCTGTGTATGGTTGTATGTGGTTGCTTGCATCTCGGTCTGCGCACCGATCTTCCTTCTCCTATTCCTAATGTAACTTGAAATAAATTGAGATTTCTTTCCTACCTTTTCTCCCCTCGAATGTAACTCGAGGTTTCTCCTTTTACAATGTAAAATATGATAGAATTTTATTTCTTGATATGTCGAAGAACGGTGGACGTCCAGACGACAGCTGAGACGATCGGTTCAAGGCGTGAACTGATCGGTTGACATTCCATATGATCGGTTCAAGGAGTGAGCCGATTGGTTGATGACCGGTTCCAAGAGTGAGACGAGCGGGTGGCAGCCATGAAGAGATGCACGACGACCAGGTGAACCGATCGGTTGGAGGAGCCAACCGATCGGCTGGTGGCACCCAGCCGACCAGTCTGATGGCGAGCCGATCATTCATGTGATGAGTTGATCAAACCCAGAAAGACAAAGCATAGAGTTCATCTTGTACATGTTGCATGTGATGTAGACCTAGATGACCGTGATTCCTCTTGGCTCAAGGAATCACATTAGGATGGCCATAATCATTGCTTTTATCATTTTGCATGTTTTCTGTGGGGATATAGCATGTATATGATACGTACTATGTATTGTGGTGATTGGATATGTATATGTATATAAAACCAAATCCCTCATTAAAATATTAAGTCTTATATGCCTTCCATTAGAGACACACATGAAAAACTTGATCGACCAAGCGTAGGTTACGCCAAAGCGTGGTGCACCGTCTATCTTGTGGAAGTGTGAAGGGTAGACATGTAGGTTCTGCCAAAGCAGGGTGCATGTTTACCGTGTCGGCTTTTGGGTTAGACTTAACTGGTGATTCTTAGAGTGTCTAAGCCCAGAGGCAAGGAATGTTCATGGCAAGGTGTTGCACATGTTCAATCATTAAGAGTTGCATATGATGCAATTGGCATGATGGCCTACCTAAATAGTCAAGATTGTGGGCGATCAGCCAAAGCTGACTCATGACTTGATGAAATATGGATCTTGCCCACTAGAAGGTTGTACGCTGCAATCTTCCGAATTGACGGTGAGGTCTATCAATTTGAACTAAAATAGTGGGAGCGATAATTAATTAAAGGCCTAATTTTTATCGTCAACTTTTCAAATCAGTCAAATAAATCAAAAGAGTTTTGGACTAAAATTGCATATATTTCCTTATGTTAAAATAAATGGTTAATCAACAATAATCACTTTATTTGCGATCGGTCTTTGAGACCAACAAACTAATTGGGAATAATTACACGATTGGTTAGGATGATGAGAAGTGTTCTCAATCAAAGAGCGAAAGCTCTAAGTCCTAGTTATACCAAGACCAGATGAACTCAATCCCACCACATCAATGACTGAAAGTATGCTTATGGAAGCATACCGAGGATGACATTGATGAGGAGTGCTTGATGTTGTGTTCTCTGAGTTGCAGAGACAAAATGAGACATATGATGTCTCAAGGACACTGTCCTAGTATGTCATGACAGAAGGAGATCTAGTAAGGTATTCACACACTCAATATGATTGGGTATGTGGAAAACCTGACTAAGAAGGATTCCCTCGGAGCCAAGAGTTGGCTATTGGTATGATACTGCAAATGTTGCGAGAATCATACAATTCATGATAAGATACAACATGAACAACTTTGACAAGCATTGACAGAGTTGTTGGACATGTTGAGGATAGTAGAGGCAAAGATAAAGAAAGAGAAACCATGATCTTTGATGCAATCAAAGAAAAGGTAATTCTTAAAGGCAAGGACAAGGGCAAAGCAAAGAAGTGTTATGATACTAGCCAGCAATCCAAGCCATCTTCAGCCTCAAGGCACATGGGTAAAGGGTGTATGAGGGAATTTCCCTCTATATCTGGAAGAACAAAAGAAGATGAAGGAGGGGATGGAGATCTCCACCTAAGGTATCATGAAATGAACCACTTCTTTATCTGAGGTATATGATACCAAGATATGCAAGAAGTGATGGCCTTTGTGAAAGGACCAAGAAAGAAGTACCCATCATTGGAGCAAGTGTTGCTGCCATAGATAGGAGTATCTTTCAGTTTATTTCAGCCTAAAGGGCACGAAATAGAGTTGAGAACTGCTATTTCATATATTGCCAATTGATAGAAACACTTTATTTTTTGCATATTATGTGACAATGATGAAAATTAATAAAGTTGATGTTTCAATCTTAAAGGTATGATCTTTTTGGCAATGCCTTGTTTATCTTGTGATACATGGTATGCATAAGATAAAATGATAACTAAAGTTATTGATAACTCAAACAATCAAATTAGCATCAATCATGATAAATTCATTTCTAGTTTCCATGTGATGGATAAATCTAGACTCTTTTGGTTAGAGAACCAGTAAGAGACATGAATCTCTTGTACATGATTAATAAATCTTCACTAATGGTAGTGGGAGAATGATTATCCAATTAGGTATAATACATGTGATGTATTTACATACCTATTAGAGTAAATGCTAATACTTCAAAAGGTGTTTAGAGAAATACCAATATGGATATCTTGAAGTGTTCAAGGATATCATAGATGAAGTATGAATTTGGTAAAGTGTTAATCTTAATGAGATCAATGAATGAAATACTTGGACCAAATGTTTGAGATCCTTATGAGTGAATATGATAGTGTATCATAGAGAACTCATGATTAAGGCATGGTGATGTCTAAATCAAGAAGGAATCATACTCTAAGGAGTTAGAGAATGATTATCAAATAACTAAATTCTTCATAAATAAAGAATACCCTACACTAATAAAGGATATTAAGAATCACAAAGGTTGTGAGCTCTTATATCCTTAACAGACACACCTCGATCATCTATATGATGAGTTGTTCATGAGATGAGTCAACTATCTAGATGAATATGAGGAACCAAATTTTGAGTTATGGTTTATGACCATTACATCCTAAATGACTTCTATGTAAACCATAAGGTATGACCTTGATGGTAGCGCTCATTGGGATGAAATCCATAAGTGCGAATAAGCCTTAAGTGTTAAGACACATGGATAACATTTTGAGAAGGATGATGCTTGTTGATTGCAACTTAATGACTAAGACATTTGGCATATGGATACTAAAACCGCATTCCTATGAGGAATAAAACAAGGATGTGTACGTGACACAACTTATAAGGTTTATGAATCCACTAATGCAAATGAAGTCTATAAGTTACAATGGACTAATCAATGTGATTGATTGAGTACAAGCAACTCAGAATTGGATCTTTACTTTGATGATATAGTCAAAGGGTTTGACTGATATGTCAAAGGTAAAGAAGGGATCTGTGATTTAGTGGGAGTGTGTTCACATTCCACATATTGATGTGAAATGGAAATGTTCTAGAATGGAAATCCAAAGTGGAAACTATCTTTAAGGAAGATAGAGATGTTTCCTATGTGATAGGAATAGAGATCTATAGAGATAGTTCTCAAAAACCTCTTGACCTGAAAAGAGAAAGCATACATTGGCAATCTGTACTGAAGGGTTCAATATACACAGATTCAATGGGAGAAAACTTGTCCATGTTACATGGAGTGAGTATCCCAAGGCCAAGTGTCCAATTCTTATGAAGAATGGGAACACTAAGAATAGATATGGATCTATCTTGTATGTAATCATCCCATTATCTTGCATGTATCGACATGGAAAGAACAAAATGCATTCATCGTCTTATATGTAGGACATGGAAATATGATGTGCTCATCCTGATAACTCGTATGTGGGACATGACGAGTGGATGTCTGTCTACTTCCAGTAAGGGTTATTGGAATACCATGAGAACTTGAGAAGTACTAGTTCTATGGTAATAAGGAAGAGTTCTATGTAAAGATTTACATTGATGCGAACTTCCAAAAGGACAGAAATTAATCACAAAATATATATGGGATATATAAAGTGAAAGTTTTTTGATAATTGGAAGTGTTCCAATAAAACCATTTAAAAGGAAATGCCGAGTATCTATGTGTTAGAGAACATCAATGGATACTATATGGATATGGAAGTTCATGAGATGAACTTATAGATATTCCGCTCATTGATGACAAATATGGAATCCTTGATCATGTAATGTGGCTAAAGGTTATCAAAGGAATACTAGATCGCATATTACGACAACTCCATCTCATACGTGTGACGTACAACGAAGAGATGAGAGACATGCAATTTATACTGACTTTGGCAAGGTGTTTCCATTAATCACTATGTTGGCACTAGAGCACAGTGACATGTGGGACATATTTGAAGATCGCTATGAATATGATTCAAGGGTGATTGGCTCGCAGTGCAAGTGGGGGTCTATTGGTATGTATGCCCTGAGAGCCAATCATGGGATGATTGGTGGGATACAATAAGATTGATTTGATAAACATCAAATGCAAGCTTCCAATTCTTTCTGGTTCATTCATATGAGATAGTGATAGAACAGATTGAATGTCTAGAGAATGACAGTACACAATGACGTATGCTTTCGAGTTGAGGACCTGAACGATGAGATCATATGGATGCTAAGAGTTTGTACATTCTTGTTATGTCCCTAGTCGGATGTCATTGTGGAAGGTAGATAGACAGGAGTGACACACACTACTAGATTGTGGTGTTGGTTGATGATAGAATCTCATTAGTCATGATATAGAGATATCAAACCAAACACATAGGTACTTGTTAGAGAACAAGTGTACCGGACAAACCCACCATGAGTTTGACACATGGAAGCATGACATGGTAGTCACAGTCAGTACTCACAGTGATGGTGGTGAGTCTGATTCTTTGACCTGAAATCACTACACTCAACACATGTCGTTGGGCACACTTTGACATCATCAAACATAGTCCTAAAACATGGGTTGTTATAAAGGTGATGATTGGGTGGCTTTGACACATGGGGCTTTTGAGGGGTGAGTGATAGATATGGGATTTGTCCCTCCTGAGGGAGTATGATATCCAAGGCCACTTGATGAGTAGGATTGAGATAGGCGTGTGCACGCATGTGTGAATCAGTATGTGATATTGATGTCATACATATCTCGTTCAATCTGCTCTGAGATCAAGAAAGTGAATAAATGTTGATAGGATGACTATTCCATGCCTCGAGTTCATTCGGGATATCAGTGACAAAGGAATTATACATTCGATGTAACACCATTCACGGATTGTAGGATTGAAAGTTGTTCTCCAACTTTCTACTTTCACTTGGGTAGCACTGATGTGTGACTAGGCACCGCTCTTTGCTTGTGAAGTCATAAGTGTTATGGACTTTCACTGCCAATGTGAAATGGACCTGTAGGGTCACACACATAGGATTTAACCTGGAAGAGGAGTTTTGTCCACAAACAAGGTTTAGATTGATTACTAAAGGAGTTTAGTAGTTCAATTAAACACTCAATCAATTAATAGCTCAATGTCATAATGTTCAAGGTATTGGACACATTGATTTAAGTATCGGATTGATTCAAATCACAATTGACTAATTCTGCACAATTTGCACTCCCAACTGATCGACTCATGTGATGAACCGATCGGCTGAGCTTGGTGAACCGGTCGGCTCAAGTGTTGAGTCGATCGGCTCATGGTCAGGGTGAAACGATTGCTTCAAGTGTTGAAACGATCGATTCAACTGGTGCAACCGACCAAGTTGGGAAAATAGGATTGGTGAGAATTTTGCTTTCGTTTCACTTGCCCAATTTGATTGGGAAATAGGATTGGTATTCGATACCAATTAGAAATAAAAGAAGGAAAGTCAATCGGGAACTGATCAGGACCACGAACCGACCGGTTCAGAAGTGAACCGACCGGCTCATGGGTCCTAAGCGATCGGTTGAGGTGTCAACCGACCGATTCAAGTCTCCAACTGACCGTTTCAGTTGTGAAACGATCGGTTCAGGTTGTGAGTTGGTTGTTTTTGTGGAAAATCTCAAACCCTTCTACTCCTACCTTTAGTCCCGCATTGCCCGGGATGGAGAACCCTATCCCATGACCCTCCTATATATAGGGGTATTGGGGTCTTCTCAAGGTACAACTCAGTGCAAACTAGTTGCTCTGCAAAGTTGTTGTTCTCTCTGGTTTTGGTAACCGAGAGAGAGCTCGAGCAAGTGCTACCCGATAAGGGAGGCACAACAAGGGAAAGAAAACTGCAGTTGCGACTGGTAGCAGGAGAGTGTGTTGGCGACTAGTATGCTGACAGGAGGGTGTGACTCCTTCCAATTCCTTGTGGGATAAGGAGATCAGAGTTCTAGGTGGTTCGTGTGGAGTACTTCAGAGGCAGGAGGTTTCTACTACTAGGAGGACAACCTTCAATCCTATCAGTCCCGGTGCGACTAGGAGCTGCACAGACACCGTCTAAGATCGGACGTGAAGACCACGCAAGCCGTGAGGTATTTTCGCTGAGCAAGCCTGAGGACAAGGTATGATTCCACAAACCATCCTTTCCTATTGTATAGACGTTGACGCATTTCCTTGTTCCATGTTTGGGGGAGAAATTTTTTTTGTTTCCGCTGCCTTCTCTGCCTCCCCTAAAACCCAACAAAATAGTCATAATGGAAGGAGTAATGAGATATGTTAATCATGATGATTCCTGTGCTAATGGCAAGGAACCCTAAATGAAAAAGGTAAAATGATACATAATAAGTTGTAACCTGCACAATGAAAACAAAATTGGTTTGCTAGTGATCGTTGAACAATGTTTCTATGATGTGGAAAGTGTGTTTCCCTTTGTGTTTTTCCTTTCTAGGGAACAACTTTCACATGGATCATTGCCACTTGGTATGTGTGGATTCATTGTAAACATGAGGGTGGACAGCTTAGTATAGCATAAGGTTATTTGGACTATGGTTCCAAGATCATAAAGTTCACGATGAGTTTGCATTTGAGCCTTCCAATAATTTGGGAGACTCCTCTTATAAGTTTTGAAATTTATTATGTTGGTAAAAGTAGATGAGATAAGGATGTGAGTTACTTATAGCACATGAGGTGGATACCAAGGTAATGAATCCTAGTATCCAATATGTGTCAATAGTATGGGAAGTACATGAAGGTTGGAGAAGTTTATTAAATGAACATTACAAGTATTCCTCTCCCATAGAGAGAGAGAGAGAGTTGAAGATGACCCTTTAAATGTTGTTAGGAAGGAAAAACAAAAGTGATTCTATAATGTTGTGTATGGTTTAGTGATAGTTGGGCAAGACCACTATCAAGGATAGAAGGTTTATTGGTCAATAGATATGCGATACCATGTTCCTTTAAGATAAACCTATGATCAAATAGCAATGCATAAGATTTAGATTGGATGACATAATTCACATGACCATGATGAGTTTTGAGTTATGTCCTATAGACGAACCAATGTACAAATAGAATTTATGAATATGAGGAACAGAGTGTTCCAGACATGTCATACAAGTAATATCAAGCTTTGAATGATGACATGCCAAACTATTTCAAATATGGTCAAAAATATGACCAATATTTCTTCAAAAACCTTAGGGTTGCCAAAGTAGAAATAGTTATGACACAAGTTGAACAAGAATGAGTTGGGGGTTGACTAGGGTATCCTCTAAGAGTTTTGATACCTATGTTATGTATGTTATGTGAGTCCTGATAAGATGTAGACAATGTCGTTGCTCCACCCCTAACAAGGTCAATTAGGAAGTTATATTTGTTAGCAGTTATATACAAGTGTATGATTCTTCAACCAAATAGATGGCCAGTACACCATTGATATGATTGGAGGATCCTCTAAAAACATATTCCTCACAATTTCTTGAAAACTAGGGGGTGCCTAAATGGTTGATTGAGTTGTTGATTACAACAACCATTAAAGGAGCATAGAGATGAAACCTTGTAAAGTTGCATATGATAATAGATACCTGATGTTTTATGTTTGGTAAGATCCAGTGAGTGTGGCCTCTGAGTGATGTGTGATACAACATATATAATAGTTCAAGATGACAATCGAGTCCCAAAATTGAAAGTTACTATTAGATTTGTACATGTGGCACAACAAGTTTCTATGTTCCATATTTGCAAATGTCTTCTTATGTGGGGATTTTTTGTGTTGACCCAAGATGAGATATGTATGAATGATGTGACATCACCATGATATGCAAGTAAACATGTGAAGGTAATATGATGAGGTTCAGAGGAAGTACCCATCTTTGTTTACCTTAGATTTCGGGGGTGAAATCCCTGTTAGGGGTTTATAGTTGTAAGGCCCCTAAACTTACCTAAGGAGTTGTATGAGCTTAATTATCATAATTTAATTCTTATAACCCTAATATAACCTTATGATATGCTTTTAAATCATAATACAAGCTTAAGTTTCAAATTTGGTCCAATTTGGACATTGTTTGAGCAAGTTATGCAATTTTATGCACATTTTGGACTTTTCTACAATTTACCCAATTGAGAGGTTTATTTGCAATTTATCACTTGCATTATGTTCCGTGGATATTCTATCATCATTCTTGAGCTTTTTGATCCATGGGGCTCCTATTTAAACCTTTGTTTGAAGGAGTTTTCTCCAAGGGTAATTTAGGGTTTTCCCCTTCACGAATGAGCTACCTTTAGTAGCTATCAACTAATGAATTATTTGATTGGCTGGGAAATTCTAAAAATGAAATCTAAGCAGGTCTATACACATGGTGGGGGAGCTGCTTGTGTGTGTTCTTGTATATTCTTAATAAATTAAGGTCATGGACACTTGGATAGATACTAGAACTTCAACTTTTTCCTTTTCTTTATCTTAAAGTGTCATATACCTATCCCCAAGCACCAAAACGAGCCATTTTATCTCCACCACCTCCCTCCTTCTCCCAACATCATTCTCCCTCTATTCATCTGCGAATTTTTCTGCCCAAGGAAGTAGAAAGTGGGAATCTTCTTGGAGAAAGGCTCTAAGGTTGAAATTGACTTCATTTTAGGGTTGAAAAAGCTTCCTTCTAGTGATCTTGACTTAAAAGTGTAAGAATTCCCTTCTTTTCTATTTCTTTGTTATCCTTACTCCTATATTTCTCCAGGTCGGAACCTTTCTATTCCATGGTAGAAATTTCTCTAAAGCTCTAAAACCCTACCTTTCTTGCTCCTTATGCTTAGGGTTTGCTCATTTGATGAAGAAAGGTGCTAAATGGATGAATTCATAGCTTACTCTTAGATTTTCTACCCTACCTGCTCAAGATTTCTTCTATGTGGGGTTTTATCTTCTTATTAGAGGCAAGTTTTATAACTTTACGTTTATTTCTTACCATAAGCTTTCTAGCTCATGTTCTTGCTTGAAAATGATGATTCATGCACAAAAAAAGCTATACTTGACTTGGATTTCGATTTTTATAATGTTTCCTATTCTAATTTCAGTTATATATGAACCTTTGATCATGTGTCTATTATTCCTAAGGTATTATATGACTGGGATCAGGTTGTTTTGACAACCTATGGTGCTAAGCACCTATCAAACAATGGTCAATTTTAGGGTTTAAAGTTGATTTCTTCTATAAACCATGACCCGATGATGGTACCATTGCAACCACCCTATGGTGTTGTCTTCATAACAACTCATGGTCGTGATCAAGGGTGTCAAATAATGGTGAAAACCTATGGTCACCCCCTTAGGTCAGGTTATGGATCAATTAGAAGTATAATGATCAACCATTAAGTATCCTACTGATGATATCAATCAATGATGACATCAGCTTCATATTTGATGCTGATTAATGAATATAGTTTTGATCTAACAACCTATAGTGATTTAATGATCACTAATGATGGTGGATCAGGTCCCTACATTCTATGGTGAGTTAATCATATAGTTTTAGCATGAATTAAGCCTTAGACCAATGGTTTCTTGGGTCACTTGATGCAATGGTCGAACCTATACTGTAATTGATGGTTTTAATATATGAACTTCACCCAATGGTCAAGATCTAATGTTTATTCCTCCAATAAAGTGGAATGATGGGTAATGTAATATTTTGGTCCTAATAGTGGGATTTAGATGGTTTCCTTTATATGATCAACTTAAGGAGCTTACTTGTTGACAATGGATGGCTTGTTTTAATTGAACAGTCGATTGTGGGTTTTACCCTACTCTCAATGGAACTTTTTGTGTAATTAATCAAGGGATGTCTAGGGTTATATGGTGACTCTTTCTAGAGCACAAATCAATGACTTAATAGGTGGTTTATCTAAGGTTTTTACTTATGTAAACAACCAAAGGTTTTACCTTTTAAACATCCAATGGTTCTGGGTGACATTGTGGTATGGTGATACAGATTGAATGATGATGGAACAAATGGAGGGTTGCCCTTAATAAGGTAGTCTTACCTATTCACTCATATGAATAGAAGGGACGATAACCATATTGTGTTGATATGTAACCCTAATGAGGTATAGCTTGTTATACCTAGCTTTAATATAACTAAATGATGGTAATTGGGTATGAATAGTCCTTGAATGACTAATGCAATCATGAAGTACTCTGTTACTATTTTTGAAACCCTAGTATGCTATAACCCTATCGTTATACCTTCATTTATGTGTGGGTTCATACTTGAGAATGGTATGGAATGTGATGGTGATGCTTCACCTTATGCATCCATGATCCAATGGGGATGTTGTGAGTTAGGGTTTGGGTATGAGTACTATTTAGTAACATTGATATAATTTATCATGTTGAACCTAACTCTAATGCAAATAGATAAAGATGAGTATTCATGTTTAACATTCTTATATTATGTAATTATGGTGGAATAACCTCCTTAACATGATCATAACCTTGGTATGTTAATTGGTGGTTATCATAGCCACATGGTTGATACTTTCTTATGCTAAATATGTGCATTATGAATATGATGAGAGTTAATCATATCTAGATTCATTGCATGTTGATGTAATAAAGGAATGTTCTTAATGTTAATATAACCTTGCTATGATTGTTTATGAATATAACCTAGTTCATTAATGCAATATTGTGCTGATTTGGTGTATTATATATAAGTGATAATGTTGAGCCTTTTTATAAGTCATGCAAAGATAATGATGATCTTGCAGGGATGATAACCATCTTTTTATAAAAAGATGGTTATCACCATATTGTGATGATCTTACAGGTATTACCTTGTGATATTGTGAAAAGGATTTATATCCTGTGATAGTATGAAGTTCTTAATGACCTTTGGGCATGGTTGAGCCCTGAATGAGGTGTAATCCTCTTATGTTGATAAGGGTTGACACCCTGTGATATTGTGAAAAAGATTATTATCTTGTGATAGCATGGTGACTAGTGTGGTCTCATGAATGGAAAGTTTAGAGTATCATGTGATGATGAGATGAGAAATTATGTTTCACACATTTTATATCTTTTCAAAGTTGTGATATTTATATGATTGCCAAAAGTGAATCAGGGTTTGTATGTCCACTTGTTTGATGCAGCCTTATTTCACCCAATTGACATAACTAATCAGGTGAAACTCTAATCATGTAGCTCCCTAAGCCATAGATCCATCTGAGTGTCAAAATTTGCCAAATGGTGAAACGAGTATTCCTAAGGGAAACTCGGAGCGCACATTGTTAAGTATGTGGGGGTGGTAAGTTGAGGATATATCCTTGTCATCCACAATGCAGATTGTGAAGGTTGGCTATGGTCATGCCTCATACATCTGATGTGATTGAGAACAGCTGTGGTCATGTTTTGGTGATTATATATGTGATAAGATTGGAGGACAATTGTAGTTGTACCTTGGATGGTAGGGTATGCGTACCCACCTCCTTTCACTAGTGTCATGACTTGTACCAAGGATGGACTAGGATGTTAGCAGCTTGACCTTATGTGTCGTTGTGGCAGACCCATACTGACCGGGGGCAGAGAAGATCTTAGGAGTGCAGCTCTTCCTAGATCTTATATGGCTCTGATTTTGACTTAGTAGTGGTCAGTTGGATTTTGAGTAGTATATTCAAATTCCTCAGGGCATAATAAAAGATGTAATCCAGCCATATAACATATCTGTTTAGGGTTATACATGATGCTTCACATTGGATGATAACCCTTGTTTGTTCTCTTTACATAAAAATGATGCGTAGTGAAATTAAGAGATAGTAGATATATTTATGTTGTGGGTATGCTTAAGATTGTAGATGTGTACATATAGTAGCATTGATTATGTTGATAACTATATTGTTATTGCTGATTATAATCATGATGATAGCTATCTCATGTTGTTAGTTATGTTTAGCATGCTAGCCATGCCTTTGTAACTAGAGATGCATATATTGTTGATCATGCTTATCTAGATAATTGTGCTTATGATGTTAGCTCTTTTTATGATGTTGATATGTTCAACCTATTAGACATGCTAATGTTGTTATCTATGCTTATGTGGATAGACTTATTCATAATGTTAGAGATGCTATGTTACTAGACTCGCTCATGATGCTAGATATGCATATGCTACTGAATTACTTATGTTATCAACAAGATAAAGGATGATAGTCTGGCTAATGATGATAGTTATTATCTGCTCCCTTATGTAATTTGATAATCATCAGTGTTGCTGAGTTTATTTGTTATATCTGATTAATTTGCTTAACTTTTTAATTATTTAAAAATGTTGTAATCAATAAACGTTGTTGGAGGTTATATCTCTTGTTGGGACATGGGTCTCACCCTTGTGGTTTGCCACATTTTTTTAGGTAATCAGAAGTGATGAAAACAAACATGTGGAAGCAAAGAGGAGCTGTAGTATTGAATCTTTGATAAATTTGATTAGACGTCTAGTGTGTCTTAGAGTCATCCCTGTACTCTCAGGTCTGGGAAGGAAAGTTTATATATGATGTTTCAAAAAAAATTGAACTTTTGTTAGCATGTTAATGCTTGTTTGTGTGGCATATATGAATATTGTTATCCTGTGTATATATGTTGTGGCTAAGGTAATAGAACATTTGTATCAAATTCTTGGCCTAGTATGGAATAAAGAAAGATGTTGGGATCTTATGCAAATGTTTCTGAGCAAGTGCTAGCGTTGAAATCGGTTTTAATTTACCCATATTTTTGGGTATGCGATTAATTAGTGATTGATTGTGTTTTATGTTTTGAGTAGTCTCGTTTAGTGTAACGGGTTCTCACAGCAACCCTTTTCCTCAGATTCCGAACTTCCTCTAAAGGTGAATATTCAGAGACCTTGGTCCTTGTTTGTTCTTCCTCACTTACTAACTCATCAGGGATGAACTCAGCTAGCATCTTGAGCCTATCTGCTTCTAAGTGTGCTTCTATTAATGAAGAGGGTATGAATGCAGAAGTAGAAGCTATGCTAAGGGAAAAGGACCATTGATTCTGACGAACCATAAAATTTCATCACCATCGAGTGGTTCAACTAGTGAGGCCATCGAATGACAAACCAAGATAAACCATCATATTTGGCTCAATACTACACAACCATCGATTTCCACTAGAGGTAAGGAAACCATAGGAATGGGCAAGGGCTAGGAAAGTCATTGAATGTTGCACGCAATATGACCATTGATTGATACCTTTCCTCCTAACCATCAGGTTCTAACGAACCATTGGATCTTGACATCTGGAGAACCATCATATTGGCCATCACATCACAACACCGTCGAAAGATGACATCCAATGGTCACTTGGTGCCTTGTTCACGGGACACCTATAAAAGGTATCAGACAAACTAGTGGATCACACTATTGCAAACCCTAGCCGCAAGAATATCCAAGAGATAAGGCAACTGAAGAGACTTTAGAGAGAGACCATCAGAAGGCATCATCCCCAACCTCCAATCATCGAAAGGAGATCATTGCAAGATGAATGACCAGTTGCACCACCACTTGCCATTTCCATCCTATCCTCCAAGGAAGAAGCCTCGCATGCACAAAAAGTAGAGGGATCAAAAGGGGGAGCTTGGAAATGGTCAATAACAACAATTAAAATAAATTCTAACCCCTCTCCATCAGTTTCCTTTTCTGATAGCTCACTGACATTTACTACCTTTGCTCTCTTTCCCTAACCATCAGAAGAATACCTGACCTTCAGTCCGTGCAACCATTGGTTTTTGCTAAGTTGTAGCAAAGTCCATCATGTGTCACCTACCATCAAATCTCAACGACCATCGAGTGTTTCCTGCCATCAAACTTGAAACCTTCAAATCTTAAAACATATGAACCGTAAGTTGTTTCCATCTGAGGAACAATCATTGAATGTGGGACAACTACCAGACCATCGGAGGTCATCTGGATATCCAGACATCAGTTATGATCTGGACCCTAGACCATCAGTTGTTAGACTCTATTCCTTTCCCTAAACAACCATCGGCTGCCTCTGTTTAGCAACAACCATCGACCAAACCCTCCTACTAAAAACCATCTATTGTCGACCATTGATTGACTATTTCCTCTATTGAGTGTGGATTCAAGCCATTGATTCATATCCACTATTTTGTTTTACAACATTCTAAAGACATCGAGTATTAGTTAGCCTTTGTTGACCATCGCTTAACTAAAAATCCATCCTTGATTCTCTAATTAAGATTTGAATTGATTATATTCTATATACTTTTGAAATTACAAAACTAAAAAAAATTGCCAACTAATCATGAAATTGATGAATAGACTCTTTTGCTTTAGATCTAAATACCAGGTGAGGACCTTGTCACTCAGCAAAAACCTAAAAGATTTATAGCAGATGTCCTTCTGAGGGACCTACTAATATTTAGGGAACCACATATTTTTTGAAGTCATCTATGTGGTGGTAGGGATTGGTTCCAATGAGTTTCCCCTGAAGGTTCACTGCTATATCACATTCAGAAAGGTGTGTTTTAACTCAAAGTTCACAATTTTAAACGTAGGTATAACAACTGGTTGACTTGTTTCATTGGCTCATGTGGCAGCCATGGACCGGATATATGGACCTTCATGAGGCTAGTGTTGGGGGTTATTGAGGGTCTTTGCATCTAGTTTAGGTTCTGCCTCCTCATCCATGTGTGGTTGCTAAGGTGGAGATCTATCTTCATCCCTATTTTTGTCCCCTCTTCCTCTTCCTCCACTTCGGGCATCCATGACTTCTCAAATGAATGAAGAAAGATCCAATTCACACTAAGCTCCTAAAAGAAATCATGTGGTCACAGTTAAAAAATACACATGAATGAAGAAATCATGTGGTCACACATGACTTCTCAAATGAATGAAGAAAGATCCAATTCACACTAAGCTCCTAAAAGAAATCATGTGGTCACAGTTAAAAAATACACATGTTCAATGAGTTTTAAAGATGTATAGTGTTATTAGGTCTAATAAAAAGTACAGTTAAGTCTATTGCTAGACTTAAGGCATTGACTTATGCTAAGTAGACTATGCGTCCTTAATAGTTGTCGATTGCCATGTCCCTGAAAATAATGCCAAAAGTTGATCGTCTAAGATCCCGCGTACAAAATAGAGGCAGATTTAGAGTTATTAGACTTTATATTTGTAACCCGATATTTGGACACCACAACAATTATATAACATCTTTTGTAGTAATTGGGATCAAAAATAGGGGCAAGGGGTGACAAGTAATTAGGATAGAATATCTTATCTTAGCTATTTTTAACTAATAGGAGAGACAAATGCCTAGTACAAAATGATGGTAACCAACTAAGAATGAAAACAAGTAAAGAAAACTATATTAATAAGTCAAGATAGAACATGGATCTTTTAGTGTATTTTAATTCATGGATAAAAGTTGGATTGGGTTCACCGCTTAAGGTCTCTCACCAACATGCACTACTCAAACCCATTGTATACCCTTAGCATATTCTACAAGAAATCATCACTAGTGTCTATTCCCTCCTCTCTCTCAATATCAGGTTAGGTGTAGATCACAAGCTTGTCTCTCTCAAGATGGCAAACATACAATCGATAACACAACCACATGATCATTATCATAATTATTCTAAAATTCTCATGCATTCATACTACTCCATAGCTCTAGAAATAGAGTAATACTATTATTTCAAGGAATTAGCAATCAAACAATAAATGATGGTAGCTAATCATACAATTGAAGCATTAAGACTAAGAGTATGGAGATAAACATTACTGAGAGTATACACAATCAATGGATATGAATATTAACATATTGAGAAAACCTTAGTGGTTAATCCCAACTCAATGAGCTAGTTAAAGCTCTCATGGCAATGAGAGACAATATACATTTACACATGAATGAATCCATATCAAGATGGACGGATGGTGGAAAATGAACAAGATGGGAAGAAGGTACTAGTGGTTAATGGTGACCTCCTTCTTCACAATAACGATGACAACAATGAAAGGTGTAGCTCCAATCATCCTTCATCTTTAAAAGAGGGTTGTTGGAGACGATGGAAGCAAGAGGTGACTGTAGGAGAACTTAGATTCTCATCTTTGGTCACAAAGGATTAAAGGAAAAGCTCAGACTCTTGTGCTTTCTCATCTGAAGGTCGATGGTGGATGGAGATTTGGAAAACACTTATTCATCCAAGGTGAAGGTGCTCTTCACGTAGTATGAGGTTTCTATTTGTAGGTATCCTTGTGGTGCTTGAGGCGCTTGTGATTCCACTTTTCTTGCACCTCAAGATCACCTGACACAAACCTCATGCACACACTTTTGATGGTGGAAACAACTCGTAGGGTATCCATAGTAGACAAGGGTTTGCCAAACCATCAGCAGACAAGGTTGGCAGGTGAGCCTTTAACAGTTGAAGACCTTATAGACCATCGGTAGGTGAGGTCAGTAGGCAGACCTTTGGTAGTCAAAGCCCTGCCAAACCATTAGTAGGAAAGGTCAAGATGCAAGTCTTCAGTAGTCAAACCCCTTCTAGGCCTTCGGTTGATGACCATGTGAACCTTTAGTAGGTACAAGCACTACTACAGAACTGACCTTTGGTGTTGGTTATTTAAGGCCTTTGGTGACAGTTAAAAAGCGACACCTATGTGGGCGACACTAAAAGGTGAACCCTTAGGTGTCAGTTTGAAAACCGACACCAAAAACCTTTGTGCCACCCAAAACGCGCCAGTAGGGGCACTATAGGCGTCAGTTATTAGTGGGGAAACCGATGCCAGAACCCTTCACTCCACAAAAAGGGGGACAGCACGGGCACTATAGGCGTCGGTTATTAGTGGGGAAACTGATGCTAGAACCCTTCACGCCACAAAAAGGGTGACAGTAGGGACACTATAGGCATCGGTTATTAGTGGGGAAATCGACGCCAGAACCCTTCACGCCACAAAAAGGGCACCAGCAGGGGCACTATAGGCGTTAGTTATTAGTGGGGAAACTGACGCCCAAACCCTTCACCCCATAAAAGGGCACCATCTAGGACACCATCGACGTCGGTTTCTTAGTAATAACTGACGCCATATCACCTACCACCATGGCCGTGCTGGCCAGCACGGCCGTGTTGTCTGGACAAATTAGACGGCAGTTTTTTGCTATTAACTGACGATGCAAGCCTTTGTTGTCAGTTTTTGACTAATAACCGACGCCTATGTTTTGATTTTTTTTTCTTATCAGTTTGTAGGCCTGTTGTGGCTAGTCGCAGGATAAAGGAACCTACTGTTCAGTGGAATTGAACTGCAGGTTTATGACATCCATTGATATCAGC
This sequence comes from Alisma plantago-aquatica, assembly GCA_963693085.1. Taxonomy (NCBI): domain Eukaryota; kingdom Viridiplantae; phylum Streptophyta; class Magnoliopsida; order Alismatales; family Alismataceae; genus Alisma; species Alisma plantago-aquatica. The sequence goes on from OY856412.1 coordinate 200,445,761, forward strand.
CAACAATAGGCCACAAACCTACAAATTTAACAAGATTCATTTTCACACATTTAGCAACCTGCAATTCCATTCAATTTTCACAAATGTAGAAACATTCACACACATGTAGAAACATTCATGTAGAAACCAACAGTTCCTTTCATTTTCACATTCACACATGTAGAAACATTGATGTAGCAACCTGCAATTCCATTCATTTTCACATTCACACATGTATAAACATTCAGACACATGTAGAAACATTTAGACATGTAGAAATATTCACACATATGACAATTCAGAAAAATTCATTTACAAAATATCATTCTTTAGTCATTATCTCTATCAACATCCCAATTATATCTTAAAACCCCCACTACTTGTATGGATTTTGCCCATTCTTCTCTTACATCATTTAATTCTTCCATCGTATAGGAAGCATGTACATCTGATAAGGCCTTACCTGTAGTGGGGTCAATTTTAAACACCTGCAAAGAGAATGATGTATAAGAGAATGATATATATATAATTAATAATATATAAATAAGATTGATATATTTCATATTATCTAATGAGACTATATATAATACATCAGGTATGGTATCGATGTCTACTGCGACATATTTGATAATCATGTGCATAAATCGCATCACATAGTATGCAAATGCCCAACCGTTGTCTTTTGTAGCACACTATAAATTGAAACATACAAAATATTAAAAAATACAACTAAGCACAGTTCACATAAATAATATATACATTGGAGTCGGGAACTTACTTCCACGTTCTCCCAAATTATTGGTTGGTTCTTTTTCCTGGGGACCTATCCTCCAGCCTTTTTTTATTCATGTAAACCCCTACATGTTAATGTAACACATTAAATTTCATAATTAAATAGTAATGTAATAACATATGTTAAGGGATATAAAAATGAAATATTTCTCACCAGAATAATGCCATTTTCATTGCATGTCCATATTTTGGATTCAATTTAGTCCCCTTAGGATCTAAATAATAGACAGTGAACATCCTGGGGACAATAACTAGCAACTCCCAATGCGTACCCTAAGAGGTAAAAAAGTTAAAAATTAATAACTCAAAATCCATAATAAAAATATAATTTTCTTAAGTCCAAATGCCTTGCTCTTTGCGCCTCACTAATATCCTAGTTAGTATGCACATTGATTTGGTTAGTAAAACAAAAGGTTAATCTTGAATAGGTGAATACAACATATATTAATTAAATAGGGAGTAACACCTAATACCTTAAATTCATCAGTGTTTCTTGAAGCAACAAACGCGTCCCATTCTTCTTGGTCCAAGAAGTTCCACTGTTCAGTGACTGATTTCTTCCTCTTCTCACCATTTTTTATGTATTCTCAGGTAGGATTTGTCCTATAGTTCCTTAAGACCCTCCCACAGTGTTGCATCACGCATTTGCGATGCAACTTTTCATCCAACGCAAATATACTCTACAAAATAGAATTTCTATTAACTAGTATCCAAAAAAATAGTAATCTACAAAATAGAATAGCAAATAATAATAACTCATGCATAAATCCTTCCATATTAAGTCTTTCTTCCCCTTAGGAACTTTATGCCAAGAATCTATATTACAATCACAATGTCTACGAGTAACATACCCAAGATATGAAACAAACGAATTGCGGTTCACTCCAATTGCATTTCCTGCATTATCAAAATCTACAAGCAGTTTGGGTCCATTGCCCCTTAGCGATGTTAACTTCTTCATCATAGTGATGCCCCTTCTCTTGTCAAATTTTAGTACTGCTCATCAAGTGCCTCAAGTGCTTCAGAGGGTACATGTGCATTATCAACCTAAAATTTGACAAAATAAACACACTTACAGGATATAAACTATAAATGGGCATATAGATAGAAATATATGATATATTTTTAAAACTTACATTGTGAGGCGGCGCATTGGTATCTTCACCATTCTCATCATGGACATCATGGTCATCATGCCCATGCTCAGCCATCTGAAAATTTCATTAAAAAAATCAAACATTTAGCATTTGACATAACTAGAAGATAATGAAACATTGTATAGTTCACATATACAACTGAAACATTGAAAAATGAAACATATAAAAAATATAAACATGCATGCCTCTAATATTGCGATCGTTTATCAATTAACAATCCTTCATTGTGATCTCGGTGCACATACAAGTCATCATTAGCTTCAATATTTTATGGTGTTGGAAACCCAATTGAGAATGGACTGGAGTCATCATACTTATCATAGTACTCTTCTTCATCTATAGGATCTTCAATGAACTGTCTTTTACCATGAAGAACTGTTGGGTTTTAGGGGAGATAGAGAAGGCAGCGGAAACAAAAAATTTCTTCTCCCAAACTCAGAATAAAGGAATCGCGTCAATGTATATACAGTAGGAAAGATGGTTTGTAGAAACATACCTTATCCTGAGGCTTGCTCGGCGACGTTACCTCATGGCTTGCGTGGTCTTCACCTCCTATCTTGGACGGTGTCTGAGCAGCTCCTGGTCTTACCGGGACTGTCGGGATTGACAGTTGTCCTCCGAGCGGCAGAAGTCTCCCGCCTGTGAAGTATTCCACACAGACCACCTGGAACTTCGATCTCCTTGTCTCATACGGAATCGGAAGAAGTTGCACCCTCCTATCGTCTTACTAGTCACCGACACACTCTCTTGCAACCAGTTGCTTTTTTGCAGTTGTCTTTCCCTTGCTGTTCCTCCCTTATCGGGTAGCACTTGCTCAGGCTCTCTCAGTTACCACAACCAGAGAGAACGACAACTTTGCAGAGCAACTGGTGTTTTGAGTTTTTGTTTTTGAGAAGCCCCCAATACCCCTATATATAGGAGGGTCATGGGATAGGGTTATCTTCCTCGGGCAATGCAGGATTAAAGCAGGAGTAGAAGGGTTCGAGATTTTCCACAAAACAACCAATCTGCGCTAGCTGAACCGATCGGTTCACACCCTAAAACGATCATTTCGGGCCCTGAATCGATCGTTTAGGACCTGATCTGATCGTCTGGTGCTCTGAGCCGATCGATTCATGGTCCTGATCCAACTCAAATTGACTTCCATATTTGTTTCTGATTAATCAAATATTAATCCTTGTCCAAATCAAATTTGTACAAGTGAAACAAATTGTATTTGTAAAATAGTCTTCTGAGTTTCCAAATGATCGCGGTTGGTCCACGAACCGACCGGTTCAACAACTGAGTCGATCATTTCATAACACATGAGCCGATCGACTCACAGCTTGAGCCGATCGGTTCATCAACCTGAGCCGATCGGTTGGGGCAGCAGACTGTGCAAAATTAGTCAATTGCAGTTTCAATCTATCTGATACTCTAATCAATCGGTCCAACACCTTGAACACTATGATACTGAGCTATCAATTGATTGAGTGTTTAATTGAACTACTAAACTCCTTTAGTAATCAATATAAACATCATTTGTGGATAAACTCCTCTTCCAGGTTAAATCCTATCTGTGTGACCCTGCAGGTCCATTTCAGGTTGGCAGTGAAAGTCCATAACACTTATGACTTCAGAAGCAAAGAGTGGTGCCTAGTCACACATCAGTGCTACCCAGGTGAAATAGAAAGTTGGAGAAAAACTTTCAATTCTACAATCCGTGAATGGTGTTACAGTGAATGTATAATTCCTTTGTCATTGATATCTCGAATGAACTCAAGGCATGGAACAATCATCCTATCAATGTTCATTCACTTTCTTGATCTCAGAGTAGATTGGAGGAGATATGTATGACATCAATATCACATACTGATTCACACATGCATGCACGCCTATCTCAATCCTACTCATCAAGTGGCCATGGACATCAAATTCCCTCAGGAGGGACAAATCCCATATCTATCACTCACCCCTCAAAATCCCCATGTGTCAAAGCCACCCAATCATCACCTTTATAATAGGGTTTCAGGACTGTGTTTGATGATGTCAAAGTGTACCCAATGACATGTGTTGAGTGTAACACCCCCGACCTGGGTTAAGCCTTAACCCTAGATGTTTTGCTTAATAAAGTTGAGTATATTCTTTCTCTTATTTTTTTGAAAAGTAATTAAGGCTCAAGAGGAACTTATGTTTCAAATTTAGTCCTTTTTGAATAATGTTGAAACAATGTTTTGCTTGTTTTGGACTAAAGTGCAAATTACCCAGGTTGAGGGGTTAACTTGTAAATGTTACATGGTAAAATGTTACTCAAGTGTTGGAGCATCATAAGAATAAGAATGATGCTAAGGTATAGCTTCCACAAGCCTGAGTACCAAGAAAGAGCTTGTTGAGCAATGCTTGTGCATTAAAACCTAGTTTTGGTATAATGTGCATTTTACCCAAAACCTAGGGTTCAATATGCAAAATATCACTTCTAGATAGTCCCTAATGTTTCTTGGAATCATTTGGAGGCAATGAAATGAGAGGGTCATCTCATTTAAGCTACCTTGGAAGAGAGAGTCTTGATATTAAAATAATCAAGATTTAAGCATAATTGAAACCCTAATTCAATTTAATGCAAAAATAAATATATTAATGGAAATGCCCTTCAACCAAAAATGATATGGTTGAATTTGCATAAGTGTGGACGTCCTTGTGCATTGCAAAGGCCACGAAAATATCTAAGTGAGTGGAGAGTCCACTCACATTAGTAAAAGAAAAGAAATATCCACTAACTTATGGATATTAATATTATATTGATTAAGGTGCTTAATTTCTTTTCCTTTAATTCATGGATAATGAAGATGATTGCAAAGGGAAAAGGATTTCTTCGTGGGCAAGGAGTTGAGGGGGAGATGTGGCACCAATTTAAGAAAATAAAGGAATTAATTATTACTTTCTCTCTCATTGAATTTTCTTTATAAAAACACCATTTACAACTCAAATGAAAGGAGTTTCGACCCTTCTTTCACTCTTTGCTTAAAAAACAACCAAGCGAGCTTAGGAGTAGGAGGAGGACGATCCCCAACCTATAGGTAAGCTCCATGGTCTTCTTTCACCTTGATTTCATGGTGGCAATCGAAAATCAATGCTTGATTTCTTCTTTTCTCCATTCAATCTTCAACCTTAGCCATTCTTTTCATCCAAAGACTTGAGGACAAGCCTTGTGAAGTTGAGAAAGCTTCTTCCACCATTAAAGACGTGGATTTTGGAGCTTTGAAGCTTCTTTGAAGGTAGGTTATGTAACTTGAACCCTTGAATGTTATTATTGATTTCATATCTTTATGAATTGTTGATTCTTTCTTTATTCTCAAAAATCTATTTTGTTGATTGATGAAATCACCATGAAAATCACAGCAAGTTTTGAAGAAACATAGCTTGATGATGATGACATCATCCCAAGAACACACCTCAATAATATCTAAAGCAAATGGTTTCAAAGGACTTGAGACCAAACGGTCTCAAGATCGTTTGAGACCAAACGATCTCAAGACCGTTTGGACTCAAACGGTCTCAAGACCGTTTGGGATCAAATGGTCTTAGAAAATTTGGACTCAAACGATCTCAAGACCATTTGGGATCAAAGACCATTTGGAGGACAAGTGATTATATAGTTGAAGTTTGATCCATTGGTTACAATTGATTTGATCTTAATGGTTCCAATTGTGAATGTTCCATCAATTGCAAACCCTAATCGGGTTGAGTGTTGAATCCCTAATTGAATTGAATAAAATTAAGGGTTGATTGGGCCAAACGGTCTTAAACCCATTTGGTGTCCAAACAGTCTCAAAACCGTTTGGATGCAAACGGTTTCAAGACCATTTGGTGGTCAAGATCTATGATGATAAATGGAAATCCAAGGGATGTTAGTTGAAGATCCCGTTGATGGATGGTTCATTGTTTGTAAACCTAAATCGATTTTTTAATGAAAACCCCATTATGATTCATTTGGTTTCAAGATGTTTTGGACCAAATAGTCTTGAGACCATTTGGAATCAAACGGTTTCAAAACCATTTGAATGATCAAGTGGTTTCAATTTTCAAATGGTTTCAACTAGTGGTTTGTTCAATCGATCTTGGTGATGAATTGTTCAAACGGTTTCTAATGTTGAGTGCCCAAACGGTTTCAAAACCGTTTGGAGGGCAATTGACTTCAAACCGTTTGGAGACTTAAGGGTCAAAACTGAATAGAGGTTCAACATATACAAAATTGATTAAAGACTTAAAGTGATGAAAGATTAGTTGATCCCGTGATTGATAATGATGATTATCAAAGATAAGTACAATGGTTGAATCCTTAATGTACTTAGATGATTGGTACCCTTGGAAGTGTTAACCTTGATGCTTATGGAAGCAGTGATTTAATACACTATGACAACCCTTCATTTAAGTTAAGTTGATTCAAGCGAATCAAGATTGGAGTGATTAACATCCTAGAGAGGATGAGAGGGAGGAATTCATACATATATAATAATCATGTAGTAATCAAGCCTCAACACATTCAAAACAAATATAATATATAATTAGGGTATGATCCTTGATAAAGGGATCATGAAACCCTAATTGAGAAGGTTAATGAGCCCTAACCCTAATTTAGGGTAATACTAGGTGAAACCCTAATCTAGGGTGATGGTGTAACTCTAATCTAGGGTGACAATATGAGAAATCCCAACTTAGGGTAATTTAATGAGAAACCCTAATTTCGGACAAGGCTACAAGAAACCCTAATTTGGGGGAAAGTTATAAGGAACCTTAACTTAAGGAAATAATGTGAGAATCCCTAATCTAGGGTGATGTCATGTGAAACCTTAATTAAGGGTGATGTCAAGTGAAACCTTAATTAAGGGTGATGTCATGCGAAATCTTAATTGAGGGTGATATTATGTGAAACCCTAACCTAGGGTGATGTTATGTAAACCCTAATGATTAAAGATGGGAAATCCTATCCCTAATAATGGAATAGTGATTAATATATTGATAAGTGAAACACCTAAGGTGGTTGTTAATGGATGACCTTATATTAATAATGCTTTAACTCGAGATGAGTCCATATTATTGACAGTGGTTGCATATTTTAAATAAGTGACTTGTGATCAATACATTACATGATAAATATGATGAACTGGTGCATGTAGTATTAGGATGGGAGATATCCTAATACAAGATAAGTTGATGAACTTAAGATAAAGGTGATGATGGAAGTGATACTACAAGACATGATAGATATCACATCCAACACCTCAAGTTTGATACACCTTGATGTATTCTAAATCCAATATATTTGGATGAGTAACACATGAAGTGTGTCATGTCAATTGTGACATTGAGATATAATGCACTTTGATAAGTGTAGGTCAACATACATTAATAAAAGGTTAAGCCAAGTTAATAAAGTATGATGTAACCATATTCTGGTAAAGTTGAGAGAGGAACTCATATCTTGTGTTGATATTTCATTTAATGATAAATAATGAGAATGAATAAGCATGATTGAATACTTATGTTATTAATGTTGGCTCCTAGCTGTGTGGAGCAATGAATTAGGGCTTGATAATTAATAATATGATCTTGAGAACTTAAATGGTTAATAATGGAAAGCCCTAACCCTAATATAGGGTAAAGGTATGAGAAACCCTAATTTTGGGTTATAGTACATGAAACCCTAATTTTGGGCAATGAGATGATTAACCATAGCCCTAATGATGGATAATGTGATGAGTATCTCTAATTAAAATGAATTGGGAAACCCTAACCCTAATAAAGGATTAGTGGTGTTACCCTTGTATAGCATGATGCTGATATGTAATTGATACAACTGTTATCATGTGTTCTGACCATGCAGGTATCATGAGATGATGAGCATAGCTAGGTATGAGCTATGATGTTTCATTTATTATTGTTAATGGGCCTTATGAGCCATAATATGCTTTTTTGCCTAATGAGAGGTAACAAGAGATGAAATGGGCTTTGTGACCATATGAGCTGCTTGTGTAGAAAGTATCATGTTACCTTGGTCAGATGACCTAAAGGTGTTTTAGTTACCTGATCAGTGGTAACAAATGTTCTTTGATGAACTGAGAGTTTGAATACCCATTTTCTATAATCATGATGATGAGTTTGTGAAAGGATGATAATGCTCCTGATGAGATGAGGGATTGAGATCCCAATGCTTTATTAAAGTTTTGAAGATTTCTTGATGAAAGTGTTATATATTCTTTGTAGCATTTGTTATGATAATTCATGTTTGATAACTTGACTCATGGTACAAGAATATAGTAATGTACTTAATTAATCAAGTGATATCATATAATGTAGTTGCTCTGACCACAGATCCATCAGCGTCAGAATTTGTTGAATGGTGAAATGGGTTGCTTCGCGGCATAACCCGGAAGCCGCATATTTTTGAATATGTGGGGGTAATGGGCGAATGTATCCTTAAGCCCCATAGGAATGGCTTCGGGCCATGTCCTATGCATGGGATTGGTTACAGACCATACCCCAATAAGTGTATGGCTACGGGCCATGACTCCACAATATAATACCAGGCATTGGCTACGGGCCATATCCTGAAGAGAGTATATGCTACGGGCTATAACTCTATAGCGAAGATGCCAGTATACCTTGGAAAGCTATTTGTAGTTTGACACATGATGTCTCTTCCATATAATCTCATATTGACCAAGAAAGTTGAGGTCTTGAATTCCAGCTCTTCCATTGACCTTGTGTGGTATCGATGCTTAACGTAGTCATGGTCGGTTGGAGTATGAGTGGTATGCCTCATCTCCTTAGGGCTTAAGTATGATTGTAACACTACTACATTTTTAGCTAGTTAGAATAACCGACCTAATAGACTACTGCATCGGTTTTATCATAAAAACTGACCTTATAGGTTTCCCGTGGTGAAAATTCACGTGATTTTGGCTTTGCGCCTCGATATATAGGGTCAGTTTTTTTAAAATAATCGATGCTATAGGGTCAACAAAAAATGCGGGCACCACTTTGGAACTCTAGAGTCGATTTTTATATATAACCGACCTTACATATGTGGTATGTAGCGTTGGTTATCCTGAAAAACCATCGCTATAGGTTAAGTCCGGGCACTGTTTTTTAAATAGACTTTTAGGGTCGTTTTTTACCCAAAACTGATGCTACAAGTCTTCTACATTGCACATAGCAACCTGATTGTAAGTCTTAGATTGCCATTTGTTGCTGCTGCTACTCCCCGTTCCCGCTCCCACGTCCGAAGAAAGGCAGTACCTCCTCTACAAAGGTGACCTCCCCCAACCATCTACTTGTACGAAAAGAGGAAAATTAGCGCCGCTTTCCTTGGACGACGATGCCCAAGCTTCTTACCACCATCTCCGGTGATGACAATGCTCCTTACCACCATCTCTGGCACCATTTTCCTTGGATGACGATGACGCCTTAGGTGTTTCTTCTCTCTCCGGTGTTTTCTTCCTTGAAAGTCGACGATGATGATGCCTTAGGCATTGCAAGGTTCGTGCGCATCTCTCCGATTCTTTTCTCGTACAAGCTCCCTCACTGACCAGTTCTTCTCAAGGTATTGTCTCTGCCGCCTCACTCCTCTATTTACGTCTTATGTCGGGGCTGGGGTCGATGATGGGTAGTGATGGTAGTAGCATGATCGTGCCATAACCACGACCATTTTTTTCTTATTGTCATGCCGCGATTGAGGAGAGGTTCGGAGTGAATATATTTGTTAGGTAGCACGGCCGTGCTGGGTAGCACGGCCGTGGTGGTTGTGGCTGAGTGAATATATTTGTTAGGTAGCACGGCCATGCTGGGTAGCACGGCCGTGGTGGCTGTGGCTGAGTGAATATATTTCTTAGGTAGCACATCCGTGCTGGGTAGCACGGTCATGGTGGTTGTGGTTGAGTGAATATATTTGTTAGGTAGCACGGCCGTGCTGGGTAGCATTGCCGTGGTGGCTGAGTTGCTGAACTGCATTTGTTAAAATCTTCCTGTTCCTCTAATATGGATGTATATTGACCCTAATGCCTTACATTATAAGATAATTGAATCATGCATTTGTGTTGTTGTAGGTGTTGTTGACTTGCATATATTTCTTCTTCAGCCTTCAAGTGAGGTATAGTATTCTCACTCTCCCAATGTGCCATTAGGCTTCATTTTGATTCAAATATTTAATACATACGGTAGCGCTTGGTAGACATTCCATAAATATGAGGGTAGACATTGTGTAGTCTCAGATTGACACTTTAGGGTTTATATATGAGATCATCAATGCATGATGTTTAAATTAATATATAAATATGACAATAATACATTTATGCATGTATCAACTTAGAAACCCGTTCAAAATTTACTCATAGGAGTAAATTTTGGATAGTCCCTAGTTTGGGACTGTTTCTGGATATTTAATCTCACTTAGGATGTAACTGTATAATGTATGTTTAGTTTTGAAGAAACTTTTAGTAGTATTTCCTCATTTGTTCTTTGGGTACATATGTGAGTGGTTATTTACCATTTACATCGGTGTACTTAGAGAACATAGGGGAAATGTTGCTAAAATTTTCTTCAAAACTAAACATACATTATACAGTTACTAGTGAGATTAAATATTCAAAAATGGGATAGGTGGTACACTTTAGTATAAAAGTAATTAACTGCATATCAATAAAAACTTACATCTTATAGTATCAATATTAAATGCTTAGTTTTATAATTAATTTTTAATGTGATATAGAAAATGGATCGAAGTTGGATGTCTATCAAGAACCGTTGTAGTCCAGAGTTGGCCAAAGGTCTTGATGAATTTATCAGATTTGCTGAGGAACATAGGAAACTACCTACATATAGGTTCTATTTTCCATGTAGAAATTGTGGTAACAATTTGAAAGTTGATATTGTTGATGAAATTAAGGATCATGTCATATGCAATGGGATCATACAAGGTTATAATGAATGGTATTGGCATGGAGAGAAAATTAATAATGGATCAGAAAATGTCGATACTAATAGTTGTGGCATAGAAGATATAGATAATGATGATAATTTCAATGATGAACCGATTCAGGATGACCCGATTCAGAATGATATGGTTGATGAGATGCTACATAGTTGTCAGGACAATGTCATTGATCCACCTTCTTTATTTGCAAACATTGTCCATGATGCTAAAAAACCTTTATATAAGGGTTGTACTAAGTTCACGAGGTTGAGTGTTGTGATGCGATTATATACACTTAAAGGTCAAAACCGGTGGAGAGATAGGAGTTTCACTTCACTTTGTCTTTGTTAAAGGAAATTCTTCCTGAAGGGAACGAGCTTCCAATTTCAACATATCAAGCAAAGAAAATAATGTGCCCAATGGGAATGGAGGCTAAGAAGATTCATGCATGTCCAAATGATTGTGTGTTATTTCATAAGGACTATAGTAATTTAATAAATTGTCCAAAATGTGGTGCGTCAAGGTATAAGACCACAAATTTAGCTAAGGCTAAAAATGGCTCGCCTGTCAAGGTGATGTGGTATCTACCAATAATACCATGATTTCAATGCTTATTTGCTAATAAAGAAGATGCACAAATTTGTCTTGGCATGGGGAGTTAAAGGCCAATGATGATGGCATCGTACGACATGCATCTGATTCACCACAATGGAAGAAAATTGATTTATTATACCCTCAATTTGGTAAAGAACCAAGAAACCTAAGACTTGGACTCTGTACATATGGAATGAATCCCTATGGTACATTAAACAGCCAACATAGCACGTGGCCTGTTATGATTGTTATATACAATCTTCCTCCTTGGTTGTATATGAAAAATAAGTATGTCATGTTGTCAATATTGATATCAGGGCCCAAGAAACCTGGAAATGATATTGATGTTTACCTTCAACATCTAATAGATGACCTAATGAAACTATGGGAAGAAGGTATTATGACATATGATGCTTCATGTAAAGAGATCTTCAGTTTGCATGCTATGTTGTTTTGTACGATTAATGAATTTCTAGCTTATGGAAATTTGTCTAGATATAGCATAAAAGGATACAAAGCATGTCCTATTTGTGAGGAAAATACTGATTCAATCAAACTTAAATATGGTGGTAAAATTGTATATCTTGGTCATCAGAGATTTCTCCCACCAGTGCATCCTTATCGAAGGCAACACAAAACCTTTAATGGGTCAAATGAGGAATGAAGTGCTCCTAAACCTATACCAAGAAATGTTGTATATGATAGGGTGAAACATATTGTTAATGAATTTGGAAAGAGTTCAAGTAGTCGTACACTCGCATGTGACAAATCTCTATACAATAAGAGGTCAATATTCTGGGATCTTCCTTATTGGAGATCTTTGGCAATTAGACACTGCATTGACGTCATGCATGTTGAAAAAAATATTTGTGATAGCATCATTGGTACACTATTGAACATACTAGGAAAGACTAAAGATGGCATCAAATCTAATAAAGATTTAGAATTAATAGGTATAAGAAAATAATTATCAATGGAGATCAGGGGTCACCACACATATTTACTACCAGCTTGTTACACTTTGTCAAAGAAGGAGAAAAAGACTTTCTGTGAGTGCTTGTATAATATTAAGGTTACACAAAGATGTTCTTCTAATATTCATAGATTGGTATCAATGAAGGATCTGAAGTTGATAGGTATCAAATCTCACAATTGTCACACCTTAATGCAACAAATTTTACCTGTGGCTATTCGATCTATATTGCTGAAGAATGTAAGGTTTGCAATCACAAGACTCTATTTCTTCTTCAATGAAATATGCAACAAAGTGATACATCCTGATACTCTCGATAAATTATAGAAAGATGTAATAGTTACCATGTGTCAGCTTGAAATGTACTTTCCTCCATTTTTTGATATCATGGTTCATCTTGTAGTACATATTACAAGGGAGGTGAAGATGTTGGGTCCAATTTTCTTACACTAGATGTATCCATTTGAACGCTACATGAGTGTTTTTAAAGGTGATGTTCGGAATCATTATCGTCCTGAAGGGAGTATTGTTGAGGGTTACGTGGCTAGGGAGGTGATGGACTTTTGCAATGATTTTTTGAATTGCAATGAAACTTCTAGCGATCTAAAAAATTCCCATCACACTGAATCTTATTGTGGCAAAGGAACTCTGGGAGGACGAGTGAAAGGAATCGGTCGTGAGTTGTGGGAAAAAACACATTTGTATATTTTACACAACATCGATCAAGTTAGTAGCTACATCACAGAACACAATGATCTTATCAAGAAAAAATCATCCGCGAACTAGTTCAATGTGGCTTGTAAGAGAGCATAATCGAACATTTATTAGGTGGTTTGAAGATAAAGTATTTAATCAACTATCTGAATCACTGAATAATGTTTCTAAGAACATAAAATGGCTCGCCTTTAAGCCAAAAATGGATGTCATGTCAAATGAAGGTTATGACATAAACAGATTTTCATACTACACAAAGCATTAAGATGAAAGTAGTGTAGTTCAAAATAGTGGGGTCACTGTTCAAGCTTGTTCATTGTATTTTTCTAGTGCCAAAGATAAAAGACCACGCGAAGATGAGATGTCATATTATGACGTCATTGAGGACATATGGGAAATGGACTATACAAATTTTAGAGTTCCTATCTTTAGGTGTAATTGGGTTGACAACAACAAAGGAGTTTTAGTGGATGAGTTGGGTTTCAAATTGGGGAATTTTAAAAAGATTGGTGAGAAAGATGAGCCATTCATCATGGCAGACCAAGCAAAACAAGTATTCTATATTGATGACCTGGCAAATAAAAATTGGTTTGTCGTTCTTCATGGAAAAAGACAGTTTATTGTAGATCCTATAAATGAAGAAGAATACTATGATAAGTATGATGATTCCAGTCCATTCTCAGTTGGTTTCCCAAGTGTAAATGTTGAAGATAACACCGATGAATATTATAAACATCAAGACCATGCTGAAGGAATTTTCCTTGACTAACAACTCAACCAATACTAGAGGCATGTATTCTTTGAATTGTTTATTTTATTATCATTCAAGCAAGTAATCTTTTAAATATACATCATATATCATGTATACCTTATCACTTGTGCTTTTATTATCACTTTTTGTTATCATGTATACTTGCAGGTTCTAAAATGGCGAGTGAAGATGAACATTCTGAGCATGAGCATGAGCACCATGAGGATGGTATTGGTGATGCTAAGAAAAGTAGAGGTCCCACACTGATGCGTAGGCTGTAGGAGCTCAAGGCTAAAGGGGACAAATTGCCAGTCCAGTTTGATATCATAGGAGCACCTGTTGGGGAACATGCTAGTGCTTTCAAGCATTACGTAGGGGCAACCGCGTGTAGTAAGGTGCCAATAGATATAGAAAATTGGCATGATGTTCCTAATGCCAAAAAAGACCTCATATGGAAAGATATATCTGTGAGTGGAAGTGATATTATTTTAATATGTTTTTTATCTATTAATTCTAATTTAGTTTTCTTGGAATTAATTCCTTTTCAAAACAACATTATTAATTGCTTCTTTTGTATGTATAGGGTGTTTTTCATCTAAATGAAAAAGATCACAAGAAAAGAGTGCTACAACATTGTGGTGTACGATGGAGGGGTTTTAAGACATATCTCGCAAGTGAATTTATAGATAATCCTAAACAAAAGAGAAAGCAACAAATGTATATATTTGTCTAGATCCTGAGGTGTGGGAAAGATTTGTTGCAGCTATGAGATTGGAAGAGTTTCAGGTAATAAAGATTGTGATGTATTATATGAACCTTTAATTTTATACAATTAAGGAGGTGAATCTTTTTATACATGTTTGCCAAGTCTAAATTGCAATACCTCATTTTAACTGATCAGGCTATCCACCATGCTCAAAAGGAAATACGGGCCAAAAGTGTGCATGACCATCGCTTGGGGCCCGGTGGTTATGCCTTCCGCCGCCAACTACAAGAGAAGCAATCCTCTTCTGGAGAAGAATCTAGTACAACTCAAGTTGAGCGTCCACCCCGACACTTGACATGGATTGATGCTAGAAAGAATCGAGTAGGTGAAATTGTCAACCCTGCAACTAAGGAGGTGGCACAAAAGATGGTAGGTTTATCCCAACTAAGTAAAGAGTAACTCCCACAAACTTAGATGTATTTATATCTAATTGATATTGTGATTTAATATTTTTATTAACTATGAATAGATTGATCTCCACGAGCAAAGGAAGGAAGGAATGTTCATCCCAACTGGCCACATGGATGAACTATCAGTTGCTCTTGGTACGAAGGAGCATCCTGGCCGTGTTAGGGGCTTAGGAGCTGGCATAGGATTCAAGTCTTATTTTGGCCCTTCGCAATCTAAAAGAGGTCGTGTAGGAGGTCTTACACAAGAGGAGGTTGAAGCATTAGTATCACAAAAAGTAAAAGAAATAATGTCTTCATTTCAGCCTACTCAACCTTCTTAACATATTCATAATGTGTGTCTCTCAAGTGATGAGGTACAAGCCCATGCTACAGTTGTAGAAGGTCATGGGAGCACTCCCGATGACCCACCACAACAATCTGTAGTAAGTTCTATATTAGTATGATATATATATGATATATATATGATAATATATATAGTTGTAACAGGTATATGTTCTACTACTTCTTATATAACTTATATTATTTCAATCTAGGTTGGTATGAATTATAAACTTGTAGTGGAGGTTCCAGAATTTAATATCGTGGCAGTAGGCAAGGTGTACAACCTTGGTGGTACATTGCATTTCCAACAAATTACTGATGACATTTGCCATGTGTCCATCCATCTTGTATATGACGGAATGGGGGACAAACCACTACCCATACCCAATCCTAAATATAGTACAGTTGAAGAAGCAGAGGGTGCTATGGTGGGTTGGCCTAGACACTTGGTTATCAATGACAAGGTATACTTGAATTCTACCATGTTTTTCATATTTGACTGCATATATGAACACGTGCAATAAAAGTATGTAATTTAATTAACAGGTTTGCAAACCAAAAAGTAAAAATTCTACTAGTCGTCCTCCTATGCCCAAGCCATCTATTATTCCAGAATCCACATTCGACGAGTTGGGAAGTAAATGTAAATGTTTGTGTCGATACTTAGCCAAACAAAGCTCTGGACTTCAAATGTTGATCAATTTAATAGAAGATGCAACTGGGAGGGACTTTGACAATTATACTTTTCTTGAAGATATTATAGAGTTGTTCCGGTATGATTGGTTGAATACTTCGATATTAGAAGTATGGATAAGGTAAGGATCTATCAATATAGAAAATTCCAATACACATTTTTAGCTTATTTCTACATATGAAAATAATTACAAATGTTTAACAGTCATTTATATACCGAGGCCACAAACTTTGATATAAAGAATGTTGGATTCTTAGTTCCTTCGTTCACTAGTCAGGTGGAGACACATATTGAGGAAGTGAGTGAGTACTTCTCTGATGCATTCAAATATTTTGCTAGTGTGGGAAAGGAAATTATCCTAATTCCTTTTAACGTCCAGTAAGTATTATTATTTAATATAATTTTAATAATGAACAAATGTATTTATTTTAATGTTTGTTTTATTCTTACTCAGATCTAGACATTCGGAATTAGTGGTGATTGTCCCAAAATTGATGACTCTTTATTATCTTGACCCAATGGGAGAAACAACAAGGGGTCACAAACTGAAATTGCCAGCTATGGCGTAAGCATAAATATCTTCAATGCTTCAACATGATATTTTTTCTTAGAATTTCTATTTTACCAACTATTGTTTAATTGATAGGGGTATAAAAGCTTTTCGTGAAGGCAGAGGACAAATACCACAAAATTAAAGACATTGACTTTGAAAAATGTCAAGGTAGCTACTTTGACAACTGCTTAGTCTTATATGTATTAATTTTCAACTCTTATAGTCTTCTATTTATAGTAGTTTACTAACATTAAGTATAATTTGTTATTTGTAGTGTCCTATACAAAATAATGACTGGGCTTGTGGCTACTATGTAATGAAATATATGCAAGCTATTGTCAAACAAGCATCAAATGACATTCAGACTATAGATCAGGTAATAAAGAATAACATCATACATTTATAAGTGAGTTGTAGTCATTTTATAAAATATTAGCATGTGCATTTTCTGTTACAGATCTTTACAACTCAGCCTTACACACGTGAGGACTTAAATAAATTCTGAGAAGAGTGGTCATATGCTTTTCTAAATGAAGTCAATATAGCATTGGAATAAATATGTCGGTTACGTTCCATTTATGTATGTGGTTTCAGTACTCTTTCATATTTACTTTTGTATCTGACATTTAATATCATCTCAAGCTTGCAATCTATCATTTTGTAAATTATGATGTGATTATGTGTACTCAACTCAATATATGAATCATTTTTGTTATGAATGTGTGGTTTGGAATGGTGACGGTTGAGCATCAATGCTCCCCTTTCCCATATCTTATTCTTATTCTTCTGTTTTGTTCTGTTCAATTTTTACAGAAATTTTTTAAAAAAATTGGACCCTATAGCATCGGTTTTCTTAAAAACCTGACCTTATAGATGTCTTGGCCGTTCCGCGTAGAACGGCCATTCTACATAGAACGGTCGTGTTGGGATGAGGTAGAACAGTCGTGCCACGTAGAATGGCCGTGTTGAGATATGGTAGAATGGCTGTGCCGTGTAGCACAGCCGTGCTAATATAGACCAACATGACCGTGCTAGGTGGCACGACCGTTCTATCATATTCTAAGACTCTATTGAGTCAGTTTTTTAGAGTCAGTTATTTAGTAAAAAACCGTCCTTAGAAAGAATCTTTAGAGTCAGTGATTTAGTAAAAAACTGACATTATAGGGTTTAGGTACAGTTTCATTTCTGATTTGGGTTTAGTTTTTGAGAGCCCATAGGGTCGGTTTGTACTATACAAGGTCGGTTTTTTTGGTTAAAAAACCGACCCTATAGAGCAATTTCTATAGCGACGACCACTTAGGCGACGACTGAAAAGTGACGCTATAGGCTTAAAAAAATCGACTCTATCGACCGTTTTTGTACTAGTGTAAATGTAATCAGCCGTGTAGCGTATTTGCTTAAGGTTGAAATATGAGAATTCATTAGTTGATGTTACTCTGCTTAGCATATCCTAGAAGGATAAATGTTATACATGTACTTTAATTCCTCATTGAATAAGTATCATGCTGCTTTATCAAGTTATAGCTGATATGCTTTGAACAAGAACACTGCTCTAATCTATTTAGACATTGATCTATCTGCTGTTGAATATATAATTCCTATGCATAGTTTTATTTAATTAAACTACAATAATAATGTTTTGGCGGAGAGTTATATCTCTCGATAGGGAAATTTACAATTGTCTCACCCCCCTGGGATCCACATTTTTAGGTGGACGCGGACGAGGAGGAAGGAATCCTTAAGTAGGTGAAGGACACCAACAACAGCAGTAGAAGAGAACGGCAGTGATTTCTCAGGTGGAAACACTGGCTGTCACATCTTGTATATGTGTATAGAAAGTCCTATGTGTCGTCTTTGTACTCTCAAGTCCCCGGAGTAATAGTTAGTGCTTTTGAGATTTTGTCTTAGTGCCTCGAGATTTTATACTGCCTCTATATAGTTTAACAGGGCAGTTGATGCTTGTAATTCTCAGGAAAAGATGATACATGACATGTACTTGTGAACTAGTATGTAATTAAATTACTTCAGTTCTTTATGAAAGAGTTTTCCTATGTGTGTATCTATGTGTAATATGGTTTTAGTTTTTAGTAATTTTCGATAATCCACTGCTAACGAACACTTCTGTTTAAGTAAATCATGTTTTGTTCGAACGATACGTCACATTGAGTGTAGTGATTTTAGGTCAAAGAATCACACTCACCACCATCACTGTGAGAACTGATTGTGACTACCATGTCATGGTTCCATGTGTCAAACTCATGGTGAGTCTGTCTGGTAAACTTGTTCTCTAACAAGTACCTATGTGTTTGGTTTGATATCTTCATATCATGATTAATGAGATTCTGTCATCAACCAACACCACAATCTAGTCTTGTGTGTCATTATTGTCTATCTACCTTCCACAATGACATCTGACTAGGGACATAATAAGAATGTACAAACTCTTAGCATCTGTATGATCTCATCATTCAAGTCCTTAACATGAAAGCATACGCCATTGAGTATTGTCATTCTCTAGACATTCAATATGTTCTATCATTATCTCATATGACTGAACTAGAAAGAATGGGAAGCTTGACTTTGATGTTTATCAAATCAATCTTAATGTATCCCACCAATCATCCCATGATTGGCTCTCAGGGCATACATACCAACAGACTCCCACTTGCACTGTGAGAAAATCACCATTGAATCATATTCATAGTGATCTTCAAACATGTCCCACATGTTATTGTTCTCTAGTGCTAATGTAGTGAGTTATGGCAACACCTTACAAAAGTAGGTATTAATTGCATGTCTCTCATCTCTTCGTTGTATGTCACACATATGAGATGGAGTTGCCGTAATATGCGATCTAGTATTCCTTTTCAAACTTTTAGCCACATTACATGACCAAGTACTCCTTACTTGTCATCAATGACTAGAATATCTATAAGTTCATCTCTATGAACTTCCAGATCCATATAGTATCCACTACTATTCTCTAACACACAGATACTCGGCATATCCATTTAAACGACTTTATTGGAATGTTTCCATTTATCAACAAACATTCACTTTTATATATCCCATATATATATATATATATATATATATATATATATATATATTGTGATTAATTTTCTGTCCTTTTCAGAAGTTTGCATCAGTATAACCTTTTACAGTGAACCCTTCCTTATTTCCATAGAACTAGTATTTCTCAAATACTTATCAAGTTCTTATGTTATATCCAATAACCCTTACTGGAACCAGAAAGACATCCACTCATCATGTCCCACATACGAGTTATCAGGATGAGCATATCATATTGTCATGTCCTACATACAAGATGATGAATGCATTTTATTCTTTCTATGTCCTATACATGCAAGATAATGGGATGATTACATACATGATAGATCCATATCTATTCTTAGTGTTCCCATTCTTCATAAGAATTGGACACTTGGCTCTGGGTTACTAAATCCATGTAACATGGATAAGTTTTCTCCCACTGGATCTGTACATATTGAACCCTTCAGTATAGATTGCCAATGTATGCTCTATCTTTTCAGGTCAAGAGGTTTTTGAGAACTATCTCTATAGATCTCTATTCCTATTACATAGGAAACGTCTCTATCTTCCCTAAAGATACCACTTTGGATTTCCATTCTTAGAACATCTCATTTCACATCAACATGTGGAATGTGAATATGCTCCCACTAAATCACAGATCCCTTCTTTATCTTTGACATATCAGTCAAACCCTTTGACTATATCATCAAAGTAAAGATCCTACTCTGAGTTGCTTGTACTTAATCAATCACATTGATTAATCCAATATAACTTATAGACTTCATTTGCATTAATGGATTCATAAACCTTATAGGTTGTGTCACGTACACATCCTTGTTTTATTCCTCATAGGAATGTGGTTTTAGTATCTGTATGCCAAATCTTTTAGTCATTAAGTTGTAATCAACAAGCATCATCCTTCTCAAAATGTTATCCATGTGTCTTAATACTTAAGACTCATTTGCACTTATGGATTTCATCCCAATGGGTGCTACCATCAAGGTCATACCTTATGGTTCACATGGAAGTCATTTAGGATGTAATGGTCATAAAACATAACTCAAAATACGGTTCCTCATATTCATCTAGATAGTTGACTCATCACATGACCAACTCATCACATAGATAATCGAAGTGTTTCTATCAAGGATATAAGAACTCACAACTCCTTGTGATTCTTAATGTCCTTTATTAGTGTGGGGTATTCTTTATTTAAGAAGAAATATGTTATTTGAAAATCATCCTCTAACTCCTTAGAGTATGACTCGTTTTGATTTAAACATCACCATGCCTTAATCATGAGTTCACTATGATACACTATCATAATCACTCATAAGGATCTCAAACATTTGGTCCAAGTATTTCATTCATTGATCTCATCAAGAATTGACACTTTACCCAATTCGTACTTCATCTATGATATTCTTGAACACTTCAAGATATTCATATTGGTATTTCTCTAAACACCATTTGAAGTACTAGCATTAATTCTAATAGGTATGTAAATACATCACATGTATTATACCTAATAGGATAATCAATCTTCCACTACCACTAGTGAAGATTGATTAATCATGTCTAAGAGATTCATGTCTCTTACTGGTTCTCTAACCAAAAGAGTCTAGATTTATCCATCATATGGAAACTAGAAATGAATTTCTCATGATTTATGCTAATTTATATGTTTGAGTTATCAATCACTTTTTGGTATCGCTTATCTTATGCATACCAAGTACCAAAAGATAAACAAGGCATTGCCACAAAGATTGAAATGTCAACTTTATTAATTGTCATCATTTTCATACAATATGCAAAAATTAAGATGTTTCTATCCATTGGCAAATATGAAATAGCAGATTAGAACTCTATTACATGCATTCAAGGGTAAAAATAAACTAAAGTACTCCTATCTATGGCGGCAACATTTGCCCCATTTATTGGGTGCTTTACACTTTATATCTTGGTATCATATATCTCAAAAAGTGTTACAAGTTTATTTCATGACACCTTCAGGTTGGAGACGTCTATCGCCTCCTTCTTCTTTAGTTCTTCCAGATAGAGTGGACAATTCCTTTTCCAATGTCCTGGATTTTGACTATGGTGGCAATTGCCTTTCTTGGTCACGCCTCCCTTGGCCTTGAGAGCTGAAGACGACTTGGGCTGCTGGCTAGCATCAGAACCTTTCTTATCCTTGCCTTTGCCCTTGCTCTTGGACTTGCCTTTGTTTCTGATCATCATCACAGACTTAGGCTTGTCCTTCTTCATTTGTGCCTCAGCTTTCCTCAACATGCCCAACAACTCTGTCAATGGCTTGTCAAAGTTGTTCATGTTGTAGTTCATCACAAACTGATTGTAGGATTTTGGCAACGATTGTAGTATCACATCAATAGCCAACTCTTGGCTCAGGGGAAATCCCAGTCTTGTCAGGTTCTCCACATGCCCAATCATCTTGAGCGTGTGACGACTAACTGGATCTCCTTCTGTCATGATGCACTTGAACAACACCTTGGAGACATAATATCTCTCTTACCGTGCTTGATCTTCATACATGTTCTTGAGATGCTGAATCATCTCAATGACACCCATGTTCTCATGTTATCTCTGCAACTCATGATTCATGGAGCACAACATCAAGCACTTTGCATCAATGGCATCGTCAGAATGCTTCTTATAAACATCCCTTTCTGCCTTAGGTGCGGTAGGAGCAGGTTCCTCTAGAACTGGAGTATCCAGGACATAGAGCTTTCACTCTTGAGTGAGAACAATTCTCAACGTCCTAAACCAGTCATGGAAGTTAATCCCATTCAGCTTGTCCTTTTCAAGGACCGATCGCAATGAAAAGTGATTGATGTTTGTTGTAATTTATACTACAAAAAGAAATATATGCAATTTCGTCCAAAACTCAATTTTGACTTATTTTATTGATTTGAAAGGTTGACGATATAATTAGGACTTTAATTAATTATGGCTCCCACTATTTTTTTTTCAAATTGATAGCCCTCACCATCAATTCGGAAGATTGCAGCGTATAATCTTCTAGTGGGTCAAGATCCTGAAATCCTCTAAGTCATGGACCGGCTAGGGATGTCACCCACAACTTAGATCTTCCAGGTAGGCAACGTTTACCAATTGCATCATATGCAACTCCTTGCCATGATCACCTCCATGCCTCAAGGTGCTAGATCCTATCTAGGTCACCTTGTTAAGTCGGACCCAAAGCCAACACGATGAATATGCACCCTGCTAGGATAGACCCACATATCCATCCTTCACGCTTCCATGAGATACACGGTGTACCACGCTAGGGCGTGCCCACACTTGGTCGGTCAAGCTTTTCATGTGTGTCATATTTGGAAGACATCTAAAACTTTAATATTTAATGAGAGATTTGGTTTTATAGGTACATATACATATCCAATCACCACAATACATAGTACGTATCATATACATTCTATATCCCACAGAAAACATGTGAAGAAATAAAAGCGATGATTATGGCCATCCTAATGTGATTCCTCGAGCCAAGAGGAATCACGATCATCTAGGTCTACATCACATGCAACCTTTCATGATGAAGTGTTATAGTCGTCCGAGTTGATCAACTCATCATATGAATGACCTGCTCGCCCTAGTCGGTCGTCTGGGTGCCACTAGACGATCAGTTGGCTCCTCCAAATGATCGGTTCACCCAATCATCGTGCATCTCCTCAGGCCGCCACCCGCTCTTCTCGCTCCATCAGCCGATCGTCTGGATCACCAACTGATCGGTTCACGCCTTGAACTGATCATCTCAATTGCATCAGGTTGTCCTCCATTCTTTGACATAACAAGAAATAAAAGATCTATCATATTTTTCATATAAATTGGGAAACCCCGAGTTACATTCGGGGGGAGCAAAGGTAGGAAAGAAATTTCGAGTTATCTCGAGTTACATCAAGAAAAGGAGGTAGGGAATCAGTGCGCAGAACGAGATGTAAGCAACCACATTCAACCAAGCACACAAACATAGGGTTTATTGGCCATAACCTCTCTATACATCCACCACAAAACTCGTTTAAGGGTGACACGTATCGAGTGCATTCATATTACATATCATATATGTATATTGGGATTTGTGGATTTAGGATTGGACATGCACAAAGCCAATTTTATTCGAATAATATGCAATAAACAAAGGCAACAAACCAAAATCATTCATATCGATAATCCTAAAGCATAGAGCAGTTGGTGTGGCTCTAATACTACTATTGGGTTTTAGGGGAGACAGAGAAGGCAGCGGAAACAAAAATATTTCTTCTCCCAAACCCAGAATAAAGGAATCGCGTCAACGTCTATACAGTAGGAAAGATAGTTTGTAGAGACATACCTTGTCACGAGGCTTATTCGACGACGTTACCTCACGACTTGCACAGTCTTCACCTCCTATCTTGGACGGTGTCAAAGCAGCTTATGGTCTTACCGGGACTGTCAGGATTGACAGTTGTCCTCCGAGCGGCAGAAGTCTCCCGCCTCTGAAGTAGTCCACATGGACCACCTGGAACTCTGATCTCCTTGTCTCACAAGGAATCAGAATGAGTCACACCCTCCTATCATCGTACTAGTCACCAACACACTCTCCTACAACTAGTTGCTTTTCTACAGTTGTCTTTCCCTTGCTATGCCTCCCTTATCGGGTAGCACTTGTTCGGGCTCTCTCGGTTACCACAACCAGAGAGAACGACAACTTTGCAAAGCAACTGGTGTTCTGAGTTGTTGTTTTTGAGAAGCCCCCAATACCCCTATATATATAGGAGGGTCATGGGGCAGGGTTCTCTTCCCCGGGCGATGCAGGACTAAAGCAGGAGTAGAAGGGTTCGAGATTTTCCATAAAACAACCAATTTGCGCTAGCTGAACCGATCGGTTCACACCCTGAAGTGATTGTTTCGGGCCCTGAGCCGATCGTTTGGGACCTGAGCTGATCATCTAGTGCTCTGAGCCAATCGGTTCATGTCTGAGCCGATCAGTTCATGGTCCTAATCCAACTCAAATTGACTTCCATATTTGTTTCTGATTAATCAAATATTAATCCTTGTCCAAATCAAATTTATACAAGTGAAACAAATTGTATTTGCAAAATAGTCTTCTGACTTTCTAAATGATCTCGGTTGGTCCACAAACCGACCAGTTCAAAAATTGAGTCGATCGTTTCATGACACATGAGCCGATCGACTCATAGCTTGAGATGATCAGTTCATCAACCTGAGTCGATCGGTTCATCCCATGAGCCGATCGGTTGGGGCAGCAGACTATGAAAAATCAGTCAATTGCAGTTTCAATCAATCTGATACTCTAATCAATCAGTCCAACACCTTGAACACTATGATATTGATCTATCAATTGATTGAGTGTTTAATTGAACTATTAAACTCCTTTAATAATCAATCTAAACATCATTTGTGGATAAACTCCTCTTCCAAGTTAAATCCTATGTGTGTGACCCTGCAGGTCCATTTCACGTTGGTAGTGAAAGTCCATAACACTTATGCCTTCACAAGCAAAGAGTGGTTCCTAGTCACACATCAGTGCTATCCAGGTGAAATAGAAAGTTGGAGAACAACTTTCAATCCTACAATTCATGAATGGTGTTACAGCGAATGTATAATTGCTTGGTCACTGATATTCCGAATGAACTCAAGGCATGGAACAATCATCCTGTCAACATTCATTCACTTTCTTGATCTCAGAGTAGATTATAGGAGATATGTATGACATCAATATCACATACTGATATACACATGCATGCATGCCTATCTCAATCCTACTCATCAAGTGGCCATGGACATCAAACTCCCTCAGGAGGGACAAATCCCATATCTATCACTCACCCCTCAAAAGCCCCATGTGTTAATGCCATCCAATCATCACCTTTATAACAACCCATGTTTCAGGACTGCGTTTGATGATGTCAAAGTGTACCCAGCGACATGTGTTGAGTGTAGTGATTTTAGGTCAAAGAATCACACTAACCACCATCACTATGAGAACTGACTGTGACTACCATGTCATGGTTCCATGTGTCAAACTCACATTGGGTCTTTCCGGTAAACTTGTTCTCTAACAAGTACCTATGTGTTTGGTTTGATATCTCCATATCATGACTAATGAGATTCTATCATCAACCAACACCACAATCTAGTCTTGTGTGTCATTGTTGTCTATCTACCTTCCACAATGACATCAGACTAGGGACATAATAAGAATGTACAAAATCTTAGCATCTATATGATCTCATCGTTCAGGTCCTTAACCTGAAAGCATATGTGATTGAGTATTGTCATTCTCTAGACATTCAATACGTTCTATCATTATCTCATATGACAGAACTAGAAATAATTGGAAGCTTGCATTTGATGTTTATCAAATCAATCTTAATGTATCCCACCAATCATCCCATGATTGGCTCTCAGGGCATACATACCAATAAGAACAACCGACCATTTATCATTTGTAGGATCATCGATATAAAATACTTGTTTCGCCTGTGATGCTAATATGAATGGTTCACCCTTCTCGCCAATCTTTTCAAAGTTCACTAAAGTGAAACCCAATTCATCCACTATAACTCCTTTGTTGTTATCAACCCAATTACATTTGAAGAGAAGAATTCTGAAATCTATGTAGTCAAACTCCCATATGTCTTCAATGACACCATAATATGACATTTTAGCTTCACGTGGACTCTTATTCTTTGCACTTGCAAAAAACATAGTCGACGCTTGAAGGGTGACCCACTATTTTGGATGACACTCTTATCATCTTGGCACTTTGTGTAATATGTGAATCCATTAAAGTCATACCCTTCATAAGACATAACATTCAATTTTGGTTTAAAGGCGAGGCATTTGATAGTTTTAGTAATATCATCTGGTGTTTGTGATAGTTGATGTAAGACTTTATCTTCAAACCTCTTAATAAATATCTTGTTATGCAATCTAGCAAGCCACATTGAATTGGCTCGAGGATATTGTCTCTTGATGAAATTGGTATGTTCCTCCATATAAATAGTCACTTCATCCATGTTGTGTAAAATATACAAGTGACCTTGTTCCAACTGCTCACAGCTGATTACTTTCACCCGTGATCCCAAAATTCCTTTGCCAAATTGCTCCTCAATATTCTTGTCATTACCAAGAGTGTCATTACCACTCAGAAAGTCATTGCAAAATTCCATAACCTCTCTCGCCACATAACCCTCAATAATACTCCCTTCAGTCTAATAATGGTTTTGAACATCACTTTTAAAAATGCTCATGTATCGTTCAAAGGGATACATCCAATGCAAGAAAATTGGTCCCAACATTTTCACTTCCCTAGTCAAGTGGACAACAAGATGTACCATGATATCAAAGAACGAAGGAGGAAAATACATCTCAAGCTGACATACAGTAACAACCACTTCTCTTTGCAAAGTATCGAGAGTATCAGGGTCAATAACTTTGTTGCACAGACTGTTGAAAAAGAAACAAAGTCTGGTGGTTGCAAACCTTACATGCTTCGGCAATATAGATCGAATTGCCACGGGCAATATTTGTTGCATTAGAGTGTAACAAACATGAGATTTAAAGACCTATCAACTTCAGATCTTTCATTGATACCAATCTACGGATGTTGGATGAGTAACCCTGTGGCACCTTAACATTTACCAAGCATTCACAAAAAGCTTTCTTCTCTTTCTAGACAATGTGTAACAAGCGGGAGGTAAGTATGTTCTGCGATTTCCCATTTCACATAATTCCATTAATGCTGACCTTATTCCCATTTCACGTAGGTCTAGTCTGGATTTTATCCCATCTTTAGTCTTACCTAGTATATTCAACAGAGTACTAATGACACTATCACAAACATTTTTCTCAACGTGCATGACATCGATACAATGTCTGACTGTCAAAGAACTCCAATAAGGAAGATCCCAAAATATTGAATTCTTCTTGAATAAAGATTTGTCACTCCATGTGGCCATAGTACATTTTGATCTCTTACCAAATTCATTGACAAAGTCTTTTACTCTTTCGTAAACAACCTCCCCCGGTATAGGTTTAGGTTCACTTCGTTCCTCATTCCATCCCTTGAATGCTTTGTGCTTCCTACGATACGGATGGAATTGTAGAAGAAACCTTCGATGACCAAGATATACAGTCTTGCCGTCATGTTTTAGTCTTGTTGAATCAGTGTTCTCTTCACATATAGGACACGCTTTAGCTCCTTTGGCACTATATCCAGACAAATTCCCATATGCTGGAAAGTCATTAATAGTGCAAAACAACATAGCATGCAAATGAAATATCTCTCTTCATGAAGCATCATAGGTCATCACACCTTCACCCCAAAGTTTCTTTAAGTCATTAATCAAAGGTTCAAGATAAACATCGATATCATTTCCAGGTTGTTTAGGGCCCGATATCAACAACGACAGCATAACATACTTATTTTTCATACACAGCCAGGGAGGAAGATTGTATATAACAAGCGTGACTAGCCAAGTATTATGTTGGCTACTCAATGTCCTGTATGGATTCATCCCATCTGCACAAAGCCCAAGTCTTAGATTCCTGACTTCTTCACCAAATTTAGGGTACAATAGGTCAATCTTCTTCCACTGTGGGGAATCAGATGCATGTCGTAGGATCCCATCATTATTTTTCTTAACATATGCATGCCACCTCAAATTCTTCGCATCTATCAGATTGGCAAACAAGTGCTGAAATTGTGATATTATAGGTAGAAACCACATCACCTTGACAGGAGAACCAGTTTTGGACTCCCCCAAAGTAGTCAATTTATACCATGGTGCACCACATTTTGGACAATCTTTCAAATCCACATAGTCCTTTTGAAATAATACACAATCATTCGGGCATGCGTGTATCTTATTGGCCTCCATTCCCATTGGGCACAACAATTTCTTTACCTGGTATGTCGAGACTAGCAGCTTGTTTCCTTTAGGAAGCATTTCTTTCAACAAAGACAACAATGACGTGAAGCTTTTGTCGCTCCATCTATTGTTAGCTTTCATCTTATACAATCTCAACACAGCTCTAAGCTTCGTAAACTTAGTACAACCTATGTATAACGGTATCTCAACATCATGCACAATGTTTCTAAACATGGGAGGTGGATCGGTTTTGGTGTGCTCTACCCCAAAACTATCCAACATCGCATCAACGATGTCTACTGGAACTGGTTCGTTCACATCTACATCATCAGAGGTAATAACTTCTTCCATCCAAGCACTGCTATCAACATCCACTGGTTTTGGGTTTGAAATTTCTCAATGCCAGCGCCATTCTGTATAACCTTGTACAATCATGTTGCACATGACATGAATTTTGATTTGGTCACCAGTGTTGACTTTCAAGTTGTTACCGCAATGCCTACATGGATAGTAGAACCTATCTCCATGTTGTTTCCTATGTTCCTCGACAAATCTAATAAACTGATCAAGACGTGAAATAAACTCTGGGGTGCAGTGATTGCGAATGGACATCCATGATCTATCCATTCTATGTTCAAATAGAAAACAAGTATATATTATAACAAGATTAGGGTCTAGGGTTAAAAAATTAGAGTTTAAGAATGGCTAAAACTTTAGGGTGGTCTTATATATAATTAATGGTTAAAACATCCTAAGTGAGATTAGGTGTTCAAGAACAGTCCCAAACTGGGGACTATCTAAGATTTATTCCTATTGAGTAAATCTTGGACGGGTTTCTAGGCCAACAAATACATGTGTTGTCATTCTTATATATAATAAATGTGTACCACCTATCCCATTATTGAACACCTAATCTCACTAGTAAGTGTATAATGTGTATTGGGTTTTCAAGAAAATTTCAGCAGCATTTCCCCGTTGTTCTCCAAGTACACATGTACTTAGAGAACAAACGGGGAAATGCTACCGAAATTTTCTTGAAAACCCAATACACATTATACACTTACATCCTAAGTAAGATTAGGTGTTCAAGAACAGTCCCAAATTGGGGACTATCCAAGATTTACTCCTATTGAGTAAATCTTGGACGGGTTTCTAGGCCAACAAATACATGTGCTTTCATTCTTATATATAATAAATGTGTACCACCTATCCCATTATTGAAAACCTAATCTCACTAGTAAGTGTATAATGTGTATTGGGTTTTCATGAAAATTTTGGCAGCATTTCCCCATTGTTCTCCAAGTACATATGTACTTAGAGAACAAACGGGGAAATGCTATCGAATTTTTTTTGAAAACCCAATACACATTATACACTTACATCCTAAGTGAGATTAGGTGTTCAAGAACATTCCCAAACTGGGGACTATCCAAGATTTACTCCTAATGAGTAAATCTTGGATGGGTTTCTAGGCCAACAAATACAACACCAGTCCCTTGTTAACAACCCCATTCAACACAC
Source organism: Alisma plantago-aquatica (assembly GCA_963693085.1). NCBI lineage: Eukaryota > Viridiplantae > Streptophyta > Magnoliopsida > Alismatales > Alismataceae > Alisma > Alisma plantago-aquatica. Next base: position 200,475,902 of record OY856412.1, read on the forward strand.
AATTTTCATATAAAAACACTTGTGGATAGCCATAACAACATATCAATGCTTCCTAAATTAATCAATGTATTATTTTATATATAACACAAATCTGGTGGGTATAACATAGCAAAAAACTCAACATGTCACAACAGAAACATGTCCTTAACCTAATATACAGATATTTGTAACATAACTCATTAGGAAGAGAGACCATGAAACACCATGCATTGATTTGAAGTTTTCTTTCCCATCTAAGGTTATTTGCAATTTCATGCTTGTTTCATTATCTTTCTTTCTAGTATTTCTACTTGAATTGCATATATAATCAATTTCATATAGATAACCACCGCATTATGTTACTAATCATTACTTCATATTATGTCCTATGTAATTTTTACTTAAATAGGAATATGTCCATTTCTCTCCAAGTGACACATTAATACCTTATGAATGTTTAGATGCATTTATACTATCAATTCCTAGGGTTTATTTTTTTATAGTAGCAAAATATAATAGGGGTTATTTTGATCATTTTGTTACTAAAAATTGCATGTCTCTATGTAACTTCCATAACTAAACTATGGTAATAGATAAAAAATTATATCTCAATTGATAAATAAAAGGGTAGATTAGAACCCTAATGTACTCAAACATGTATAAGATCCAACCCATTGCCCGCACCCTGAGGGTAGGGGGGCAGGAGAAGGAGCAAGGAGTAAAAGAGGAGGAAGATGGGTACCACGAGCAGGAGCAGGAGCAGAGGAAGAAGAGGCGCCAGAGGAGCAGGAGCAGGAGCAGAGGAAGAAGAGGCACCAGAGGAGCAGGAGCAGGAGCAGGATGCGGCGGCGGTGAGCGGGTGGCGACGGTGAGCGGGCAACGGTGGCAAGCGGGCGATGGCCAGAGCAGGAGCAGGAGTAGAGGAAGAAGATGTGGAGGACCAGAGGAGCAGGTGGCAACAACAACAAGAGGAAGAAGAGGAGCATGCGGCGGCATGCACAAGCGGCGACAGCAGTGGCAGCAACAAAGAAGGCAGACCAGCAGTGGGGAAGGTGGAAGAGCAGACGGCGGCAGAATCACCAGACCCAAGTGAAATAGACAATGAAATAGAGAAAGGGGAAGAGTCTGGCTTAGCGTGGGTGTTATTAAGTTAACAATAGGCATCAGTTATTACCATAAACCGACGCTTAAAACTTTAGGCGTTGGTTACGACCAACACACTGATACTTATGTTCACTGATAGTCGTCAGTTCCAAATAGAAAAACTGACATCTATCTATATATGACGACAAAAAATAAATGTTCTCAAATTATGACCATAGGCGTCGGTTCCTAGAAAAAACCGACGTCCATTGGACAATCTTAACCCTACAATTTTTCGCGGGGAAAGCATGCGAAACCTTATCCGCGTCGGGTTTTCCACAAAAATTGATGACCTTTGGAGGTAATTTTTTTTGTCGTTAGGCGCCATTTATTAGGTAAAAAACCGACGTCGTATGTGAAACTTTGGGGGGTAATTTTTTTTCGCTCAAAAAATTGGATTTTGCGGGCTATGTTAGGTGTCGGTTCGTCTTAGGGAGCCGACGCTTAATAAAAAGTGATACCCGTGTCTGGCCGGTCTTCAAATATAGATGTCAGTCTCTGTAATTAGCCAACGTTGTAGGGTTTAGGCATCAATTTTCAGTAATAAGACGTCTCTAAATGTGACGTTATAAGTTATTTATGTAGTAGTGAAGAACCGCCACCATCAGATTGCCATACTCTGTTGAGCCGTCAGTAGGCAATGACAAAAGTGGTCCTTCAATTGATGAAGGGTTGTGAATTCATCAAGGACTGGGGATTCTAAAACCTTCAAAAGGTTGTACCCTACATGATTGTCAGTTGTTGTCTTGTTGGACCAATTGTAGATGACTTCTGATGGTCAGTTTGCTCATGGTGGATTCCATCGATTATTGGATTTTCAGTGCCAACAATTGATGGTATGGCTGTGTAACGGGTAGCCAATGATTTTGTACAAGCAATGAGTATTTATTAACTATTTAAGGCAATGAGGAAACACAAAAAAATAAATGTAGAAATATCTACATAAGCCTATGCTAATAATGGAAATGAAGGAAAAAATAGGCAAGTAACATCCACAAAACTGGATGTTATCAGGAGGGGAGTGAAATAGATTAAAGAGAAGTGAAGAGGAAAGTAATGTGAGACATGTTGTATGTAGGGAAGGGAGTAGAGGAGGGATGTAAGGAGGAAAGTAATGGGACAGAGGAGAAATGAAGTGAAGAGGGTAGGCAAAATATAAAGCCATATAGAAAACGAATGCTATGTGTAATTACTAAATATTGGTTACATTATCCAAAACAAGAGGCATCGTAAATGTAAAAATATGCACATAATCACAAAAATATGTGCATATCCCTACAAGGATGCAAACAATAAAGAAAAAAATATGACGCACATATATGAAGATATTGGATACATGAGCCCAAGGAAGATGCACATTTTAAGTAAAAATATGTGTGTAGTCACCAAAAGCAGGCACTGAACCCCCAAAATGATGTGAAATCACAGGCAAGATATGTTGCACATATAGAAAAATAGTGGGCTCATTAGCCCAAAGAAGAGCTCATTTAATACAAAAATATGCACATAATCACCAAAAGGGGCATCAAATCCCAAAATGATGTGACAACATAAAAAAATATGATGCACACAATAAAAAAATATTGCACACATGAGTCTAAATAAGAAGTGAATTTCATGCAAAAAATACACCTAGTCATCAAAAGGAAGAGATATATTAAAAATAATGTGAACAACATGAGTTGCACATATACAAAGTTATAGACCCACTAGCCCAAATAAGATGCACATTTAATGCAAAAATATGTGTGCAATCACTAAAATGAGATGTGAAATTCCCAAAATGATACAACAACATAGAAAAATATGATTCACATAGATAAAAAAAGGCACATTATCCCATACAAGAGGCATATTTCATAGAAAACTTGTGTATAATCGCCAAAAGGAGCAGACAATGTAAATTGTTCATATAGAAATACAATGGGCACATTAGCACATATAAGTGACACAATTAGTATAAATGTATGCATGCAATCATGAAATAACATGCCAAATCTCTAAAATGATTCAAAATCATTAGAAAATATGATGAACATATAGAAAAGAGTGGGCACACTAATTCAAATAAGAAAAACACTTCATGGAAAAACATACGTGTAATCACCAAATGGAGGTGTCATATACCCAAAACTATGCAGACTCTACAAGCCACACATATAGAAAAATAGTGGATGAATTTTGCCCAAATAAGAGGCACATTTAATGCAAAAATGCACACATCTAGTTCAAAAGCATGTATGTGATTACTAAATAGATGAACCAAATCTTCGACTATTACAAAAAAAGTATGCACTTGAACCCAAAAGATATGTGTGTTCCATGCAAAATTATGCACCTAATTACCAAAAAGATGCATATAATCACTGCTACTTTGATCCTCTCCCCACATTACTTTTCTCCTCTATCATTACTACTTCCCTCCTCTTCAAAAGACAGTATGTGTTTGAAAGAAAGTGATTAAGGCAGAGAGAATGTGTTTAGGAGAGAGAGAGGGAGGGAGGAAGAGAGAGAGAGGGAAGTATGTGTTTGTGTGTGGAAGGGAGAGAGAGGAAGGCAAGGGGCACGTGGGATGGTAGGTGGTAGGGTTGTCAATGGGTAAGGGTAAACCCATTTACCCTTTACCCATACCATGTAGGGGAAGGGTAAGGGTATAGGATTTTCTTACCCGATACCCTCTAACCTGCTACTTTAGTGGGTAAGTGTCATGACCGTCTCGCAAAAATAAGATTAACTAATGCGGAAGCGTTCATCAAGCAGCGGATTAGCAAAAATCACTAAGAATTAAAACTTTTTGCAAGGAGATCCACACATAGTAAATCTTTTTCTTCAAGAGACAAAGTATAACACATTTACTTTTTGGATCAAAGGTACATATCATGCATCATCTCTTTTTGAGAATTACAAGCATCAGCTGACCTGTTAAGCTAAACACAGGTAGTATAAAATCTCGAGACACTAATCCAAAATCTTGAAAGCACTAACTACTACTTCGAGGACCTGAGAGTACAGAGACGACACATAGGACACTATATACAACTATACATGTCATGACAACCAATGTCTCCACCTGAGACTTCACTACTGTCCCTGCTGCTACTGCTGTTCTTCACCTACTGAAGGATTCTTTTCTCCTCGTCCGCGTCCACCTAAAAATGTGGTTCCCACGGGGTGAGGCAATTATAAAAATTTCCCCAGCGAGAGTTATAACTCTCCACCAGAAACATTATTATTGCATCTTAAGAAGATAAATATGAACAAGGTAATCATATTTATTTGACAACGGATATTTTAATTTCTAACAGATTAGAACATTATTCTATATCAGAAGCATTGCAACTATAACTTGATAGAATCAACATGTCACTTATTCTTTGATGAGTATGAAGAACATGTATAACATATAATAAAACTACATAATCATTACCACTGCATTAACTCTTTTCAGGCTTAGATCATATATCTAAAACCTGGCATTATCATTGTGGAGTCATGGCCCATAGCCATACTCTTTTCATAAAGTGTTGGGATCTTAATCCCTCATTTCAACACTGGGAATTCTCATCCCTTCACAATTTCAATACCATAACCATGAAATCTAGGGTATTCAAACCCTTAGCTCATCACCTGAGCATTTTTATCACTTTCTCAGGTAACTAACACCTTTAGGTCATCTGATCAAGGTAAATATGATACTTGCTACACAAGCATCCATCATGGCACTTGAGGCCCATTAACTCTCTTGCCACCTCTTACCAGGCACAAGGTATATTATGGCACACAAGGCCCAATAAACAAATTCAAACTAATAACACATCATATCCCATACCTGGCTATGCTCATCATCTCATGATACCTGCATGGTTAGCACATATGATAGCAACACATTAATTATCTATCAATACCATGCAAAACAAATGTATCATTATTTCAAGAGTATCACCCTTATTCCTTTATCAGGTTTAGGGTTTTCCATCACATATCTCATGTATCCTTCATCCAATTATATTGGACTTATAACACATCAAGGTATATGACCATATTAGGTCACTATCAATCATCTCCAAGTCCATCATGGAGCACCACGACAGTGCAACCAGGAACGGACGTGCAAAGAAAGTCACCACGGCCGTGCTACCTTGCACGGTCGTGGAAAGTGAATCCACCATGACCGTGCTACCTTGCACGGTCATGCAAAGGGAGGTTACCACGGCCGTGCTACCTTGCATGGTTGTGCTACAGGAGTTCACCTCATGAATCATATGCAAGTATGAATTCTATTCTCTCATTAGGGATTAGGGTTTCACATACCATCTCCCTTCTTTAGAATAGGGATTGCATATAGCATCACCCTTCATTAGGGTTTCATATCACATTGCCCATAATTAGGGTTTACTAATCATTCCCAATTAGAGTCTCTCATGAAATCACCCTCAATTAGGGTTTCACATGGATACACCCTCAACTAGAGTTTCACATGTATACACCCCCAACTAGGGTTTAACTTGGATACACCCTCAACTAGGGTTTCACTTGGGTACACCCTCAACTAGGGTTTACTATTCGTCCTGAATAGTAATTTCATATGTGGACAACCTCTTATTAGGGTTATACATGTAAATCAGCCTCAATTAGGGTTTACATCATGTATTGGATCCATGCATTTGTTATGCATTATTGATTAGTACCATTAAGGGTATCTCTCACCTAATTACATTAGGTTTCCAAAAGGGTTTGATCAATTAGACCTTCAATAACATGAGACATCCAAATAGATTGATCAATGGAACCTTCAATTGCACTAGGTATCCATTTGGATTAGTCAATTGAGTCTTTAATTTCATTGGGTACTCAATTGGATCAATCCATTATTCCTTCAATTACATTAGATACTCAATTGGATTAACCAATTGATCCTTCAATTGCATTAGGCATCCAATTGAATTAACCAAATTAATCCACAAACAGTTTGAAACTGTTTAAGCAAAAAGTTTTGAAACTGCATGGACTTGAAACCGCATGGATCTCAAACGGTTTGAGGCCATTTGGACTCAAACGGTCCTGAGTCCGTTTGGTCCAAACCTCTCGAAACCGCATGAACCAAAAAGTCAATCAAGACTTCAACAACACTCAATTCCAATCAATGGAACTTCAATCAATTGGATCATCAATTCAATCATCAATTGAATCATGAACTCACCCCTCAATTGGGACTTCAATTAGGGTCTGATTTCAATGGGATTAGGGTTTATAATCACCAATTAGAGCTTTGAAGTTGATCATCAATCAAACTACTAATTGTGTTTCAATTGATTGCATTGGACCTTCAACCATTGAATTCATGGAACCAATCATCAATGGGACCCATGCTCATACTTCAATTGAGTTTAATAGGTCAACCTTCAACTGATTTGACCCTCAATTGTTCATCAATTAGGGTTTGATTCAATTGAATTAGGGTTTGGAGTCGATGATCCTTCAATACTAATCAATGTAAGACTAGTTACTTTGAAACCATAGAACCATCATCCAAATTGGGTATGACCTGACCCCAAACAGTCTTTAGGTCATTTGGATGACCTCCAAATGGTCTTGAGACCGTTTTCCCATCATATCATCAAAATCCAAGTCAACCAATTGAGGTTTGGATCATTGGATTGATCACCAAATCAGCAATTGATTACACTTTAACTTAGTAACATTGGATCATCAATTGCTTAACCATACTCACCCCTAGACCTCTAAACGGTCTTGGGTGACCTCCAAACGGTCTTGAGACCGTTTGGATGATCTCCAAACGGTCTTGAGACCGTTTGGCTCATCCAACCCTTGGATTCTAGTGAAATTCCATCAAGGATTGGTCTATCGAGTTGATTCAACAAATCAACACTTAATTGTAATATGATTTGGTACCTTTGGACCTTGAATTGGTCAACTATACTAATACCCAGACCTCCAAACGGTCTTGGGTGATCCCCAAATAGTTTTGAAACCGTTTGGGTGATCCCCAAATGGTTTTGAAACCGTTTGGGCCAATCAACCCAAAACATCATCTCAATCACTTGCAAAATCAGCAGTTAGCCGATTAGGGTTCATACCACAACTTTGGATCTTCAAACACATATCCATACTTGACCCTAGACCTCCAAACGGTCTTGGGGTGACCCCCAAACGGTCTTGAAACCGTTTGGGCTAATCAACCCAAAATCTCAAATCAACTCATTGAAATTTCAGCACTAATTTCAATTAGGGTTTGCCCAATTGATTAGCCTTCAACTCATGATTCCTTGTGAATTAACCCCTAAAATTTGGTGAGTCTTTAACCAACATAATTATAAACAGTAATATCAAACTTTCAACCCTTAGTCAAGCATTCAAACGGTTTTGAAACCGTTTGCCCAGAAAGTTCAAGTTAATCAGGTTGAAAATCAGCACTTAATCCAATTAGGTTTACCTAATTGATTAGCCTTCAACTCACGATTCCTTGGGAGTTAACCCATCAAATTTGGTGAGTCATTAAAAAACATCATTAGGAGAAGTAATACCAAACGGTAAACCCTTGGTCAATGCACTAAAACGGTTTTGAAACCGTTTTCCCAAAAAGGTCAAGTTAATCAGGTTGACAATCAGCACTTAATCCAATTAGGTATACCTAAGTGTTTTGCCTTCAACTCACGATTCCTTTGGAGTTAATCCCTCAAATTTGGATGGTTATCCACCAACATTATGATGAACATAAATAACAAACGGTCAACCATTGGTCAACCATATCAAACGGTTTTGAAACCGTTTTCTCCCAAACAGTTTGCAAATTGTTTGGTTACCTAACGGTTTGGTGAAACCATTTGGTCCCAACTTCCAAATCATTTGCCCAAGATATTTGGGGAGGTGTGTGCTTATTATGATGTCATCATCATCAAGCTTCGTCCCTGAAGTTCTAACAACTTCTTATTTCATGAATTAACCATTTTCAACCAACAATTAATCAAGATAATGAAGGAATCATTGAAATTACAAGATTAATGGTTGAATAACAATGTAAAAGGGTTCAAGTTATAAAACCCGCCACCAATTGAGCTCAAAAGCTTGAAGATCACGGCAACAATGGTGAATGAAGCTCCCTTCACTATTCCAATGGCCGTCCTCAAGCTTTGAGTGAAAAGAATTGGTTAGGATTGAAGAGGAGATCGAAATAGGAAGAAATCCATAATTTATTTTTGATTTCCACCATGGAATCAAGGAGAAATGAATCAAGAACCTTACCAACAGGTTGGGAGTCGTCCTCCTGCTCCTCCCTAGCTCCTTGGTCTATTTTTGCAAGCAAGGGGAAGAAGGAAATCCGAAAAGGCCTTGGTTTGGGCTTGGAAATGGCACTTTTATAAGGAAATTGATGAGAGAGAAAATGCCTTATAAAAATTCATTTAATCCCAAAGATGTGGCCGCCTCTTCCCCCTTATCTTCCTTAGGGACGAGGCTATCTTGTTTGCCTTTTATCCCTCTCAATTATACATTATTTAAAGAAAAGCAAATCAAGCACCTTAAATCATATTATATTAATATCCATATGTGAGTGGATATTTCTTTCCTTCATAATAAGGTGAGTGGAGTTTCACCTCCTTAAGATCTTTTCGTTCCTTATCTTGGCAAAAGAACTTCCATCCTTATTCAAAATCAACCAATAACATTTTGGTTGAAGTTCCTTTAAGTAATACATTCATTTTTTTGCCCTAAATTAAATTAGGGTTTCGCTTAGGATTAAATCTTGATTATTTTAATATCAAGATTCTCTCTCCTCCAACTTAATTAAAATGAGGCTTTCCTCTCATTTCATTTTCTCTATATGATGCCAAGAAACATTAGGGACCTTATTTAAGTGGTAATTTGCATATTGTACCCTAGGTTTTGGGTAAGTTGCACATTATACCAAAACTAGGTTTTAATGCACAAGGATTGCTTTACAAGCTTAAACTTGATGCCCAAGCTTGTAAAAACCATACCACTACATCATATTCATTCTTATGATGTCTCAACATTAGACGAATATCTTATCATGCAACATTTGCAATTTAACCCCTCAACTTGGGTAATTTTCACTTTAGTCCAAAATAAGCAAACATTGCTTCAACATTGTTCAAATAGGACCAAAATTGAAACATACGTTTCTCATGAGCTCTAATTACTCTTCCCAAGATAATATTAAGAATCTACTCAACCTTATTAAGCAAAACATCTAGGGTTAATTCATAACCCATGTCAGGGATGTTACAAATTATAAACCCCTAACAAGGATTTCGTCCTCGAAATCCCAGGAAAAGGAGGGACAGATTGTTCATTAATCATGCCCTCAAGTCTCCACATCTCATCTTAATGTTATGGAGATACCATGGGTATGTAGATCACATAAAGTTCCTTCCATTAATTCAACCTTATCATTGTTTATGTTTATGCAGAGCATAAACCCCTGATATCCATACTATTGAAAGGAAGAAGCATAAAAGAACATACATCTATCATCACCTAAGAACATTTATCAAAGGGGAAAAAACATATATATCTAACAAAGATAATTTACTCAGTAATCCTTTATTCATAACATTTATTTAGGAAACTCTATGTAATTGGGAATGTTCACATGGTTCTTCCTATTAGTTGGGAATGCCACATAGCTTTTCCCTTTTGTTGGGGATGTCACATAGCTTTCCCCTTTTGGTTAGGAATGTCACATACATCTTCCCTTTTTGTTGGGGATGTCACATAGCTTTCCCCTATTGGTTGGGAATGTCACATAGCTCTTCCCTTTTTGTTGGAGATGTCACATAGCTTTCCCCTATTGGTTGGGAATGTCACATAGCTCTTCCCTTTTTGTTGGGGATGTCACATAGCTTTCCCCTATTGGTTGGGAATGTCACATAGCTCTTCCCTTTTTGTTGGGGATGTCACATAGCTTTTCCCTATTGGTTGGGAATGTCACATAGCTCTTCCCTTTTTGTTGGGGATGTCACATAGATTTCCCCTATTGGTTGGGAATGTCACATAGCTCTTCCCTTTTTGTCTCTTTATACTCTCTAGATTGTTTCAAAATGACTACTTGATCAGAGTAATAAAAAAGATAACAATCTAAGAGTTCCATACTTGCCTTATCTTCAATAATCATATACCTGGCCAGGGTATATAAGTATTGAGATTAGGTAGTATGCACTTTATTTACTATCATATTCCTCACTTTTCATATCATTATACACACATGATTTTCCATTATTGAATTTTTTTTTCTTCAGGCATCACTTCTAAATCTCATCTTTCAACACATAGATAAGGGAGATTATAAAACATTTTAAGGAACACTAACTAAGATATAAGTTCTTATTTCCCTTATGTCCTTATAGGACTAGTCAAAGGAATTCAAAAATAACTACTTTCATATCTTTAACACATAGAATCATAATATGAAGTATCAGATTGAATATATTTCATTTAAGTATCACCCCTCAAGGTCACCTACCACATTAGGTTAATTTCAACACATAGTGTCCAGTTACCTCATGTTGCTGCTTTTGCCTTACTTAGTGGCCACTTCCCTAGTGCACTATGCATTTATTGCACTGGTGACACCAAAAACTTGGGCTTTTCATAATATCTCAGCAAATATCTCTAAAATTATAGAGATCTTACCTTAATTCTCAGCTTATTGCTCCTCCTTGGGTACTATCATCACAGATGTACTTATCTGTCTAAACTTATGGCAGTCTACTTTCTTGCCATATGTTAATCTTTACATCATTTTCACTGTTCTAACATGACTATGTCACTCAGGAATCCTATCAAAGTCCACAGTTTATGCATTAAACACTGGTAACTTATGTTGTAATACTAGTATCCAGTCTTCTATATGAATTATTGTTGTCCTATCCTGCCCTTCAAGAGCATAACATAGGATTCTCTATCCTGATTAGGTCAAGGTGGAAATTCTCAGACACTTGTTCTCCTCTTGCCTGGTCCCATGCACCCTCTCCTGGTGCAACAACATTGCCCTTAGCAATGTGTTCCTCATGTTCTCCAATCATTTTCAAGTTCTTCTTCTCCTATGTGAGCAGAAGATACTATCTGATAAACTGGAAGACACTTAGAACAGACTCTACAACCTTAGTCCTATGTCTCTGTAGACTCAGCGAACCTAGAGCTCTGATACCACTATTGTCACGACTGTCTCGTGAAAACAAGATTAACTAATGCGGAAGCGTTCATCAAGCAGCGGATTAGCGAAAATCACTAAAAATTAAAACTTTTTGCAGGAGATCCACACATAGTAAATATTTTTCTTCAAGAGACAAAGTATAACACATTTACTTTTTGGATCAAAGGTACATATCATGCATCATCTCTTTCTGAGAATTACAAGCATCAACTGACTTGTTAAGCTAAACACAGGTAGTATAAAATCTCGAGACACTGATCCAAAATCTCGAAAGCATTAACTACTACTCCGAGGAGCTGAGAGTACAGAGACGACACATAGGACTCTATATACAACTATACATGTCATGACAACCAATGTCTCCACCTGAGACTTCACTATTGTCCCTGCTGCTACTGTTGTTCTTCACCTACTGAAGGATTCCTGTCTCCTTGTCCGCGTCCACCTAAAAATGTGGTTCCCATAGGGGTGAGGCAATTATAAAAATTTCCCCAGTGAGAGTTATAACTCTCTGCCAGAAACATTATTATTGCATCTTAAGAAGATAAATATGAACAAGGTAATCGTATTTATTTGACAGCATATATTTTAATGTCTAACAGATTAGAACATTATTCTATATCAGAAGCATTGCAACTATAACTTGATAGAATCAACATGTCACTTATTCTTTGATGAGTATGAAGAACATGTATAACATCTAGTCAAACTACAGAATCATTACCACTGCATTAACTCTTTTCAGGCTTAGATCACATATCTAAAACCTGGCATTATCATTGTGGAGTCATGGCCCGTAGCCATACTCTTTTCATAAAGTGTTGGGATCTTAATCCCTCATTTCAACACTGGGAATTCTCATCCCTTCACAATTTCAATACCATAACCATGAAGTCATGGGTATTCAAACCCTTAGCTCATCACCTGAGCATTGTTATCACTTTCTAAGGTAACTAACACCTTTAGGTCATCTGATCAAGGTAAATATGATACTTGCTACACAAGCATCCATCATGGCACTTGAGGCCCATTAACTCTATTGCCACCTGTTACCAGGAACAAGGTATATTATGGCACACAAGGCCCAATAAACAAATTCAAACTAATAACACATCATAGCCCATACTTGGCTATGCTCATCATCTCATGATACCTGCATGGTTAGCACATATGATAGCAGCACATTAATTATCTATCAATACCATGCAAAACAAATGTATCATTATTTCAAGAGTATCACCCTTATTCCTTTATCAGGATTAGGGTTTTCTATCACATATCTCATGTATCCTTCATCCAATTATATTGGACTTATAACACATCAAGGTATATGACCATATTAGGTCACTATCAATCATCTCCAAGTCCATCATGGAGCACCACGACTGTGCAACCAGGAACGGCCGTGCAAAGAAAGTCACCACAGCCGTGCTACCTTGCGCGGTCATGGAAAGTGAATCCACCATGACCGTGCTACCTTGCACGGTCGTGCAAAGGGAATTTACCATGTCCGTGCTACCTTGCATGGTCGTGCTACTGGAGTTCACCTCATGAATGATATTCAAGTATGAATTATATTCTCTCATTAGGGATTAGGGTTTCACATACCATCTCCCTTCTTTAGAATAGGGATTGCATATAGCATCACCCTTCATTAGGGTTTCATATCACATTGCCCATAATTAGGGTTTACTAATCATTCCCAATTAGAGTTTCTCATGAAATCACCCTCAATTAGGGTTTCACATGGATACACCCTCAACTAGAGTTTCACATGGATACACCCCCAACTAGGGTTTCACTTGGATACACCCTCAACTAGGGTTTCACTTGGATACACCCTCAACTAGGGTTTACTATTCATCCTGAATAGTAATTTCATATGTAGACAACCTCTTATTAGGGTTATACATGGAAATCAGCCTCAATTAGGGTTTACATCATGTATTGGATCCATGCATTTGTTATGCATTATTGCTTAGTACCATTAAGGGTATCTTTCACCTAATTACATTAGGTTTCCAAAAAGGTTTGATCAATTAGACCTTCAATAACATGAGATATCCAAATAGATTGATCAATGGAACCTTCAATTGCACTAGGTATCCATTTGGATTAGTCAATTGAGTCTTTAATTTCATTGGGTACTCAATTGGATCAATCCATTGTTCCTTCAATTACATTAGTTACTCAATTGGATTAACCAATTGATACTTCAATTGCATTAGGCATCCAATTGAATTAACCAAATTAATCCACAAACAGTTTGAAACCGTTTAAGCAAAAAGTTTTGAAACCCCATTGACTTGAAACCGCATGGGTCTCAAACGGTTTGAGACCATTTGGTATCAAACGGTCTTGAGACCGTTTGGTCCCAGACGGTCTTGAGACCGTTTGGACTCAAACGATCTTGAGACCATTTGGTCCAAACCACTCAAAACCGCATGAACCAAAAAGTCAATCAAGACTTCAACAACACTCAATTCCAATCAATGGAACTTCAATCAATTGGATCATCAATTCAATCATCAATTGAATCATGAACTCACCCCTCAATTGGGACTTCAATTAGGGTCTGATTTCACTGGGATTAGGGTTTATAATCACCAATTAAAGCTTTGAAGTTGATCATCAATCAAACTACTAATTGTGTTTCAATTGATTGCATTGGACCTTCAACCATTGAATTCATGGAACCAATCATCAATGGGACCTATGCTGATACTTCAATTGAGTTTAATAGGTCAACCTTCAACTGATTTTACCCTCAATTGACCCTCAATTGTTCATCAATTAGGGTTTGATTCAATTGAATTAGGGTTTGGAGTCGATGATCCTTCAATACTAATCAATGTAAGACTAGTTACTTTGAAACCATAGAACCATCATCCAAATTGGGTATGACCTGACCCCAAACGGTATTGAGGTCGTTTGGATGACCTCCAAATGGTCTTGAGACCTTTTTCCCATCATATCATCAAAATCCAAGTCAAGCAGTTGAGGTTTGGATCATTGGATTGATCACCAAATCAGCAATTGATTACACTTTAACTTAGTAACATTGGATCATCAATTGCTTAACCATACTCACCCCTAGACCTCCAAATGGTCTTGGGTGACCTCCAAACGGTCTTGAGACCGTTTGGATGAGCTCCAAACGTTCTTGAGACCGTTTGGATCATCCAACCCTTGGATTCTAGTGAAATTCCATCAAGGATTGGTCTATCGAGTTGATTCAACAAATCAGCACTTAATTGTAATATGATTTGGTATCTTTGGACCTTCAATTGGTCAACTATACTAATACCCAGACCTCCAAACGGTCTTGGGTGATCCCCAAACGGTTTTGAAACCGTTTGGGTGACCCCCAAATGATTTTGAAACCGTTTGGGCCAATCAACCCTAAACATCATCTCAATCACTTGCAAAATCAACACTTAGCCGATTAGGGTTCATACCACAACTTTGGATCTTCAAACACATATCCATACTTGACCCTAGACCTACAAACGGTCTTGGGGTGACCCCCAAACGGTCTTGAAACCGTTTGTGTGATCCCCAAACGGTCTTGAAACCGTTTGGGCTAATCAACCCAAAATCTCAAATCAACTCATTGAAATTTCAGCACTAATTTCAATTAGGGTTTTCCCAATTGATTAGCCTTCAACTCATGTTTCCTTGTGAATTAACCCATCAAATTTGGTGAGTCATTAACCAACATAATTATGAACAGTAATATCAAACGGTCAACCCTTGGTCAACGCACTCAATCGGTTTTGAAACTGTTTGCCCAAAACGTTAAAGTTAATCAGGTTGAAAATCAGCACTTAATCCAATTAGGTTTACCTAATTTATTAGCCTTCAACTCACGATTCCTTGGGAGTTAACCCATAAAATTTGGTGAGTCATTAAACAACATCATTAGGAACAATAATACCAAATGGTCAACCCTTGGTCAACGCATTCAAACGGTTTTGAAACCGTTTTCCCAAAAAGGTCAAGTTAATCAGGTTGAAAATCAGCACTTGATCCAATTAGGTTTACCTAATTGTTTTGCGTTCAACTCACGATTCCTTTGGAGTTAATCCCTAAAATTTGGATGGTTATCCACCAACATAATTATGAACAGAAATCCCAAACGGTCAACCCTTGGTCAACCATCTCAAACGGTTTTGAAACCGTTTTCTCCCAAACGGTTTGCAAACCATTTGGTCATCAAACGGTTTGGTGAAACCGTTTGGTCCCAACTTCCAAATCGTTTGCCCAAGATATTTGGGGAGGTGTGTGCTTATTATGATGTCATCATCATCAAGCTTCGTCCCTGAAGTTCTAACAACTTATGATTTCATGAATTAACCATTTTCATCCAGCAATTAATCAAGATAATGAACGAATCATTGAAATTACAAGATTAATGGTTGAATAACAACGTAAAAGGGTTCAAGTTATAAAACCCGCCTCCAATTGAGCTACAAAGCTCCAAGATCACGGCAAAAATGGTGAATGAATCTCCCTTCAGTATTCCAAGGGCCGTACTCAAGCTTTGAGTGAAAAGAATTGGTTAGGATTGAAGAGGAGATCGAAATAGGAAGGAATCCATAATTTATTTTCGATTTCCACCATGGAATCAAGGAGAAATGAATCAAGAACCTTACCAACAGGTTGGAAGTCGCCCTCCTGCTCCTCCCTACCTCCTTGGTCGGTTTTTGCAAGCAAGGGGAAGAAGGAAATCCGAAAAGGCCTTGGTTTGGGCTTGGAAATGGCACTTTTATAAGGAAATTGATGAGAGAGAAAATGCCTTATAAAAATTCATTTAATCCCAAAGATGTGGCCGCCTCTTCCCCCTTATATTCCTTAGGGATGAGGCTATCTTGTTTGCCTTTTATCCCTCTCAATTATCCATGATTTAAAGAAAAGCAAATCAAGCACCTTAAATCATATTATATTAATATCCATATGTGAGTGGATATTTCTTTCCTTTATAATAAGGTGAGAGGAGTTTCACCTCCTTAAGATATTTTCGTTCCTTATCTTGGCAAAAGAACGTCCATCCTTATTCAAAATCAACCAATAACATTTTGGTTGAAGGTCCTTTAATTAATACATTCATTTTTTGCCCTAAATTAAATTAGGGTTTTGCTTAGGATTAAATCTTGATTATTTTAATATCAAGATTCTCTCTCCTCCAACTTAATTAAAATGAGGCGTCCCTCTCATTTTATTTTCTCTATATGATGCCAAGAAACATTAGGGACCTTATTGAAGTTTTAATTTGCATATTGAACCCTAGGTTTTTGGTAAATTGCACATTATACCAAAACTAGGTTTTAATGCACAAGGATTGCTTTACAAGCTTAAACTTGATGCCCAAGCTCGTATAAACCATACCACTACATCATATTCATTCTTATGATGTCTCAACATCAGAGGAATATCTTATCATGCAAAATTTGCAATTTAACCCCTCAACTTGGGTAATTTTCACTTTAGTCCAAAATAAGCAAACGTTGCTTCAACATTGTTCAAACAGGACCAAAATTGAAACATAAGTTTCTCATGAGCTCTAATTACTCTTCCCAAGATAGGATTAAGAATCTACTCAACCTTATTAAGAAAAACATCTAGGGTTAATTCATAACCCAGGTCAGGGATGTTACAGTAAGGGTAAGGGTAAGACATTAGCCTTATCCTTTAACCCACTAACCACCAACATTTATGTATAATATATTAAATGTATAGTCATTTTGTTGTTTGAGTCTATTGATAATATTATGTGGTTATCATTTTATACAATACAAGATATTCTTATCTTCTTCTTATGAAGTTAACTAGTTGTTTATGCAACACCATTTCGAAGTTGCAAGACATGTGTACAAAAATAGTGTATGTTCCATTAAATACTTGTGTGGTATAAGACACACATGTATACAATACCAAAATTTAATCTTTAATGTACCATTTGATACATATGTGAGGTTGTGTTACCTACTTTATTTGTGCTTTAATGTTTTTGGATGCATCAACATTTTAGAGGTTATAAGATATCTATATTTCAAACAATAACTCTTTGTGACATATTGTCATTCAATACATTTTAATGTAGCAATTTTTATCCGTTGGGAATAATTTATTTGTTCACACACTAATGTTAGAGTACTACCATTATATATGCATTCAATAAAGAAGAAACTATTTACACAATGTTGTATAAAATTACTTAGAATCATTTTGAATATTTAAAAGTCATTCTAAAGCATCATGATATTTCACCCAAATACATAAATTTATTAGCTGAGCCATTATTGTTAATGTTAGCACAAATTTGAAGAAGACATATAAATTCCCAATTTCATCCTTACCCTCCTTATTTACCCTTTGGGTAAGAGGGTAAGGGTATAATGGGAGGGTAAGGATATTGGTGGAGTGGGAAATTACCCATACCATTACCCATCACACTTGGTGGGTAAGGGTGAGGGTAAGACCTTACACTCCCCATATCCTCCACATTGACAACCCTAGTAGGTGGTATGGTGTAGAGAGAGAAATAGGAGGGCATGTAATGTGGAAGGTGGTAGGGAGACAACAGTGGGTGTGAATAAGTTGGAAACATTGGGATGGTTTTGTAGGCATGTCAAATGCATGTGAAACTCCCAATGATCCCAATGATGCTTCCAAAACTAAAGCTATAATTAAGCTATCAATAGAAACATAGACAGAGATAAAGGGAGCTACTAGGTCTCTAGCCCCCCTCTCTCCTCAAAGTTCAACTATAACATTGCATATTTATAAGAAAATTATATATGCTTATAACTATATATATATATATATAGAGAGAGAGAGTCAGGCTAGAATACACTCGAGTGTATCCGGAGCGGAATACACTCAAGTAGTTTTTCATGATGCAATATTTTTTTTTGAAAATCTAATCCATTGATCTTCTTAAACATTTTGTGAACAACTCATACACAAAATTTGAGAACATTTCGATATGTATAGCTCATGTTATGAAGACCGCAAAAATTATGCATTTCAAATTAGTTTCGCGCGTTGATTTTGTTGCCCTTGGATGAGTGACTTACACTCATCCAAATGGGCTCAAAATTTTTATGTAACCTAGTTATAGTATGACGGTGAAGATCAACAGTTTACATTTTGCAAAAATTAGCCTTGATATGCAAACACACTTGAGTGTATTCGTGCGATCCGTACACTCGAGTGTATTCTAGCCTGACTCTCTCTCTATCTATATATATATATATATATATATATATGTCTATAAAAGGCAAGCACAATCTTTATCTGAGTTGGTAGTTGGGAGTCTCCCTTTGTTGGAGGTTGAAGATTCATGTACCAAGTTTAACAATTTTTTGTTATAATGGCCTATGTCATTGAGGAAATATGCATTGCATATGTAAAATGATATTAAATGTTTATACATAAAGATTAGTTGGTTAGATGGTAGGTGGCTTTCATTCTTTGTTTTAAGTTGTGGGTTCAATTCTTTAACTGTTGTTCTCACTCATTCTCCTTTATATGCAACTGTTGGTTTGAGTTCAAGCTCGTTATAAACAAACTTTTTTAATCTTGGCTCCACCTAAGGTAAATTTCTAAATACTGCCTTGATTACAAATAAAAAGAGAGAGAAAGAGAAAGAGATAGAGGCAAAGATTTTGATAAGATACTTGAGTAGTAATTGGAACCACAATGAATTATCGATATTAGTGAGATTTGGTTTAGCAGGAGAGGGAGAATGTAGAGACAAGCGAGGGTCTATTCTAGAAGAAATATTGGGAATGTGGGTGGAGACTAAAGAATCATGTTCGATTGTCGTATAGGACATGTTTGACTGACATAATTTTTATAATGTGTGTATTATGTCCATCAGTGAAATGTTGCATTCTTAATATTTGTTTTGCTGATAAATGCATGATTTTTTTCCATGGTCTGTCATTTAGCTCATCTTATATTTTGGAAGATTTTGATGATGACCCAAATGTGGATTTCCCATTATATTTACAAATCTTAGAATTTTTTTATTTCCCAAATTCTAGAGGTTAGATATAAAATTAGTACAAATAGATCCCTAAAAGCAATCATCATCATAATCAACTAAGCATCAATCCCAACTATGTTGGGGTCGGTTACATGGATCCTTCTTTCAATTTAGCTCTATCATGAGACATATTCTGGTTGAGACGTAGAGATTCAAAATGTCTCTTTATAAGCTCTTCCCATGTTAGTTGAGGTCTTCCTCTTCTTCTATTAATTGTGCTTGCCTCAATAATATTTCTTTGTATAGGCGCATTAGTGAATCTACATTGCACATGTCCATACCATCTGATTCGGCCCTCACACAACTTGTCCTCAGTGCTCGCCACCCCCACTTTATTCCTGATATAGTCATTTCTCAAGCGATCTTTTCTTTTCTTCCCATACATCCATCTCAATATACACATTTCAGCCATGTTCATCTTGTTGAGTCCTTATTTTTCTTCACCACCCAACATTCACTCCCATAGAGCATGGCTGGTCGTATAGTAGTTTTATAAAACTTGCTTTTTAGTCAGAGAGGGATCTTTCGATCACATAATACTCCAGTTACACTCCTCCATTTCAACCATCCTGCAGTGATCCCATGACAAATGTCATTTTGAACATCCCCATCTATTTGAATAATAGAACCCAACAAAATTTATCACATTTATGTATATCTACTTCGTCCAACTCGGCTCCATCAATCACACTACGAGATTGGCTGAAACTGCAATGCATATACTCAGTCTTGCTCCTGCTAATCATCAATCCATTTGATTCCAATGCCTTTCTTCAACGTTCAACTTTATCATTCAATCCATCTTTAGTTTCATCAATCAAAACAATATCATCAACAAATAACATACACCAAGGCATATCATCCTGAACATTCTTTTTCAACTCATCCATAATAAGAACGAACATATATGGGCTGAGTGTGGATCCTTGGTGTACCCCAACTGTGATGGGAAATGTTGGTGTCTCTCCTCCAGGAGTCTTCACACTTGTAGTAGAGCTACAAAGCATGTCTTTAATCAAGTCAATGTAGTGGATTGGCACACCCTTTTTCCTCAAAACCATCCACAACACTTCTCTGGGTACTCAATCATAAGCCTTTTTCAAATTGATAGAAACCATGTAAAGATCTCTTTTTCTTTCCATATACTTCTTCATAAGCCTTCTTATCAGAAAAATAGCATCTGTTGTTGATCTACTAGGCATGAATCCAAATTGGGTGTTTGATATCTGCATTATAGATCTTAGCCTTTGCTCAATAATCCTCTCTCAAAGCTTCATTGAGTGACTCATCAACTTGATATCTTTGTATTTTGTGCAGCTATGAACATCACCTTTGTTCTTGTAGATGGGGACTATAGTACTATTTCTCCACTCATCCGACATCTTCTTTGTCTTCATGATCTTGTTAAATAAATTTGTTAACCACATAACTCCTTGATCCCCCATACACTTCCAAACATCAATGGGAGTACCATCTAGTCCACAAGCCTTTCTCATTTTTATCCTTTTCAAGACATTTTTGACCTCAAAATGTGAAATGCGTCGTGTGTAAATGATATCTCTTGTATCCTTGTCACACGAGTCTCTAACATTATGTATAATATCTCCATTGAAAAGCTTATGAAAGTAATTTCTCCATTGGTTCTTGATATCATCATCCTTTACTAGCACTCTACCATCTTCATTTTTGATGCATTTTACTTAACTCAAGTATCTTCCTTTCCTTTCTCTTATATGAGACATTTTATATATATCTTTTTGCCCTTCTCTTGTGTCTAGCTTCTTATAAATATCATCAAAGTATCTAGACCTTGCCTCCTAAACAACTTTTTTCGCTTCTTTCTTTGCTTGCTTGTATCTTTGGAATGTTGCATCATCTCGAGATTGGGGGCAAGCTCCTATAGATCTCCCTTTCTAGTTTAATAGCCTTATGTACTTTATCATTCCTCCACCAAGTCTCTTTTTTGGAGGCCCACAACCCTTAGACTCCCCCCAAAACCTCTTTGACATTTTTTTTATGTAGGAGCTCATGGTATGCCACATAGTGTTGACATTAGACTCTAAGTTCCAAGTTCCTTCCTTAATGAGTTTATCATGAAAGGTCAATTTCTATTCTCCTTTAAAATTCCATCACTTGATCCTACTATCTTGATTTTTGTTATGCTTGTCTTTATTGATCTTCATGTTAATATCGAAAACCACCAACCTATATTGTGTCGTGAGTTCTTCGCCAGGAATCACATTATAGTCCTTGCATACTTTACGATCCTCCCGACTTGTAAGGAGGTAATCAATTTGGCTATAATTGTGTCCACTCTTGAAAGTAATCTTGTGAGATTCTTTTTTCTTGAAATGGGTGTTTGCCAAAATCATATCATATGCAACTGCAAAATCTAATATTCTCTCTCCTTCTCCATTTCTTCTTCCATATCCAAAACTACCTTGATCTCTCTCATATCCATCATTGCTACTCCCCAGATGGCCATTTAAATCACTCCCAATAATGATCTTCTCCTCTGTCGGTATTCCTTGCATCACTTCTTCCATGTTATCCCAAAAATCCTTCTTAGCCTCCTCGCTAAGGCCAACTTGGGGGGCATAAGCGCTAATAATGTTAAAAATCTTCCCCCCAAGAATGACCTTGATAGCTATGTTCTATCACGCATCCTAGTGATCTTGACAACATCATCCTTCAACATCTTATCAACAATAATACCTATGCCATTTCTATGTTTATCAATGCATGTATAATTTTGAGATCCCTAAAAACAATCCAAGATGAAAAAATATGAATAATCAAGCATGCCCTAGATGAAACATATTAACTTTGTTTGAAATGCTAAATATCATTCATTAGATTTTTGAGGTAGGAAATAGTTGGCGTACGAGGTATCATTATAAGTTTGTTAGGTTGTAAGAGTTAGAGTATGTGGTCTATCCAGAAAGTGGTCTAGTAAGGTGTGAGAAAGTTAAACAAAAGGTGAAAAAGGAGAAGATTTGTGAGAGAAAAAAAGTGTCAAGAGGATGCACAAATTTTTAATATGTGCACTTAAATTGGTTCATATTTTCTTCACAAAAATAAAAATGAAAACACTATAATTTGAGATATGATCTTACTCTTTGTATAACAGTATAGATAAAACATAAATGCTTGTATTTTAATTATTCAATACATTGGCTATCGATATTTCCAATAAGTGTTATGTAACTTTTCATAATAAGTGGAATGTTAAAAAATAAAAACTTGTTGTAGGAAAATATGATATTCAAACAACTATATTTTTATATATAATATAGTCAACCAATATACAAAGGTTAAGAAAACAACTATAATGGAATGTGAGATAATAAGAGATGGTGGAGGTTTATGAAGAGAGAGATGGATGATCGCCAAAAGGACAAATAAAGAGAGTGGGCGAGAGGCAATGTAACATAAAAAGACCACATGTAGAAGGTAGGTTTTCCTAATTAGTGGGTGTTTGTTTCAGAATGCATTTAAATACATGAAGGATGGTGTTGACTGAAAAAACATAAACTATTAGAGAAAATGTGAGGGGAGACATTCAAGGAAAATTTGGAAATTTTAACTTTTTGAATTCTGACTGACTAGGGTGTTGTTGAGATCCAAAAAATAGAACCGTAAATATTATAACAAATATACTCTTTTTATAGAGTATGGATATATATATATATATATATATATATATATATATATATATATATATATATATATATATATTAAGTCACATGCATCTATAAATCAAATTTCTATGGTATAATGTGTTGAGAAGGTGTGACATTAACAGAAAAGCAAAGCCACTCATCTAGTGAGATGCATACGCGGTGGGAGTGGAGTGTCCGCTAATGTAGGAAAATTGTGTATCACACAGAGCTACATGACGATATGCCATTGTCAAGAATCAATTTCAACAAGTCTTATAGTTAAATCAGTATTAAATTTGACAATTACAGTATTAACATGTTTCGTACGTGGTGTGTGAAGGGGAAGGAAAGAGAAATGGGAGAATGGGAAGAAAGAGAAGGAGATGACATTTATATTTGTCTATTTGTTTAACATAGAATAGAGAAGAGATGAAAAATATGAAAAGTAATGTAAATATAAAACATATCTAAAACATAGAATGTTAGAGATATATAAAAGAATTAAATCATTTAAGTGTATTTCTAATTTTTCCCAAAAAAATATTTTGATTTTTTTATTTTATTTTAAATATTCTCACTTATTTTTTTAGATATGTTTTCAAATTCCACATGTCCCAATATACGTGAGAAACTACTTCTTCATCCGAGGTGGCAGGGAAATGCACAAAATAAACACATAATATTATTCACAAACGATGAGAGTCATAGTTCATTATAACTAAGAGTATCGTGAATTATGCATGCCTACATAATACAGGGAAACAATATACACAAATGTGAATATATATTTTTCTATAGATAACTTATCAAACAAAAAATTTTCTTCTAGTCATCCACATCGTTTCCAATTATCTCTCTTTGTTATTTTAGTTTTTATGTTTTTTATTTTAGTAATCCCAGACTTTTTAATTTCCTATCAAAAAAGTTTAAACTTTTTAACCTTTCTCCTAAACTGTTCAAACAAAACATTTTGATCTCTTTTCATTTTACTTCCATTTATTCTTCTAAATTTTTCCTGTTAATTTTGTTTGAAATAGAACCTCCGAAACTCAACTGACGTGGAATATATGTGAGAGACTATCTCTTCTCCATTCCCATTAGTTGTGGACTATATTTCACTATATTATTCATATTTTTCCTCCACAATTTCATTCTTTCATCTAACCTTTCTAATAAATTTTCCACAAAGTGCATCTCTTTTTTTTCACTCCGATTTGGTGGTAAGAGAAGTGGTTGAACATACATTTGATCATTTCCCTGCCTTTCTCCTCCATATCCTCCCTTCTCTTTCTTATTCCTTCCTTCTCCATCACTTTGTCTATGCAAACAACTTAAGCCTTTTCTCCTCCCCGTCTTCTCTTCCATACTCCACATACCAAACATGCTCTAACCCGTCGAGGTTGGAGGACAATACACGAAATTAACACATAATATTGTTCACAAACTATGAATCCATGTTCAGTACGATGAAGAATACATCGTTCATAATGCATGCCTACATAATCTACGGAAAGGATGTACCCAAACGTGTGTATATATTTTTCATATAGATACTTATCAAGCAGTTTTTCTTACTCATTCATGAAGAAAAATGTTATCACCATCTCTAATTATGATGTGTGTGATTGTTCAAGATCAGGACGAAATGAAACGAGGGTGTCCTTGATAAAATATATCAATTGCGCATCGTACCAACGACCTGCGAAGACGTGCATCAGGTGAGGCCGTATTGTTTTCTCAAGCTTATTAGCAGAATCTCCTCCGTCCATATCATATAGCACGAGGTATGAAGCTCCATGCTTGATGGAAGAAAGGAAGACCGCAGTGTTGCTTCCCGGCCAGAACCCCACAAAGAATACTTGTTAGAGCCATCACGGCGCCCATGTATGTCAGACTGCAAGATACTAACCTTCTTGGTCCAGGTGTGATGTAGGCCACTGTCACATCCGCCGAGTACCCACACCTCAAAGCTCTCATCATTTCCCTGACTAAAGCTACTGTACCTCCGTACACGTTAATCTTTGGAATTGTGTTATTAAAAGGTAGAGGGATCTTTCGATTTTTTCTCTTTCGTGGAAAAAATAGAACAATGCGCACAACTCGGGCGCTTCTAATATACACCAGAAGCTTATTCCGTTCACGCACACCGATCTAAATGTGGAGAAGTAGTGGACTTGTCGCCCAATATTCCGCTTTCGAACTTGTAGACGTCCAGTTGGAATTGGGTTATATGTTCCCCTAGTTGATCTTAATTATGTAATCCTCACAAATCTGTATGTCCATATTTGGTTCGAAATCTAGATTACGAAATTTAAACCAGGTTAGTCCGGATTAGTCTATATATCTAGATTAGTTTATGTGGAGTTGATTCTATTTTTATTTGACAAACCAATCCTATTGCAAGTACTCATTAAAATGAACTGGCCTCGTAACTTGTAACTTGTGTTTGGTCCGGATTTTGAAATAACAGAATCCTATGTTGAACCAAACATTCATCTAAGCCAACCTCGAATAATGTATTGAGGGTAGTTGCATGTATGTGTCCGAACGAAAAGGCACTACTCCACGGATAGTATGAGTATCCTTTTTAATCGTATGTCAGGGAAGTCAAGGCGGTTCCACTCCCTGGTCGACGGATTTAAGAGGACAACAACGATATTTTCATCAGTGCGATTATCCAACCACGCCGTCACCCAGTGATAAAACCCCAAACATGCTATGTGGTCGAAGAAACTTAACACCAGGGGACATGTTGCCTACTGGGCCAACAGATTTGAAGTTGTATTCACCATCGATCCTTTCTATTGTTGCAAGGTTCACAGTTATCGGATCTGATTCAGCTAAAAGATAGAGAGGACATGGCGTCGAGGGCAAATGACGATGCTTCACTTTTCGATCGTTGATGAAGGTGCTTGTCGATGAAGGCAGGACTTTAGATGATAGCATCCCATGATTTGGACACACGCCGGAACTTATGAAGAGATTCCGCCGACAAACGTGGCAGGATGTTCGTCGCCACCACATGCCATGGAATTTCTTGAGGTGTTTCCAGCAAGAAATTGCCTTTCGTCATCATACACTACAAGATATAACCTTTGACTGCATAATTTTGATCGTACATGGCCTTTTGATCGTTTTCTTCAGCCACTTGTTACCTTTCATTTATATAATAGCGAGATTTTGGGATAAAATTATTATGGGATTTGATCCAAATTCTGATAACTATCTCAAATTCTGGTGCCGACTGTTCGTGGATGACATAATAATAAATTTAATCTAATGGGGAACGTCATTATCAATTAGTTGAAGAATAATGGGTACTGAGAATTTGGGAAGAATAACAATAGTTAAAGTTGAATATAAATAAGGGAAAAATAAATGTTTGTTCGTTAGAAAGGATTAGCATAGGATGTCAAAAAAAAAGGGAAAGTAGATCAATAGGATGGGATGCTTGTTGTCTCGTCCTGTGTTTGGTTGAACATGGAACCCAGTAGAACATAACGAACGGATTTATGGAAAAGAAAAGAAAAAGGAAGAGCAGAGAAGACGGAAAAGGGGAGAAGAACTGGAGGGGAGAATCAATAATTATGTAAAGAAGCAACGGTGCGGAGGGAGGAAATTGAAGCGATAAAAAATTAAATTGTGGAAAAGAACTGTAGTGAAGAAGCAACGGTACACAGGCTAGAAACAGGAATTACGGAATTGTGGAGAATAGAAAATAAAAACTGACCTGTGTGAAGAAGAAAGATCACGAAGGAGACACGGAAACACGATGACGCTTCACGTTGGGCACGTTTGGTTTGCTGTACTTTGCTGGATCGAATTTCATTCATCTATCCAGCAAACTAAATTCTACGTTTGTTTTCCAGGAGAGGAGAAAAGTACGAAATGCAGGAGTTTCAATTATAAAAGAAATGCTGGATTAGTGATTCCATTTGAAAACTGTGGGACGCCAAAATACCCACCTGACCCAGCCCCCCCAGACACAATTAGGATGGGTATAATGGGTTTTGATTACTGATGGGCCGGAAATGGGGATTGACAGTTGCTGATTCATTTATGTGGGCACGACCCATCATGCCCATCAGGACCCACCCGACATGCGGTTCCTCCGTCTTCGCAACTTTGGAAAAGGGACCCTTCTTTCTCTCCTCGGGTTTCTGTAGCTAAACTGAAAGACGCGTTCACTGCTCCGGCGTCGGCCACGTACGCCGGTGACGTGCCCCAACATCGATTACATATGCGAGAACCATTAACGGCGGCGGCGGTGGGAGCAATGAAGGGAGAGCTGTTGCTGCCCCCCCCCCCCCCCCCCCCCGTGATTCTGTTCCGTCTCACTGGGCGGCATTGGTTGACGCCTCCTCGACGGCCGCCTTCACCCCTCAACTGTAACTTCCCCATGGTCTGTGCAACGCGGCCGGACTACGGCGGCGGCGTTGCTTTACGCCTCCTCGGCGACTGCCTTCGTGCCTCAACTGTAAATTTCCCCATCGTCGGTGCCGCACACCCGGACTAGCTACAGCAACACCGCATGCAGGGCAGAGTTGCGGGCGCGGTGAGCCTTTAGCAAAACAATGGCACTGGCGTCACGTCGAAGGAGAGGTCCCCTGCTCTGAAGATCAACCTTAGCCTCTCCGACGTGAAACAACAAATCCTGGACATGGACCAAACACTCACCATGTAGTCTCAGGCGACATGAACTGGACACGAACCCCTCAATCATATGATAAATATCATTAGTATGCATGTTTGTATTTCCAATGTAATGGCCATTTATTGTATAATCATTATGAGCCCGTCATCATAAATGATTGGCCAACAGTTATCTAGCATGCTTGTAATCTGTTTAAGTATAAATACATATCACTCCACACTTGTTAAGGTGTGCGAGACTTTCTCCACCATACTATCCCTATGTTTATTTCTAACATGGTATTAGAGCGTCTACTGCCTTAACCGGCTCCTGATCCTCATGACCTAGCAGCGAGCAAAAATCCCGTCCTCTTCCTCAAGATCTCAGGACTCTTTCACAGGTACACCCTAGCCGCCAGCAACCAAAACAAGATGGCTGCCGCTGCCCTTCTTCTCTCGAACAACAGATAGCCACCCTCCTTCACTTCCAAAACCTCATCTCATGGTCTTCTCCCTTCCTCTACAACCGCGCTCCTCGCCTCCAGTCATCAGGTCCGCCGCCGAGGCCAGCTACATCAGTCAGCACCGACTCCCACAACATCCCACGGGAATCCAGCATAGCTCCTCCACCACCTCGTCCGGAGTTGGTTTACAGCAGCCTGTCCCTGCTCCTCCATCGTATATCCACAGTCTATCCTGATGTGATCAAGGCACACCGGCATCATCACGGCTCGGTCCTTCTTCCTGAGGGACAACTCGAACCTGCTGCTGCTTGCTTTCCCTGAACGCAACCCTCACCGCCAATGATGGCGTGCTCCTTTCCGCCCGCCGCCGGTTCTACCTGTGTCACGGCCGTCCGGTCCACTGTGCCGCAGAAATTCTGTAGATGAACTACCACCACCCTCCTCCACCGCTGACCCAATCTGGGCCACCATCAAACACACAGACGACTAACCTTCCTCCTCCTAGATCATCCAACATCCCTCGTCTTCCCCCAAGACGCCACCACCAACGTCCTCGCCTCCAGCACTGCAACCATGCCTCCGTTGTCGAAGCTACCACCATACCTCCTAACTACTGGTCACCCCCACCAAGCCGTGCGCTTTGTCGTTGACGCGTACGACCCACTGGCCTTCTTCCCGGCAAACTCATCCGCCCGATGCGTCTCCTGATCACCGTCTCCAACCCACAGAAGAATGGCGGCGCCCTGCAACCAGAACCAACAGCTGCCAGAAAAGTCTTTCTCCCAGACTCTCTTCTCCTCCTACCCACTGTCGTTTAGGCTTCCATACCTGATCATGCCCACCCACTCGTCTCCTTTCTTTCCCGTCCTATTTTTTCTTTAGTTCCCCAAATCAGTAACTAGTTGGGTCAAATGTGGCGCACCCTCTTCCCTGCACTTTGTTGTCTTCGGCCAGACCTCCGCTTCCTCTTCTTCTGAAAACCACAGAAACTAGCTACCAAGACACACCGGCTTCAAGTACCCATGGTACCCTCAGATTGAACGACCTCTCCAGGTTTGATCCTCCTCCATAGATCTCCCCTATCCCTTCCTCCTTTCTCCCATCTGCTCATTCCCAAACGATCCCAAGCATCTGTGCCCTCTTCTCATTGCACTAGTCATCTGCACATCACCTTCAGCCTTTGTGACCACCAAAAGTCCATGGATCATTCTCCTCTTAAAAAAAAAACTGCAGACAAGCATCGGATACGAGGAGGCCTCTCAACTTCAATACACATGTGGCGCATAACTACAGTCTTTTCCTTTCCCCGATTCACCCAAATAACGGCATGGTATTCTCATACCATCTATATATAAGTATGTAACTCAATTCAGAACAAATGCATCAAGACAAGATTTATCAAAAACAACAAAAAGTTCTCAACTCGTCTGCTATAACAATGAAGAAATCCAGAAGAAAATCTACTATGGAAAGCAAAGGAACAGATCGCTTCAAAGCGCTTCAACAAAACTTTCTCCAAGTTGAGCCTCCAATTCTCTCCGGCACAACTTGCGGAAGGCTGTTAGAGTACACCAATAGTCATATGATTAATTATCATTAGTATGCATGTTTTTATTTCCAATGTAATGGTCAATTATTGTATAATCATTATAAGCCGTCATCATAAATGATTGACCAACAGTTGTCTAGAATGCTTGTAATATGTTTAAGTATAAATACATATCACTCCACACTTGTTAAGCTGTGCGAGACTTTCTCCAGCATACTATCCCTATGTTTATTTCTAACACTCACAACCAGCCAAACACTCACCAAAACATCTCTTCTTACCATCTCTGGGATTGATTGTATGCTTAATTGAAGATTGATAACACCCAAAAATGATCCAGGAAGATGCTCAGCTATGCGTTGTTGGTAGCGCACATAAACTGTTTGATGCAATGTACAGGCTGCCGTCTAACACAATGCCACCGAATATAAAAAACCGAATTCACCTTGTACGACGACTGCCATAGTCAATACCTTCTAAAAATTCTTGAAATATTTGTAACACTACAGTTAGCGTTAATGATTGTTGGATAGTAGTTTTCAAAATACAGTCAAAGATTAATAATATATGATGTCCATGTTTTATTTGCACACGTTATTGTTGGGTCAACATGAGTCGTATCATTAGCTCACCCCATTAATTTGACTCATAAATATCAATTTTTAGAGTAATATGGACATTATTTCCAATATGGGTTATATTGGGTACCCATGACCCAATGGGGTGGGCATGCGTACCCATGCGTATTTCCTTTCCCTAATGGGGCGGGTATGGGTCGATTCAAAAGTGAAGTGGATAAGATGGATATGGGTATGGATATCGGTATGGGTATGGGTCGCCCATACCCAACCCATTGCCATCCCTAGCTGCACCTGGTGCAGGAAGCTTTATCTCCTACTTGAGCGGTGGCCAGATCTGAGCTCGTTCATATTGATTTGAGGTACAATCGTTGTCGTAGCACAAAGCAGGAAAGCAGTTGAGGTATCTCATGGAAGTCCTCTGTCAGTGATAAGGAACTTCCTCACTGCAAACCAAATATAAACTCTGATTTTATTGCATTCGTCGAAACCAGGAAATTGATTCTCTTGGATTTTATTCATCCGGGATTATAAGAAATCCAACTGATCTGACAATCAAACATGCCCGTTATAGAGGCGACGCGGAAAGAGGAGTAAAGGAGAGTCAATAGGCAGGGAAGTTTCCTGCACAAACACGAAAGGACGACACACATGCAAGGTACGACGTCCTGTGAAAAGTTTCTTGTACAAATGCAAGGTACAACGTCTGAAAATAAAACATGGAGAAGGGGCTTTCGGGAGTCGAGACTCGGGGAATCAGGGCGTGAAATTGGTTTAATATTGCACAAATTCCTAGGAGTACCGGGAGTTTAAGCCTGCGTTTGGCACGGGACCGAAACCCGGTTTCGTGTTGTCTTTTAGTGTCAACCCTGCCAAATAACTGCCGGTTTGAGGCTGGTTCGTGTTTGGTTCGCAACCCTAAAAATCCTCCATTATGGGATAACGGAACCCCCCAACCCGGGTTGTCCCAGTCCCACGAGGGGCGGGATTCTGGTTCACAAACCGGTTTTGGCGATATGAGCCTCTCCTCGCCCCACACCCATCCCGACATTCTTCTCCTTTTCCCTCTACCTGCTCTATCTTATGCTCCTTCTGCTCTGTGGTCTATCATCTCTTCTCTCCCGAGACCTCCTCTCCCGAGACCTCGAGATGAGCTCTGTGGTCTATCCTTGCCATTACTATTATCACCATTAATAAAGTTGAGGCATCGTTTCCATCGGTCGTTTCCAGCGGCAGCCATGCCGGGCG
The DNA here is from genome assembly GCA_963693085.1 of Alisma plantago-aquatica. Taxonomy (NCBI): domain Eukaryota; kingdom Viridiplantae; phylum Streptophyta; class Magnoliopsida; order Alismatales; family Alismataceae; genus Alisma; species Alisma plantago-aquatica. The sequence goes on from OY856412.1 coordinate 200,507,405, forward strand.
ACTGGCGTACGCCAAACCCTGCCCAGTGGAGTAGGCAGAGTACCAGGTCAATCAAGCGAAAAAGCTGTGGTGGCTCGTCTGCAAGCACCGAGCTACTCCCGAGTTGTCAACTCGCATCAAAGCGTCGTGCAGTAAACCCTAGGAAGGGAAACCACTGTCGCGCCTGCTATATAGTTGTGCACTTCATCATCGATCTCGTCGCATTTAACCTTCGAAGGCTCCATACAATCTTCTGTTCTGCCGCCGCTACCGAGCCCCTGTTGTGGGAAGTCGCCGACCTGCTTGCAAGGTAGGTATCCGCCACCCCTTTTCAGTAACATTGTAAATTTGGTATATGTCTCGCCGACCTGCTTCCAAGGTTGGTCTCCGCCGCCCCTTTTCTGTAACATTGCAAGGTTTTCAGTAACATTGTAAAATTGGTATATGTCTCCGCCGACCTGGTTTTGAGTAACATTTCAAAGTATCAAGGTGATGATGATAGACTACTTTAGAGTACCTCATAATTACACTAATTTCTGGGTCAAAATGGTATCTTCGACTTCCATTGTCAAAAAGGCTGCAAGGAGCCAGCTTGAATAAACTGAAAAAAATGTGAGCCTCAAAGCTACTGTGGTGATGATGATAGAAAATACCTTAGGACCTGTATGAATGAACTCAAAAATTATTCCAGTCCAGAATCTCGATTTCAATCATGCACATATCAGCTATAATTGTTATACTGCTTAATAATCCTTCCCATGTTTAATTTTCTGGGATTATAGAAGTATGCTGCCAAATATGCCTTTAGCTCCTTATAGTGCATTGTTTAGCTTCTCTGTATATTACCTTCTATATATCAGGACGCATGCTCCTGATTAGCTAATTAGTGATCTTTTTGCACTGTATGAGCAGAACGGCTCAATCTTTTACTCGAATCTTATGTTCAAATTGGATTGATGTGAATGCTTGTAGAAGTGTTGAGTTCGAGTACAAGCTTATTTATATTGTCGGTTGTATTACATATTCATATGTAAGTAAAAGGTTATTACTTAAGAAAATTGAATCCCTAGTGTGTTTCTATTTTGTTTCCAATGGTAAGCGAAGAAAATACACTATATAATGTGCATGCTTGTATTTCTAGTATTTGTTAAAATTTAACTAGATTAAATATAATATACTAAAAATAGGAATCTATAAGATGTATGTCATAAACATTATATAGTTATATGCAAACATCACTTTGTTACTTAAATAGCCACATATTAGATTATTATTTCAAAATTATAATAAAGGTAACTCAAACCACCAAATATAGGGCACTTTTGATCATTGGATGATGAGTTCCATGCATGGAGGTTTACTATTCAACTCCCCTGGTCTTGTTAGTGGTGGGTACAAATGTGACCCTTACTCGATTAGTGAGCTTCTTCTAATTTGGATAGGTAGTATGGGAAAGATTGGACTAAAAATTCTTAGATCAACCAGAGATTTTAATCAGTGCCTGCATTGTTAGTAAACATGCTTTTAACATACTATGTACATCTTAACTATGATTCTATTTTGTATACAACTGTATCTTATTCAAAACATGTTTCTTTTTGTTCAAATAATAAGATTGTCCATTTTGTGTATATGCAAATAATATTTTATTTTCAAACTATATTAGGTATTTTAATTAAATATCATCAATACTGTCCTCAAACTCAGGCTAATACCATTATAAAAATTGACTTACTTTTTAATATGCAAGTAGTTTCTTACTTTGGACCGAATTTGGCAACACTTTTTTGTTCACCTGCAACTTGTCAGCAACATGTTCGGTTAGGAAAACACTCAACCACTAGAATTAGTGTAGTTTTAAGCTTCGTTTGTACACCCACCTAGTGATTACTATCATCACTCACTAAATTGGGATCTCCTTGAATCATGATAATGTATAATGTGATATAGTTTGCCTATGTAGAGATTGATACTATTCCAATTAGACCTAGTAACATTTTTGGTTTTTCTTTTCCTTGTATATATGGTTGTATCATTGTAGGACCATCTTGTTTCACATATCTAATTACACAAGAGTAAGAAAAAACAGAGTGAAAAAAAATGAATCAAACTATATACATGACTAAAATCATAGCAAACAAATTTTGTTTGACTTTTCTCAAAATGCTATGGGTTTCTCAATAGAAGTTGAATGCATTCTCATTCAAAAACACATTGTGGTTTCATTTTTTTGTAAGATCACTTTCTCTTCATGGTGAAGAATCCTAATTTTTGGTTCTTTATTTTTTGGTACTCGACATGGCCCTCACTTTGACATTTATAGTTGTGATCAAAACAAATGCACACAAGATACTGCCTTGGATGGAGAAAAGACATGTAACATTAATAGTATTTGTTTAAAAAATAATATTAATGAGTATCATATCTTTATTTTACACACTGGAGCATACTCGACAGTCCAGAATCTCGATTTCAATCATGCACATATCAGCTATAATTGCTATACTGCTTAAAAATGCTTCCCATGTTTAATTTTCTGGGAGTATAGAAGTATGCTGCCAAATATGCCCTTAGCTCCTTATAGTGCATTGTTTAACTTCTCTATATATTACCTTCTATATATTAGGACACATGAGAAGAACTGTTCGCAGAACTGTTTGCAATTAGTGATCTATTTGCAATTAGTGATCTGTTTGCAATTAGTGATCTGTTTGCACTCTATGAGCATAACTGCTCAATCTTGTACTCGAATCTTATGTTAAAATTGGATTGTTGTGAATGCTTGTAGAAGTGTTGAGTTTTAAGGAGTTCGAGTATAGGCTTATTTATATTGTCAACTTATATGAGAACCCTACTGTCCATTACATCATAATAACCTTAGCCATGAAAAGAAAACTATATGGCGGCAATTGTGCAAATTATGGTTGTTGTGCTAGGGTTGTGATACATCAGACATAAACCAATATTTTTACAATGTTACTATTGTACACACGAATTCAGTTGTAACAAAAATATACCAATATTTTTACAATGTTACTATTGTAACAAATTCAGTTTTGTTGTGAGGTTAGTAATTTTTTACCAGTTAGTATAGGAATTTTGTGATATATAGGGATATATACTTCAAATGCCAGTTCTGTTGTGAAACAATTATGCTTTGTGATATATGTTAGCTTGAATGAATGATTTTAATGTTAGCTTGAATGAATGATTTTATTCAAAATGTACACCCATTAGTATTCTGCTGATTATATTACAAATAATACCACTATTTCGGCTAATCTGTGTTCCCTCTGAATTTATTGTATGTACCGTCCCTGTGGGCTCTGATCTTCAAACCACGATATAAACACGATTTAAACTTAGCAGAAGCGATTCGATTAGCAGCGGAATACCAAAAATCAGTGGAAATTAAAACTTTTTGAGATAAAGCATTGAAACCATAAAACTTCCTTCATAAAAGGAGATAAAATGTTTACATCTCAGATAATTACTTCTTGAGTAATTATATACAACATGATACAAAATCTCAAGAACTCATAACCAAAATCTCATACCAAAAGACTCCAAGACCTGAGAGTACAGAGGACACATAGGACTGACTCTAACTACACCACATGGCAGGCTAAATCTCCACCTGAGATTTTACTGCTACTCCTGGTGCTGCTGCTGCTGGGACTGGTCACCTGTAGACCTGTTCCTCCGTCTTCGACGTCCACCTAAAAAGTTGAAGTCTATGGGGTGAGACAATTTTACATAATTGTCCCAGCGAGAGTTATAACTCTCCTCCAGAAGCTTTATTATAGTACCTCAAAGAATAACTTAAGCAGTAAAAGCTTCAAAGTATTCAACATCAGATTTAATAGTAAGCATGAGTTCAATAGTTATAAAACATGAAGATATTTGCACTATACAGTGTAACATCAATCAATCAACTCGTAGTTATCTCTAACAGGTATGCTACGGTGTGGATTATGCTTTTCAACCATTACTTTTATGCCCTGTGGAGATGAGGTTTACCACTCATACTCCAACCAATCACTGCTAAGTGCCTCGGTATCATACTAGGTCATCGAAAGAGCCAGATTCTCATGACCTTCACCTTCCTCAGTCAGTAAGAGGATTACTTGTAGGACATCTCGTGCCTCTACTATAATAGCTTGCCAGGGTAATCTAGGTCCTTCGCTATTTTAGAGTTACAATGGCGTTCTGTACTCTCTTTGTCATCAGGAGATTTCATGTTTATCTTCCACTGATACGAATATCTGTGCTTTCTTCGTCATCAGGAGGTTTCATGTTTACCATCCACTGATACGGTATGGGATTATAGTGAAGGATTGATGGATTACACATCTACATCAAACACCTACACTAGGATGTAAGGTTCTACACATCCATATACCCCACATACTCAAAAGTATGTGATCCAGGAGTTCCCTTAGGAAAACCTGTTTCACCATCATTTGATCTCTGACAATGATGGATCTATGATCAGGGCTCTACATTACACTTGATTAGTTAGGTACATTCATTATTTTTTTAACACCATACATTGTTCTTCAAACAATAACATTAGCATAACAGCTATGAAATGAGAATACTAAATGTAACAAACCTAACTCTCATCAATCATCATTTCTCAATACATTCATCCAAGTCATCTCTAAAGCATGACCTTGATGGTATTTATGGCTCTCATAGCCCATTTTAATCCATAGGTTGCCATTGACAATGCATCAGGATATATCATTATTCATAAAGCTAAAGCATGCTTTTAATGAATATAGTTTCATAATCCATACCTGGATATGATCATCATCTCATGACAACCTGCATGGTTAATTCAACTGATAATAGTAAACAATTCATTTTAAAAGTTACACTTTCAAACTCTTAGAAGAGTCAAGTTCCCCAATATTCATCAATCGTGGTATATTGTTCACAATACATGTCCTCACCCTAGAATTAGGGTTTACTATTCACCTCATGGCGAATTGAACTCATAACATCATCATGTATGAGAAACATCATCATTAAAGCTCCTAGATAAGATTAAGATTCATTAAACATCATAATTAGGGTTTCCATGATCTCACATAGGTGGATCATACCCTAATCATGCACATTCATGTGTATTGAAGGTACTTTACTTAAGTTTCAACTATAAAAGGGTACTTTCTCTCTCTTATGATACTTTCTCTCTCCTCTTACTAGTAGATGGTGATAACACCACTCTAGATCAGGTTGGGTTAAGTCCTTATTGACTAGCATAAGCCAAAACATCATTAACATGTGATTAGGATTTTATTAGAAAAAGGTATTACTCAATTAAACCCCTCAAGGGTATTTTGGTAATTTACCTCATGATCACCATCATGGGTCAATTCATTAATCACTTAGTCCCTTAATGTTCTAAGTTACCATTAGGGTTTAGATTAGATCACCATTGAACCAATTACGACTTCAAGTGATTAAGTATAAATAACCTTGAAAACCTCCAAACGGTTTCAACCTTCAACCACCAAACGGTTTGAAACTGTTTAGGTGCGTTGACCGTTTGCTAGGTTTGACTCCAAGACCGCATGACCTCAAGGTCGTTTGCCCAAACCGTTTGGGTGCGTTGACCGTTTAGAAAGGTTGACTTTCCAAACCGTTTGAGCTTATGCGGTTTGAAACCGTTTGATCAACTTGTCTTGAGATCGATTGGTCCAAACGACCTTGAGATCGTTTGAGCCCAAATAGTCTTGAGACCATTTGGACCCAAATGGTCTTGAGACCATTTGGCCTCAAACGGTCTTGAGACCGTTTGGTCCAAATGGGCTCAAACCGTTTGGACCTCCAACATGGTTCAAAAGTCACAAATGTTATGATTAAGTATGTTGAAGCCCTCAATTGGCCAAAGCCACGTTAACCACTTATAAATTGAGTCAATTAGGATGAGCCTCAATCAATTGGACACCAAATTAACCCTCAATTGAAATCCAATTAGGGTTAAGTCCATCTCAATTAGAGTTCCAAAACGGGTGGTCATCAATATTCAACAATGTGAATCAATTCAAGGTTGAACCTATCAATTGACCTCCAATTGGGCCCAAACTTGGCCCAAACGGTCTTGAGATCGTTTGGATGACCTCCAAACGGTCTTGAGACCGTTTGCCCAAGAATTCATCAAAATCTAAGTTGATTTGATAGGGGTTGAACCTTAATTAAGTCACAAATCAGCAAATTTGATTATTTCAATAACCCACTATAATTGGGCCCTCAATTGATCAAATTACCTTAACCCTAGACCTCCAATCGGTCTTGGGTTGACACCAAACGGTCTTGAGACAGTTTGGATGAGTTCCAAACGGTCTTGAGACCGTTTTCCCATCCATCCTTTGGACTCTAGTGAAAATTCATCAAGGTTTGATCTATTGAGTTAATCATTACATCAATACTTAATTGCAATATGGTTTGGTACCTTTGGACCTTCAATTGTTCAACTATTCTTGACCCCAGACCTCTTAAAGGTCTTGGGTGATCCCCAAATGGTCTTGAGACCGTTTGGATGATTCCCCAAACGGTCTTGAGACCGTTTGGGCTAATCAACCCAAAATCTCTAATTAACTCATTGGAATTTCAGCACTGATTTCAATTAGGGTTTGCCCTATTGATTAGCCTTCAACTCATGACTCGTTTGGAATTAAGCCATCAAATATGGTGAGTCATTAATCAACATTATTATGAACAGTAATCCCAAACGGTCAACTCTTGGTCAACCATCTTAAATGGTCTTGAGACCGTTTGCCCAAAAAGGGCAAATTAAATAGATTGAAAATCAGAACTTAATTCAATTGGATTTGCCAATTGATTTGCTTATATCTCACGATTCCTTTGGAGTTAACCCCTAAATGTTTGTGGGTGATCAGCCTACATAATTAGTAACAGGATTCTCATACGGTCGCCGCTTGGTCAACTGGACCAAATGGTCTTGAAGACCGTTTGCCTCCATGCGACCCTGAAACCGTTTGCCCACCAAACGGTTGTGCAAACCGCATGGGCAATTGGTTAGGACCGTTTGGTAAAGTGGAAATCTGTAGATAAGCATAGGAATTAACGCCCTTATCTTCTACCTCAAGAACAGTAGCAGTTCTTCATGATTTTGCTTGCAAGGATGCAAGGGAAGATAGGGAAGAAGAAGAACTAGCAACTATATGCATAGAAAAAGATGTATAATCAAAGCATAAGGTTTAGAGTTATAAAACTCGCCTAAAGGTTGTTCCTTGAGCTCCAAGTTTCCAAGATTTAGGTCTTTAATGGCATCTTTGAGCTCCACAGGTCGGCCAAGGTGAATTCTCCAAGGAAGAGTTGGAAAGGAATGGCTGGAAAGATAAAGCTAGGTGAATTAGCCATGAATTCAACCTTGAAATCGAGTTTCCTCCATGAATTCAAGCAAAAGGGATGATCCAAACTTACCTTGAACTCCCTGGTCGTTCTCCTATGCTCTAGAGCTCTGCCTTAGTTGGTTTGAGCAAGGGGGATAAGTGAGGGAATGAAAGAAACGTTCCTTTTCTTGCAAAGGAAGTGGTATATATATATATTGGGTGAAATTCCAACATAAGAATATATGTTTTCCTTGTTTCTCATATAAGTCCTTCCTTTCTTCTTTGCACGTCCCCACATATTATTTCTAAGGACAAACTCCTTCTAAGATCAAGAATTGAAGGCAAAGAGGATCAACCCATCACTAAAGCATACACATAAAAGGGCTATTATACATACACCTTGTTTATTCAATCACAAAGGTGTTCTTTGTTATATGATTATTCAAATGAAGTGCCCTCTTCATCATTTCTACTCTAAATGATGACAAAAGTTATAAAAGATATTTTAGATGATGTATTTTACAATTTGCATCCCTCAAATTGGGTAAATTGCACTCTACATCAATTTAGGGTTTTCAAGTACAGGGGTTGCTCCCACAGCTGCACCTTGGTGCTCAAGCTTGGGAAAACCCTCAAACTTCATCATAAACATCCTCATGATGTCTCAACATCAGAGGAACATCTCAACATGTGCAATTTGCAAGTTAATCCCTTAACTGGGTAATTTACACGTAGATCCCTGTATTACAAAACAATGCTACAACTATATATATAAAGGAGCAAAATTGAAATATATGTTTCTGAGGAACTTAATTACATGCCCAAAGTTAATCACAAGGATTTAATTACATATTTAGGAAAAACACCTAGGGTTAGTTCATAACCTAGGTCAGGGATGTTACAAATTATCCACCCCTTATAAGGATTTCGTCCCCGAAATCAATAAAACGTATTAAGAGAAAAGGGCAGGGTATTTCCTTCTCATCTCATCCTCTAGTTCCCATGTGGCTTCTTCAACACCACGGTGGTTCCAGAGGACTTTCACAAGGCTTAAATCTTTCTTCTTTAACTTTTTAATTCTGTTATCAAGGATTGACACTGGTCCTTCCTCATAAGATATATCATCATTCAATTTTACCTCCATAGGTTGTAGAATTGACTCAGTGTCTGGGTGACATTTCTTTAGCATAGAAATGTGAAACACAGGATGTAACCTCTGTAACTCTGGTGGCAGCTCTAGTTTATAGGCTACTTTTCCAATCCGTTCAATGATTGGATAAGGCCCCATAAATCTAGGAGCTAACTTCCCTTTCTTTCCAAAACGAAGGATTCCTTTCCAAGGCGAGACCTTGAGATACACTCTGTCTCCGACCTCGAACTCTAAGGGTCTACGACGCTTGTCAGCATAAGATTTCTGCCTGTCTTGTGCAGTCTTAATCTGTTGCTGTATTACCTTAATCTTTTCTGTAGTTTGCTGCACAAGATCAGGTCCTAACAACTGATGCTCACCAGTCTCATACCAACACAAGGGTGATCTACAACGTCTACCATACAAGGCTTCATAAGGTGCCATATCAATACTATGCTGATAGCTATTGTTATAAGCAAACTCTATCAAGCTTAGGTGTAGATCCCAACTTCCGGTAAACTGGAGAACACATGTTCTCAACAGGTCTTCCAAGGTCTGTATGATCCTTTCCGACTGTCCATCAGTCTGTGGATGAAAGGCCGTACTAAACCTTAACTGGGTGCCTAAAGCATTATGAAGTCGTTCCCAAAAACGACTTGTAAACTGGGGACCTCTGTCAGAAAATATAGTGACAGGAACTCCGTGCAAACGCACTATCTCTTGAACATACAACTGTGATAACCTTTCAGCAGAATAGGTTGTTTTGATAGGTAAGAAATGCGTTGTCTTAGTCAACCTATCTACAACTACCCAAATGGAATCATGTCCTTTGCTTGTCCTGGGTAGGCCAACAACAAAGTCCAT